>CM037092.1:3419045-4019045 GCA_020916435.1 Oxytropis ochrocephala | reverse complement strand
AGTGTTCATTTACCGCTTTTCCAATCAAAGACGCCAAGTGTTCATTTATCGTTTTCCAATTAGCACGCCAAGTGTTCATTCACCGCTTTCCAATCAAAGACGCCAAGTGTTCATTTACCGCTTTCTCGGCCGCCAAGTGTTCATTTACCGCTTTTTCAATCAGCACGCCAAGTGTTCATTTATTATTTTCGCATCAGCACACCAAGTGTTCATTTACTGCTTTCTTTCAAACAAATCAAGAATTCATCATCCCATCAAACATCAAAGCAATACAGTTGCATCACATCAATACTTGCATCTCATAAAAAAAAGAGGAAAGCTAAAACATCTCATGTCATTCATCATTTCATGTTATTCATCGTTTTATTTCGCATAATAGCAATATTCACATTTCATAAAAAAAAGGGGGCAAAGAAGGAAATGTTTTCCATTGCATGTCATCTGTCATCTCGTCAAAAATACAAGAGCATTACATATCATCAAACACCAAAATTTTGCATTCGCATACCTGCACTTCATAAAAAGAGCAAAAGAGAAGAAGAGGAGAAAAGCAAAAGAGCAAAATGAAAAAGAAACTCATGCATTACATTCACCAAGCATAAAATCATGCACTCGTCAGACATAGAAAATAATAATAAAGTAAAGAAAAGAGAAATTTAGGCATTTGCATTACATTCATCATAAGAAAAGAAAAAGAAAATGGCAATCATGGCATTTGCATTGCATGCATTGGTTCATTTTTCAGTTACAGACAAGGGAGAGAGAGGATAAACACCGCAGTGTCAATTTTCGCCTCTAGATTCCAAAAATGCTTCCCAAGTTGGGAGTTCAAAAAGAAAAAAAGAGAAACAAAAAGAAAAGAGAGCGCTCAGCGCGCGCATTGCGATTGGAGCCCGTGAAGATCATCGCTCCTTCTCGCGGGTCTCACATCGTACGAGCAACGCGATGGACCGCGACCCATGTGAGGTTCAACGAGAATAGTTGTATCACCTAAGATACGATGGGCGCGCGTGCATTGATCATGTATATCGATTCGGGTGATAACGATCCCCGGTCGCTCGAAAAGGCCAACGAGAGGCGTGCTCCTCAAAGCCACGTGCAAACTCGAATTCGTCAAGAGTTCGTTTAAGGATTACTGAGTTTTAGCGGCACTGGGCATTTTATCGCCGCGCGCAAGTGCTCATTTCTACCGCTTTACGCGCGCAGTTGCTCATTTTATCGCCGCACGCAAAGTGCCCATTTTACTTTTTCTCTCATGCGCACGTAAGTGTCCATTTTACCTTTTCTCGTGCGCACGTCGGTGTTCATTTCTTGTTTCGCATCGACACGAAAATGTCTATCTTTCCAAAAAAAACAACAAAAAAGAGAAAAGAAAAAGAAAATTCAGATTTCCCAGTGGACAAAATTGGTATAATTTACGAATTCTTTATTTCTATTTTATCTTGAAATATGTTTCGCCAATTCATATTTCTTGATAAAATCCAAATAAAGAGGGCAAATTGTCATACCCCAATTTTGTCCGACTTTTTCAAAATTGAATAAAAATATTTTTGTAAACCCCAATATTGACGGGTGTTTTTCTCGGTCTTAAAAGAACTCAAAAATATATGCACACGCACTTATTCTCGTGCACGCGTATTTAAGTTGCCAATCGGTAGCGTATTTGCCGTCGAGAATTACGCTAATCGCGAGTATCTTTCGAAAGTCGTTAGTAATTTAGCATTATTACTATTGTGTGGTTATCATTATTGTTATTTGCATTAGTAGTCATAAACAAATAGAGAAACACCAAAAATAATCAAATAGTTAAACTTGTCTAAAATCTTTTGTTATTATTAAAAATAATACAAAGTTATTTTGTTACATATCAAAAGAATGAGAGAAAAGTCAAACAAAAATTTAAGAGCAAATAGAGACGTTGCGTTCTGTCTTGATGTTGGTTGATGCAGAGGTTATTATTTTGAGCTACATGCTCAAGTTCTTTTTCCTTGTCCCTTTGCTCTTCCATTTTGAGCAAACAAGCATATGCATTCCTCGCTATTTTATTCAGAGGTCATTTGGTACCATGAGCCATAATCCTCTACTCCACATCCTCACCTACACCACAAAAAACCCACTATAAGTTCGACACAATTTGAGACATTGGGGGAGGATACAATGTAGAAAATAAGCGCAATTGATACACAAAGAAACACACACACATCAAACACACACACAGATCAGAGCGAGGAGGAGGAGAAAAACACAAAATGAAAGAAAAACACAAACACACACAGAGTCGCAAACACACAAGGAGGAAATCAACACAAACACGACCAAACACACATAGCACATTCACGCAAAAAACACAACACAACACAGAGGGCACAAACTCACGCAAAACACAAAAACAGAACACAAACACACACAGTAACACAACACACAAACATGGACAACACCCATACAATCTCCTCCATCACCGCCGTGAGTTTCGCATAGAGTAAGAAGAAAAATCTGAGAAAAGAACCCAAGAGTAGTAAAAACAGAGAAGGGAGAGTATGAGCCTTACCACATCGCCACCATTTCCATAGGACCACCAACCACCGCGAGCCACCACAAGCCACCGCGCTCCACCTCCATCTCCGGCAAACGCTCCACTGTGAACAACACCAAACTCTTAAAAGCTTCTTCCAAACCTTCACCACGGCTAACGACCAGAAACCGCCATCAGGCACCACCAAACCTTCTCCAACCTCTCGTCGTCGCTTCAATCTCCTCCATCACTGCCGTAAGTTTCGCGAGCTCACCCCGTCGTCATCGCCGGCCACCAAACGGCCGGTCATCGCCGTCACTCTGGTGCCGCGCCTCTCTCGGTTCGTTCGCCTTCTCTCTCTCTCTCTCTCTCTCTCTCTCTCTCTCTCTCAAATGAAATGAGAACGGTGCGGCTGGAGAAGGAAAACGAGATTAGGGTTCTATATGCTGTGTATGTTTATTTTTTTTGAAACAATGCTGTGTATGTTTATCAGTTAATTCACTTTTAATCTTTTTTTGATGTAGTTTAATCCTTACACACCCTATATTTGATAATACACGCCATTCTGATAACTAAACCCCCATTTTACTATCTCACCCCCTTTCTTAATGTTGCAATCTTCATTTATTTATTTACTTATTATAGTATAATATTGATGCTTGCAAACCAATATCTTTTTAAAATTAAAAACTTTGTTAGTAGTTGTTCGCGCTTGTGTAGTAGTATAATTTTCGCAATTATAGTGCAAGTATACACATCGTACAAGTAATAAAGTGGAGTTAAGTAAGAGATCGTTCCCACGAGGATTGGTTGTATTTTCAAAGTTCAAGATCAAAACACAAGAGAATCACGTAACAAATCGGCAATAAGAGTTGATGGTAAAGCTAAAGATGTAATTAAAACAAGGAAATTAAAGTTGTTTGTGAAAAAGGATGAGAAATGAGTTGAGTTGTTGTATGCAAATAAATCCTTCCTAGTCGGGCGTCATAACGTCTAGACGTTATGACGTTCAAATGCTAATGCATGTGTGAACGTGGCCACGTCTGAGCAACGTTGCAAAAAAGAGCTATGCTTTTCAAAGATAAAACGTCGAGTTTCAAGTACAAGAAATCCTATGTCTAGGTTCTAAATAGGCCCACTCCTGTATTTTAAGTACCCACAAAGAATGTTCCATGAACTATTATCCATTCTATGTCTAGACTTAGATAAAGATGCCTAAATGTCTTTAGTGCATTGTTCATTCATGTAAATCTTTGATTTCTTTTCATAGACCATGTCTGCACTTGTATGAATCTACCTATTTTAAGAGGCCAACCTCAAAACAAGTTTGGAAATATTATTGCACAAAGATTTAAAACAGACACGTAAACACTTCATGACATTAACTAGAAATTCATTAAAAAGCAAAACAACAACTCAACTACAAGGTGTTTAGCTCATGCTTTGAGCATCTTTACGAGAATGAAGTGGATTTAGAATCCAAATACCATACATTACGAGAAAAGGAACTAAGTGCACAAGATGCAACTAAGTAGCTCTTAAGCATGTACGCAGATAGACGTTACAACGTCCGAGCCTTACACTCTGCGCAGAAATAAACTAAGTTCGAAGTCCGTTTCCGGATCTTCTTTACAAAACAAATTACGAGTTTAATGGTGGAGATGGTGAAGGGATGGAGACGAAGTGATTCTGAAGTTGGTGGAAGAGATGATGATCGTGAGTGAGGTTGGTCCTTCTTGAGAGAGTGCTGAACCTTCAATAAATAGCCACCTTGCTTACATGTGCCGATGTCACTTGCTCACCTACCACCGCTTTCTGTCTTTTCCCGACAATCGCTTTTATCGCTACGATTAGCTTCGCGTGTCACCATGGGAAAACGAAGATCTTCGACTTTTATATCTTTGACTATTATTGCTCGTAGCGCCAAAAATTAAGATCCTTCGCTCTTGCTCTGCTTTGCTCGTTGTAGGCGTGGTGAGGGGCGTGGTAACGTTCAAAGATCGAAATTCCCGCACATGCACAAAAAGCATCAAAACGCTCTCGAGGCACCAATTGGTGCCTAAATGCACTGATTTATCTTTATAACTCTTATTCACCTAAAACTCGAAAATAATTATAAAACTAATTAATTAAGCCTTGTATTGCTCAAGAACTTGCGTGATTTATTCGTGAGTGAGTATAAATAACTCATATAAATACGAGTTATCACACCCCCAAACTTACATCATTGCTTGTCCTCGAGCAATCAAGACAACAAAACAATTAAGAATATGCAATCAACTACACTAGCGGGTTACGTGTTACTTAGCCAAAGAGTCAAAATTCATTCTCAATGGGCTATTTCTTCACATACTCACATACCAATGCATAATTAAATTCCAGATTCATTAAAGCTCAAAGTGAGTGTGTGACCTCTGTATTAATTCTTCCTCTAGTTAGTTCGAAACTACCTTAGCTAATGAGAGAGTGGTTCCCAAATGGTGACAAAGAAATATTTTTCAAAACAAAGAATAGGCTAACATTTTCACATAAGAAATGGGGATTCATTTAAAGCATGACAAAGGGTCTTAATTGGGTGCTAGGACTAGGTTAGTGCTACTAATTTATTGACTCACACACACAAAAGGGTCAGTAATCCCCATTCTTGAGCAACTCCTCTTTATTTTGCTCCATTTTTGGAGTTCTCTTTTTTTTTTTTTTTTTTTTTTTTTAGCTTTGGAGTGCTCGGCATTTGTTTGGTGGTATTACAGGGGACACATGTGGATTTTCCACTTATTTGTATCAACAGACTCTTTTTGGTGTTTTTGGGAATGAGGCGTTACAACGTCCGAATACAATACACAACACACACGGCGGACGTTATAACGTTACGGGTAGAGGCGTTACAACGTTGCACTCACACTACACACACGCACTTAACCATCCTATAGTCTTTGCACCCGGCCTTTAAATGCGACTTGATTTACCCCCAAACTTAGCTTCTATCGCTATTCTAGGTTTTTAATCAAGTTTTATTTTCACCAAAGTTCACCAAAACTAGCTTCAAAGACAAGATGTTCCCTAGCTAACTAGATTCTCTCTTAAAAACAGAGTTTGTGTAGGAGCAACAATCAATTCTTTACATCTAATCATGCATAGGTTACTCATACACACACATTTTCATTAACCTTAGCCCAAAGAGAATTATTTTCATGCTTGTGAGTAAGAAAACAGATGCTTTTGTATTTCCTTTCATGTCTGAGCTTAAAACATTGAGATTTCCCCACACTTAAAGTTGAGCGGTGTCCTCATTTGCTCAAAAGCAAACAAAGAAAGTTTTTTTTTTTTTTTTTTTTTTTTTTTTTTTTTTTTTTTTTTTTTTTAGGGGGATTCTCATTCATGACATTGAAATTAAAATTACTAAACTACACTACGCTTAAAACTAGAAAAATAAAACTAACACTACTATTTGGATTAATAGGGACTTACTTGTTTATGGCACTGGACCTAAGCCTTCCGCTTTGTCTGGTGGATACTCTGCTGACTTTCACCTCTCTTCTTTTCCTTCTTCTCTTCTTGACCTTCACTCCTCCTTGTTCGGTGGTGGTTGTTGTTGTTGTTTCAAATGATTCTTTCTCTTTTGTACTTGCTCCAATACTTCCACCAAAGAAGATTGATGCTTCAAAGAATCCTTTTCTTGGCCTCCTCCCACATTTTCATAGCTAGATCAGCGAGGGTTAACTTGCATTGGTTCACCGGGGATCACACGGCTTTTTCCACCTCTCGGTTCTTTAGACGTCGCCACGTCGATGATGATACTCGATTCCAAAGAATCGTTCCTCGAGCTTGTTTCAACAGTGCTCTGCCCGGCTCGAGTGGCCTCTCCATTGCTTCTTTGTCTAACTTTCTCCATGGCACTTCTCTTTCATTAGTGACTTGCATTTACGCAAGTTTGGTCTGCCGACCTCTTTTTTCAAAGAGAGACGTTACGGCGTCTGCGAGCAATTCTTCAAAGAATAGCGGTGTGGCTTCTCGAGATACACTAGTGGCTACGAATGCAAAGACTAGTAGCGAGCGATGTGTTTCCTCCTGCGGCACCTTGAGTTTTTCTCTTCTTTCTTTGGTAGCTTTGGCCTTAAGGTTGATGGGGCTGCAATTTCCTCTTTCTCTCCACTCCGCCCGAGCTTGTTTTGACTCGGAAACTAGTTCTTGCCTTTTCTTCCTACCAAATGGGTTGTATGCCGGTCACGCTTTGACTCTGGTCTTTTGGGTGGGGAAATGGGTTGGGATTCTCAGGATTGTTGGCTCGAGACGTTGCCACGTCTGTTTTTAGGAGTGAAGGTTGTTTTTGAGGTTCGAGGTTGGGGTGGGGGTGGTTGTGGAATGGTTTGGTCCTCGACTTTGGATTGTGGGGTCTTTGGTGTGTTTTGGTCATGGGTGGAGGTTTCTTTTGTGATGATGGTGGTGGTTGTGTGGCTTGTGGGGATGATGGTTTGGGGCTAACTTCTTTGGATTTTGTTGGGGTTGGCTCTTTGTTTGTCTGATTGGTTGGAGACTCACTTACAGTCTTTTCACTAGAGCTCCCTTTTTCCTCAGGGCTCTCCTCCTCTTCTTCTTCACTAATTGCTTCCATACTTGCTTTCTTTGTTTCCTCTGCATCAAAATCAGAGATATCATCCAATTCATCAGAGTTAAAATCTTCCTCACTACTTACCTTCTTTTGTCTCTTTGCTGGGCTCTGCTTCTTTGGTGGGCTTCTTGCTCTCTTTGCCCTTTCTTTCTTGACAGCTCTTCTTTGGATTGTGGATAGGGGCACTTCATCGTCATCTTCTTCCTGCATCCAATCAGGCAACACAGCTCGCAATTGCTTTCTTCCCTTAGACACACAGGCAAACACCTTCTTTTGCCACTCAAATTGCTCTTTGATAAACTTGGCGAGGAATTCATGCTTTCCTCCGGGCGTTGCAACGTCCGAGCATCAACAGAACTTGCAGCACTGCGATCTTCACTCTAGGTGAAATTTTGTTGAGAAGGGGCCTTGAGGTTGCTCCACTAAGCTCAAGCTTCTATCTCCACTCCTGCCTCCATGCATAAGTCAGTTATCAAACAAGGGAAGTATAAATAGCCGTCCTTCCTGTTCTTCCATTTGTTGAGCTCACGGTTGATTAGCTTCCCCACCTCCACTTTGTCTCTTGACATGATTGCATCAATCACAATCATTCTCTCCTTGTCAATCCAGGATGTGTGAGAGGTAGGAATCAGACAATGCCTTATGAAATGGAACCAAGTGTTGGCTTCATCACACGTATTTCTTCATTATCTTAAATTCGCTCCCATGCTCGCCTCTTCTTTCCCGCACGGCACCTTCTACACATATCCTTTCTTTCTTTAATGGCATCCATTTCACCCAACCCATAACTCTTCTCGCTTGGTCTCTCTTTGCGCTTGCCATAGTATCCTAACCCAAAATAGTCATTAATGACCCTTACCCCAAATTTGACTTCCTCTCCTCGCACCTTTGAGACGATAGATGGCTCTCCTTCAGGCCTCTCAACGATCCCCTTGTAGAAATCATGGACCAGAGTAGCTATGTATTCTTTTCTATGCACAACAAATTTCCGCCAACCTAACGCTGCGACAGGCCATGCGAGAAAATTTGGATTGGGGCTTTTCTAAACTGAAACCCCTTTCGAGAGCGGGGGCTTTCTTTTTGGATGGGTTGGGTGTTTCAGGAATGGGGTGAGGATGAACTCAGTCAAGATGTTGCCTTTCCCGAGGATTTGGTGGTGATTGCTTCACTTTGGTCATGGTTTTTGTGAGAAAATTGCTTGGAAGGTAATGGGAATTTCGGAAATTTAGGTTTTCCGAGGAAGAGAGGAAGATTTTGGTTCGAGAGAGAGAGGATTAGAAATAAGTTGCAGGAGGTGGAATGATGGTGAATGGTGAGATTTTTATGGGGAAATGGTTATGGGGAGTTGAGAAATGGAAGAGTGAAGTAATGGAGAAAGTAACCGTTGATTAGACATGTTAAGTGAGGGGGGGTGACGTCGTGGTCAGTTACCACGTTCGTTTTGCAGAGGGAAATCATTTCTGCCACGTCATCACTTACGCCCTTGACTTAATTTAAATTTTTGCTCGATCGCCCGCAGCGTGCCCGCCCGGTAATTACGAGGACGTTACAACGTCTGCCATTTTTCACTTTTCTTTCAACTCTTTATTCCTGCAAAACAAAAAATTAAAAAGACACAAAAATTGTTAATTTAAAAATCATTGGGTTGCCTCCCAAGAGCGCTTGCTTTAAGAGTCTTCAGCCAGACTATTGTTTCTTTTATTCAAGAATTGTTGAAGGACATTTGGATCTTGTCCCTTTCCACATGCTCTCCATGGTATTGTTTCACACGTTGGCCATTAACTTTGAACATGGTGTTAGTCTTTTCATCAAGTAAATCCACGGCACCATGAGGATAGATTTTCATTAATCTGAATGGACTCGACCACCTTGACTTCAATTTTCCCGAAACAACTTAAGTCTTGAATTGAATAGCAACACTGCTTTGTCATCCATAGCTCTCTCCTTTGGATTCTCTGATCATGCCACTTCTTGGTCTTTTCTTTATACATTGCTGAGCTTTCATAGGCATGGTGTCTAAATTCTTCTAGCTCATTCAATTGTAACAATCTTGCTTCACCACCTTTTGCATGATCTAGATTCAATTGTTTTATTGCCCAATAAGCCTTGTGTTGGAGCTCAATTGGCGGTGTGGCAAGCTTTACCATAAACTAGCTTGTAAGGAGACATACCCAATGGTGTTTTGTATCTTTGTTCTATAGGCCCAAAGTGCATCATCTAGGTGTAATGACCACTCTTTTCTGTTGGGACCAACCATCTTTTCAAGTATTCTTTTGATCTCCCTGTTGGATATTTCTGCATGGCCACTGGTTTGGGGATGATAAGTCAGAGTATTCTGTGTTTCACTCCATACTTAGCCAGAGGTTCTCAATTAACTTATTGCGAAAATGAGAGCCTTCATCACTGATTATGGCTCTTGGAGTACCAAACCTTGTGAATATGTTCTTTTTCAGGAACTTGCTAACTGATTTAGCTTCATTGTTTGGTAGTGCCACTGCTTCAACCCACTTTGATACGTAATCCACAAACTACGGAATGTATAAATTCCCATGGGACATAGGAAATGGTCCCATGAAATCCATTCCCGGACATCAAACAATTCAACTTCCAAAATGTTTGTGAGAGGCATCTCCTCGCTTACTTGATATATTCCTGTTCTTTGCACCGTCACATCTCCTAACCACTCATGCGCATCTCTCGAATAATGTTGGCGATGTAGCTTTGATTGTAGGACCTTTGCAAATGTCCCGTACCTCCAAAATGTCCACCATAAGGTCTTTGAATGACATTGTTGTAGCACATGGAGTTGTTCTTCCTCAGCTAAACACCTTCTTAGTAATTGATCTGGGCACATTTTGTACAAGTATGGCTCATCCCAGAAATATTGCTTTGTAGTGTGGAAGAATCTCTTCTTTTGTTGGTGGTTGAATCCTACAGGCACAATCTTGCTAACAAGGAAGTTAACTATGTCGAGATACCATGGTGTAGTAGTATCGGGCGTTATGACGTTTGACGAGAGTGTCATAGACGTGGCCACGTCTTCAACTACTGAGGCTACCACCAATAGTCTCTCATCGGGAATTTTTCTTTTATCTCTTCTTCTTCTTTGGTACTGCATCAACATTCTCAAGCCTAGAGAGATGATCAGCAACTTGGTTCTCCACCCCCTTTTTGTCACGGATTTCCAGGTCAAATTCTTGGAGGAGGAGAACCCATCTAATAAGCCTTGGCTTTGCATCTTTTTTAGAAATTAAGTACTTAATGGCTGAGTGATCAGTAAAAACAATAACTTTTGCACCAACTAAGTATGATCTAAATTTATCAAATGCAAACACAACAGCCAAGAGTTCTTTCTCAGTCACAGTATAATTTAATTGGGCATCATCTAAGGTTTTACTGGCATAATAGATAGAATGAAAAATTTTTCCATACCTTTGCCCCAACACAGCTCCTACAGCATAATCACTTGCATCACACATTAACTCAAATGGTTTGGACCAATCTGGAGTGACTATTACAGGAGCAGTCACCAAGGCAGTCTTCAGTTTGTTGAAAGCTTCATGACAATGTTCATCAAAGTTGAAGACGTGGTCACGTTGCAACAACAGACACAAAGGTTTTGAAATTTTTGAGAAATCCTTGATGAATCTTCTCTCAGAAACCCCGCATGTCCTAAGAAACTTCTCGACTCCTTTGATAGTTGTGGGTGGAGGTAGCTTGTCAATAACCTCAATCTTTGCTCTGTCCCACCTCTAACCCTTTCTTTGATATTCGTGTCCTAATACTATTCCTTCTTGTACCATGAAATGGCATTTTTCCCAATTGAGCACTAGGTTGGTCTCTTCACACCTTATCGTAACTCCTTCCAAATTATCCAAGCATGCTTTGTATGAATCTCCATAGGCGAGAAATCGTCCATAAAGACTTCCATGGAATTTTCAATGAAATCGAAAAACAAGGCCATCATGCACCTCCTGAAATGTTGCGGGAGCATTACACGTGCCCAAAATGGCATCCTTCAAAGCAAAGGTACCATAGGGGCAAGTGAATGTTGTCTTCTCTTGATCTTCGGTGCTATGGCTATCCGGTTGTAGCCTCAATAACCATCAAGGAAACAAGAAAAATCCTTTCCTGCCACTGTCTAGCATTTGATCAATGAATGGAAGAGGAAATGATCCTTCTTTGTTGCTTTGTTCAAACTTTCTCTAGTCCATGCATATCCTCCATCCTATTCTTGTCCTTGTTGGAATTAATTCATTTTTATCATTTGTTACCACAAGAACTCCACCCTTCTTTGGCACACATTGTCTCGGACTTACCCAGAGCTATCACTAATAGGGTAGATGATTCTGCATCCAACCATTTGATGATTTCTTTCTTCACCACCTCCTTCATTATGGGGTTCAATCTCCTCTGCCTTTCAATGCTATTCTTGGCATTCTCCTCCAAGACAATTCTGTGCATGCAGATTGTGGGATGATACCTTTAATGTCCGCCATTTGCCAACCAATTGCCTTTTTATGTCTCTTGAGGGTAGTAATGAGATCATCTTCCCGCTCTTGAGTGAGCTTGGAAGAAATGATCACCGGTAGGAATCATGTTCCCTAAAAAGACATACTTCAAATGATCGGTAACACCTTTAACTCCAAGGTAGGTGGCTCTTTAATGGATGGCACACTCTTCTTCGATTTGAATCCTCTTGCCCTAGAGATTCATACCTTTTTGTCCACGACTTTGGTGCGGGGGTCTCGAGGCGTGACCACGTCTGTGACGACGCTACGACGCCTCTAGAGGAATAACTTCTTACGTTAACAACTCTTGTATTTCATTGTTGTTCAAGATCTTTTCTAGATGATCATTGTCTTTGTTGAACCGCTTTTGGACCATATGATCAATGGCAACTACATAAGAGCACTCCTGCGTACTTGGATCTGGATATTTGAGCGCATTGAGGACGTTGAACTTGACTTCTTGGTCATTGACTCTCATGATTAACTCTCCTTTCTGCACATCAATGATTGTCCTTCCAGTTGCTAAGAAAGGTCTCCCCAGAATGATGGGAACTTCTTTATCTGCATCAAAGTCTAAAATAACAAAATCCACTGGAAACACAAACTTGTCAACTTTAATCAAAACATCTTCTAATATTCCTTCAGGGTAAACCCTACTTTTATCAGCTAAAGTTAAACTTAAAGAAGTAGGTCTAGCGCTTCCTATACCAAGTTTATCATAAATGGACTTGGGCATCAAGTTGATACTTGCTCCCAAGTCACACAAAGCTTTTCCAATGTAAAAATCTCCAATGGAGCATGGTATAGTGAAACTGCCAGGATCCTTGAGTTTTCTAGGAAGCTTATTCTGCATAATTAAACTACATTCTTCAGTTAAGGCAACAGTTTCAAACTCCCCTAGCCTTCTTCTTTTGGTGATGATATCTTTCAAGAACTTGGCATAGTTAGGCATCTGTTGTAAGGCTTCAACCAAAGGGAGGTTGATGTGTAGTTGCTTTAGCATATCCATGAACTTATTGAACTGCTTGTCTTCATGAGCCTTTTTCAATCTTTGAGGAATGGTGGAGGAGGATACTCGGTACAATTCAGGTACGCTTTTGATTCCTGGTTCAAAGTTAGACGTCGTAACGTCTGGGTTGGACATTACAATGTCTGGAGTATCCTTCTCACCACTTGAGCTTGTCTCTTTTCCTTTCTTTTTCTCTGATATTTCTTTTTGCTTATCCTGCATTTCTTCTTCACAGGTATAGGTGGTTCGTGATATTCAGTCCCACTTCTTAAAGAAATTGCATTTACTGTCCCATTTCCCCATTATTACCATTAGGGGTTGATGATGATGGAGCTTGATTGTGGAAGGAAGAGTTCCATTCTGTCTTTGTGTGTGAGGCTGGAAGCTATCTGTCCAATTTGATTTTCCGAGTTTTGATTGAAGACTCATGAGTTTGCAAAGTAGTCTTACAGATCACTTATGAAGCTCTTCATCATGGCCTCCAAGTTGCTATTGTTGTTATTCTGCACATCTCGCCTCTGTTGTTGAGGAGGAAATCCTGGTGGTATTGCGGGAGAGCGATTGTTGGCATTCAATGCATTGTTGTTTCTCCAACCCAAGTTTGGATGATTTCTCCAATTTGAATTGGAGGAGTTGGAATAGGGACCATTCCCCTTATTCTGAGATACAAAGTTCACTGACTGAGGGTTGTAGGGACACTCCTCATACACATGCCCTTCTTCACAGTAAACACAAGCTACTCCACCAGAATGAGTAGGTTCAACTGCTGCAACAGTCTGCTTCTCAGACGTGGCCACGTTTGAAGTATTTAAAGTTTTGATCATGTTGGTCAGTGTAGCCACTTGAGCAGAAAGAGCAGTCACTTCACTTATCTCATGCACACCTGCCTTCTTTCCAGGAGTAAATCTATCTGATGGCCAATGAGAGTTATGGGTGGCTATGTCATCAATGAGCTTGCATGCCTCAGAGAAGGACATGTTCAGAATGACACCACCTGATGAAGCATCAAGTATCAACCTTGTGGGCTGATCTAGACCATTATAGAAAGTCTCCATTTGAATAACCACGGGAATGCCATGGTGTGGGCACATTCTTAGTAATTCCTTCCACCTTTCCCACGCTTCAAATAATGATTCCCTTCCTTTGTTTGAAGGAAGTGATATCATTTCTCAACTTAGCATTTTTGTTGGGAGGAAGTATTTTGCAAGGAATTTCTCACTAGCTCATCCCAGTGTGAATGGAATTTGGTTCTAAGGAGTTCACCAATTTTTAGCCTTATCCTTGAGTGAGTATGGGAAGAGCTTCAATCTAAAGGCGTCTCTGAAACTCCGGGGATGATAAAGTTCTTTGCACACATCCGTAAATTGTCTCGGTGAGAGTATGGATCTTCTTGAGGAAACCTCCAAATTGGCTGCGAGTTTGCGACATTTGGAACATCATTGGCTTGAACTCAAAGTGACCAGTATGAAGGGTTGGTCTTGCAATGCCTGTTTGTAGATGAGCGGGGGGTTGAGCACGGCATAATCACGCATAGGCTGTCCCCCGTCATTGACCATGTCTTGTGGTCCTGCATTGATGAGTTCTTTGCCTTTGGTAGTGTTCATCATCTACAATGATTGTCTCGGTGTGAGTTTGTGGTCCACGACCATGTCCTCTACCTCCTCTTGGGGTGTGTCCACCTCTAGAACCTGGGTGTTATGCTCGGACATGGTTGGGTATTGTTCTTGTTCTTCTTTGCCTTCTTCTTAACCTTTGTTGTCTCCTTAGTTATCCGAAAGTCCTTTCAGTTTACGGATCGAACTCGGTTCGATTCACTCGTGGTTCGATTGAACTAGAGCTTGAGTTGGAACTAAGCATACGCTGTAACGTCTACTGTTCAAACACAAAGAACAACACGATAAAATTCCTTCAACTTGTGCTTTAATAATTTGAACAATAAAATCACTACAATCCCTAACGCGGCGCCAAAAACTTGTTCGCGCTTGTGTAGTAGTATAATTTTCGCAATTATAGTGCAAGTATACACATCGTACAAGTAATAAAGTGGAGTTAAGTAAGAGATCGTTCCCACGAGGGATTGGTTGTATTTTCAAAGTTCAAGATCAAAACACAAGAGAATCACGTAACAAATCGGCAATAAGAGTTGATGGTAAAGCTAAAGATGTAATTAAAACAAGGAAATTAAAGTTGTTTGTGAAAAAGGATGAGAAATGAGTTGAGTTGTTGTATGCAAATAAATCCTTCCTAGTCGGGCGTCATAACGTCTAGACGTTATGACGCTTCAAATGCTAATGCGTGTGAACGTGGCCCGCGTCTGACATTTGTTGCAAAAAGAGCTATGCTTTTCAAAGATAAAGCGTCGAGTTTCAAGTACAAGAAATCCTATGTCTAGGTTCTAAATAGGCCCACTCCGTATTTTAAGTACCCACAAAGAATGTTCCATGAACTATTATCCATTCTATGTCTAGACTTAGATAAAGATGCCTAAATGTCTTTAGTGCATTGTTCATTCATGTAAATCTTTGATTTCTTTTCATAGACCATGTCTGTATTACTATGAATCTACCTATTTTAAGAGGCCAACCTCAAAACAAGTTTGGAAATATTATTGCACAAAGATTTAAAACAGACACGTAAACACTTCATGACATTAACTAGAAATTCATTAAAAAGCAAAACAACAACTCAACTACAAGGTGTTTAGCTCATGCTTTGAGCATCTTTACTGAGAATGAAGTGGATTTAGAATCCAAATACCATACATTACGAGAAAGAACTAAGTGCACAAGATGCAACTAAGTAGCTCTTAAGCATGTACGCTGTATAGACGTTACAACGTCCGAGCCTTACACTCTTTGCGCAGAAATAAACTAAGTTCGTAAGTCCGCTTCCGGATCTTCTTTACAAAACAAATTCGAGTTTAATGGTGGAGATGGTGAAGGGATGGAGACGGTGATTCTCGAGTTGGTGGAAGAGATGATGATCGTGAGTGAGGTTGGTCCTTCTTGAGAGAGTCTTGAACCTTCAATAAATAGCCACCTTGCTTACATGTGCCGATGTCACTTGCTCACCTACCACCGCTTTCTGTCTTTTCCGACGACATTTGCTTATCGCTCACGATTAGCTTCTGCGTGTGTCACCACGTGGGAAAAACGAAGATCTTCGACTTTTATATCTTTGACTATTATTGCTCAGTAGCGCAAAAATTAAGATCCTTCGCTCTTGCTCTGCTTGCTCGTTTGTAGGCGTGGTGAGGGCGTGGTAACGTTCAAAGATCGAAATTCTGCACATGCACAAAAAGCATCAAAACGCTCTCAAGGGCACCAATTGGTGCCTAAATGCACAGATTTATCTTTATAACTCTTATTCACCTAAAACTCAGAAATAATTATAAAACTAATTAATTAAGCCTTGTATTGCTCAAGAACTTGCGTGATTTATTCGTGAGTGAGTATAAATAACTCATATAAATACGAGTTATCAGTAGTCTCACGAAGCCTTTGCTTGCGCGATTATTAACAATGAGGTACTAGTGGTGGTCACTTGGAGCCTTTGCTCAATTGATCACCGTGAATGCCTAATTTTCCTAAAGATTTTCACCAAAATCAAAAACTTTGTTAGTAGTCTTGCGAAGCCTTTGCTTGCATGATTATTAACAATGGAATGCTAATGGTGGTCACTTGGAGCCTTTGCTCAATTGATCATCATGAAAGCTCGATTTTCACAATTAAACAAGATAAAAGACAAAAACCTTTTTCAGAACAACCAAGAACTACGTAGCTTTGAATTCTCCACCGCACCTGGAGATACGTAGGAGCGAGAGGCTAACTCTTGTCAAGCGCCAAAAATAAAAAATTTCATTAAGTTTTCCCATTCATCTCCAAACAAGGAATAAATAGGCAAATCTAGGTATTTTTCAAATCAAACGTTAAAACCACACACTTAATTAAAGGTTCCCTCTCGGTAGAGGACGCGTGAGAAGTCTTAACACCTTCCCCGCACGTAATCGACCCCCGAACTCATATCTCTAGTTTTTAAAAGACCATCCGCCTTGTTCAAAAGACCTTTTTTCAATGTTTTGGTCTTAAAATTAAAATATTGGTGGCGGCTTCAAAATTTTACCTCGTTGTACATTGAGAAACCCAAACCGGATTTTTCGGGTGCAACACCCATAGATGGCAGACATTTCCCAAAAAAAATCAAAGGCTTGGAGACTACAACTCTAAGAAGCTAACTCGTCAACACAACGATTCTCCTCGCTCGCGGTAGATAGGCACAAGCTTCACCTCCTTCTCCAAATTTGTCATATTTCGAATCTCTCTAACAAGACTCCACTCCAAAACACGACTCGTCAAATGCCTTGTGTGATAGGGAAAGGAACAACATAATCTACCTAAATGATGAATGATTATGCACGGTTCACCAATCCACTCATTCAAATTGTTCCTAACAATTTCTCCACAACCAACAACTCGAGCTCCATGTTTAGCGACACCATTATTATTGAGACACCACCAACCCATGAAGGCGCGCGCTCCCAATAAACCTCAATTCATCTTTTGTCATGAACCAGTCCCACACCAGCTGAAGAAATACCAGAGGAGCACTCCATAACCAACCTATAAATGAGATTCCAAAGGTGTGTTTGTCTATTGAAGTTCACTTGGTGGATTTCTTTATTCCTCCAACTCCACAGAGAATGACACATTGTAGCCCAAATGGATTTCCACTCAAAGTCAAGCAAATTCCAATTATCTTGGTTTAAATTAAACTCAATCCAATGTAAGATTTCCCCAAAAAAATTGCTACGAGCAAAATTCTTCTCAAGGAACACCCAAAGATTAGTCGCATGCGGAAAATCCCTAAAGTAAATAGTATCTTCAAGAACACTAGGACAGTGATCACAGTAACCATCACCCAATTGCATTTTGGCTTTACGATGACTTGCGAGTTGTCTATATATCATGAACGAGAATCCATACCAAGCTTCTCAATCTCTTTGGGACACACAAACGCCGCATAGCCTTCCAAAAACCATGATTAGGGTTATCATGGTCATTAGCCATAAAAGAATATGCGTTAGCAACGGTAAATTAACCATAGCTATCACTTGGCCACAAACACAAATTGGCTCCACTATATTGGCTAGGAAGAATAAGAGCATGAATATGGTCCAACAACTCTAGTGGATTGAAAGGGGAAATACTAGTTTGGCAAGTCTCATCCGCTAACAGATAGCGAATTTGACGAGCGAATGATGAATAGACGTTTGGTAAGCACTAGCGCTTAACATTTATCGAAACGCTACTTATAGCATATAACGCCTCACTTTTTTTTGTCATTTTTACCCTCATCATTTTTCTTAAATTCCTTCTCTATTCTTTAAATTAAACTAAATAATTTTAAATTCCTATTTTTAATGTCATTTCACATTTATCTGTTTGTTTAATTGTTGGCTTTACCAAACACGTGATTTTCTATCCACTATCTACTACTTTTTAGCAGATATCAGGTAAGCTGGCTTATAGCGAATAACTAATAGCAAATAAGCTAGCGGGCTGAATTTAAAGTGTTTAGTAAAATTAGCGGTTGAAATAGCTTATATAAATACAAAATTACGTAAATACATATTTGTAATTAATGCCTAAAAATGAGAAAGAAATTCATTTCATGAAGGATAAATAATAAAAATAATGAGAGTAAAATTGAGGAAAATATGAAATGTTGTGTGCCAAACATTTAAAATGAGTTGATCCGCTATAAGCTAGCAAATCGGCGTTGCCAAACAGAGCGTCACAAAATTTCAACATAAGGAGCTTAGTTGGCACTGAATTACTAACATCACAAAGTTTGTAACCAAACCACAACCAAGAATCAGCTCAAACCAAAATGCTATTGCTATCTCCAGTGGCCCAAGAACTAAAATCATCTATTTTTTCCCACAAGAACTCACCATATACTTCTATAAAGATGAATCATAAGCCTTCACAAGTGTTATTTGATATGAAAAAAAATCTTTGTCAAAAAATTTCTAAATAAAGAACAGAGGAAGTAATTTTTTTTTCAGAGAACTAACAATTAAAAGTCATCAATAATACCCACATAAATACCATTGACACATGATGCATGTCCTCATATTTGCGTTTGAAAGTGGTATGCATTATTCATGATTGAATGAAGAAGTTGAAGCTATATGGAATAGAAATAAAAGTAAAAGATGTTGACCCAAAAATTCCTTGATGAGACAATCCACCAAACTAACAAGAAGCAATAAATCCACCTCGTTGTTCCATTTCGTAGTGTCTCAATGCAAATTGCAGGAAATATTGTTCATTTAACCCAGTGGACCAGCTCGCACCTGAAGATTTCCCCTAATCAACGGCCGTGGTCAAACATCAGCGGCGGTGGTCGGTGGGGACACCATCATCACGCCATCAACTGTTGTCCAAATCAATAGTCCTACTAGTACAGTGTCAATGGCCATGATTCGGATCAAATTGATAATCTTGTATGATGATAAAGTCGATGATATTACACTGATACATCAATCCAGAGTAATCTCAAGTACGTAGTTCCGTTGGCGAGTTAAGAAATACCAAAAGTGTGTACTAAAAGAGTGTAAACAATAAGTCCCGAGTTCACATTCGAGAAACTAACATTCCCACCTCTCGACTGACATTGCTTATAAAATAAAAATAAAAAAATCGAGGAGTAGAAACTTTCAACCAATCAGCTTCCACCAAAGGAGTATTACTAGCATGGAGATGTTAAAAGAGAAATGTTTTTTTCACACCCAAAACTTACACCCACACCGGAGTTGTATCTCTTTTGTTTACGGTCAATGGCGCAACTGCGCTATACTGAAAATATTCACTTGAATCTCCTGAAAAAAGAACACTCATTTACCCCTATATAGTGTTTTTTGAACCCCCTACAATTTTAAATTGTACTAATACTTTTAAACTTGCACTAAGTTACACCCAATACACAATTTTAAACCCTTCTGATCTCGGGTCCTGGATCCGCCATTGCGTACGATTTTGATTTTTATTAGCTCTCTCTCTCTCTCTCTCTCTCTCTCTCTCTCTCTCTCCTCTCTCTCCTCCTCTCTCTCTCCTCCTCTCCTCTCTCCTCCTCCCTCTCCCTCTCCCTCTCTCTCTCCTCTCCTCTCTCTCCTCTCTCTCTCTCTCTCTCTCTCTCTCTCTCTCTCTCTCTCTCTCTCTCTCTCTCTCTCTCTCTCTCTCTCTCTCTCTCTCTCTCTCTCTCTCTCTCTCTCTCTCTCTCTCTCTCTCTCTCTCTCTCTCTCTCTCTCTCTCTCTCTCTCTCTCTCTCTCTCTCTCTCTCTCTCTCTCTCTCTCTCTCTCTCTCTCTCTCTCTCTCTCTCTCTCTAAGTTGGGTTGTAAAAAAAATACTAATACACATGGGTGGAGGGTTGTACGCTAATGGGTGGTTTTGGCTACCCCCAAAACTAATATATATACCGGAATAATTAGATATATTTTATATTTAGCTATCCCAATAATATATTATTTAGTTCCTCAATCAAGTTTATTAGTCTAAGGAGATAGCCAAGGAAGGTTGGCTCAGTTGGTAAGGAGTCGGCTCACAAGGTCGTGGGTTCACTTCCCGCTGCCAATGTGAGGACCTCTTGGTGGGTGATCTGTAAGATCTCTAGAAATAGTTCAAGAGCGCTCGAGCGCCGCTCGACTTCTCACGAGTGAGTGAGCCTCAACTCACCTAAACTTTTTGTAACAAAAAAAAAGTCTAAGGAGATAAAAAAAAACAACAAGTCCACTAGTTTAATCCATTATAGTCTATTATTAACCCAACAAATATGGTGATTTTTGTCAACTTGGTGAGTTTAGTTCCTCTATTTTATATTGGACAATTTTGGTCCCTAATTTTCTTAATTTGAAATTTTTTGTCCTCATTCTTTTTTATTGGACTTTTAGTTTTGTTAAAATAATGAATTTATTTGCATTTTTGATACTCAAAAATCTTGGATTTTGAGAAAATTGAGGACCAAAATTGCAAAATCCACAATTTTTGGGACCACCGTTGCAATGAAAAAATCACAAGGAAGAAAATTACTAAATTGAGAGAGTAAAATGGGCAAAAATAAAATAGAATACTAAACTTCCCAATCGAAAAAAATTACCGGACAAAAAATGCAAATAAACCTTTATATTTTACCCCTCATAAAATTTATGTTAGCTCCACCACGAATTTCTTCTACATATAATAAAGTTACATTACGCCACCCCATAAAAAATAGGCTAGCTTCGCCACTGTTCATAAAAAAAAAACAGAACATCCCTAAAGTTTGCTAATTCATCAATGTAGACATGAGAAATTTGAACTCACCAATGTACACATACCCATTTTTTATTTTTTTAAATTGATCGGTGCAAAATTAATGAGTAGTGGATAAAATCTCACAATAATATTAATACTCTATACTAAAAATGGTTGGAGGGCGATATTTTAAGGAACCAAGTGTAGCGTGTGAATGGGTGAGGTTATTCGTAGCTGAGTAACCGCTATAGGTTAATGATCATACTAGATAGTGATCAAATTCTCAATGTAATTATAAATATACTGCTTGTAAATACTTGAACACACACAATCAATCAAATATAAGTCTATTTTTAAATCATTCAACACCTAATTCTAACGATACTTTTTGAAGTAGTTAAAGAACCCATAATCGAAAAATAAAATTTCTTTCTCGACGTAATTGTTTGAAGAAAATGAAATCAAAATTAAGCACTTTTTTAGCCAACTTCCACTAATATTTAAAGTTTGACAACAGAGTCTAATCGTTGTTGGGTTTCCTACTTTCAGATTAAGATGGTATTTGATTGCCTTCGAGCCTCCTACTTTTGTAATCGTTGTTGGGTTTCCAAGAATGAAGCGAATGAAGCCATTTGAAAGAACTAATAGCCGCCGATCGTTGCTGGGTTCCGCAATCGTTGCTAGGTTTCCAACAGTGAAGCGAATAAAGGAATCGATTTAATGGGTTTAGCCGTTTTGCCCTTTTTCACGGTTTTGCCGTTTTGCCTTTTTAAGCGAATAAAGTTAGTAATGAAGGAAATGGGGATATTAATTAACCATTTTGTTAATTGTTAAGGAAGTTACATATATACCCATTTAGTAAGAAGTACTAAACAATTGTTTAGTACTGTAAACTATACTCGTGGCAGCAATATGGTGTCACACCAATTAAAATGTCACCTATACGATGCCACATCGGCATTCTGTTTGCCAACTCATCACATTTAACGTCAGAGACTAATATTTGAAACAAATAAATAAGATGGGGACCAAAACACCTATTTCGTTAATGTAGAGATTAAACTTAGAAGAACCCAATTTTGTAGAGACTAAAAACATATTTTACCCTTTATATTTTTGTGTGAAGATATACTATGAAATAATAACATGAGTATTTTACAAGAAAAATATAGATATGTGAATATTTATGAATAACATTTTATGAGTGATAAAAAATAATATATCTAAGTTTTTTTTATCAAAATAATTTAGTCAAATAATGCATGACTCGAACATAGGGTCAACTGACTACAATTTTTTTTCTCTGTTTGGCAAAACTAATCCGCTAATTTATAGCAGATAAACTTATTGTAAGTGTTTGAAGTACATTTTTTTTCATTAGTTTATAGCATTTTGTGAAACAATACTTGAAATAGTATTTGAGCTTATCGCTTAAAGCATTAATTCATTTTTTCCTCCCATTTTTACCATAGTTACTTAACTAAATTACTTATTTATCCTCTATTTAATAAATTTGCTCTCTTATTTTTAAGCATTAATTACAAACGCATAGTTCTACACGCTAATTTTATCAAACACTTTAAATTCAATTTACTACTTTATTCACCATTAGTTCATTCCAATGGCGGATCCAGAAACTTTTAGTGGCGGGGGCAAAAAAATAATCTGATATCTCCTTAGAAGAAAAATATTATAAATATTTATAAAATTACATATTCTAATGAAAAAAAAGTAGAAACCCAAATAGATATAAAAATTGACACTTATTTAGTCCGTAAGAAATGAAAAGTATCACTTCGATCATCTAATATCTATCAAATTTGTCATTTTAAAATAAATTTAAGAACATTTTAGTGCTCTTTAGAGACTAGTTTGACTGATATTTAATTTGTCAATGATTAAACTAATAATTTTCATTTTTTAAAGAACAATAAAATTAGTATTAATTACTCTCACTTATATTTCCTATAATTTTGTGCAAACATCTTTAAAAAGGGTAAATAGTCATTTTGGTCCCTGAAAGTGTAACTTGCTGTCAATTTGGTCCCTGAATCAAGCGAAAATGCAAAATGGTCCCTGAAAGTGTAATCCGTCCGTCACGTTAGTCTCTCCCGTTAATGTGTGTCATTAACTCCGTTAATCCATCTGTTACTGTCAGTTTAGTCTCTGAAAGATGCAACTTACTGTCAGTTTGGTCCTTGAAACATATACATGAATTCGTTTTAGTCCCTCGAGTCTTATAAGTTACTTCAGCAAAATTTTAAAATGACTGATTAAGGACGCCAATAGACTCATGGACTACACAGATCTATTGTAATTGGAAAATCAGTGGTTAAGGGTGACCTTATTTGCTCCAAGAACATCAATCAGCATAACTTTGTATAATCATTGATCTATATTGAAATTAGATAGTAATTATAATTTTTAAGGTTTCATTGCTGCTGAACTTAATAAATTACGGTTATTAACTCTAATTCCTCTTTGTTTACAATGAATTTATATTATTTATTTCATAGATTAAAATAATATTTTTAAAATATAAAATCCATGTGGCATTCCAATGTGGTTTGCCACATAAGTTAATAGAACTCTACATCAAATTTAATTTTGACAAATTAGGGAGGGAATTTGATTTTAGAAATTGATTTTAGGATATTCAACACATGAAGTGATTTGATTCGGATTGAATCAATAAACATTTCTAATGATTAATGAAGGTGACAAATCAAAGTAAAAGAGAATATGATACAGCTGCAAGGTCCTATTAACTAGCCTAGCTAAGCCAAGACACAAATTGAGCCAAGGCTAGTAAATTCTAGTTTAAAATTTTGCTGAAGTAACTTAAGATTCGAGGGACTAAAATGAATTCACGTATATGTTTCAGGGACCAAACTGACAGTAAGTGACATCTTTCAGGGACTAAACTGACAGTAACAGATGGATTAACAGAGTTAACGACGCACATTAACGGAAAGGACTAACGTGACAGACGGATTACACTTTCAGGGACCATTTTGCATTTTCGCTTGATTCAGGGACCAAATTGACAGCGAGTTACACTTTCAAGAACCAAAATGGCTATTTACCCCTTAAAAAACTAATAGCTTATGTAGCGACCGAAAAATCCGGGTATGGATTCTTCGAAATTCGAAAATGAAGCCGCCACCAAATTTTAGTTTAAGGGCAAATTCGGAAAATCCCTTTAGGTTTTTAAGATAAGGCTTTGTTAGGGTTCGGGAGTCATTATGTGTGGGGAAGGTATTAGCACCCCACGACATCCATTGTCTAATTAATTTAAGATTTATTTAATTGTTACCCTTTTATTTGTAAAGAAAATGACTTATTTAGATTTTTGTTTTTTAGTGCTTGACAAGAGTTGAGTCTTGCTCCTACGTACCTCCGGATGCAATGGAGGAATCAAAGCTACGTAGTTATTCCTGAAAAAGGTTTGTGGGTTGGTGTTTTTTAGTGTAGGGGTCCTAGGATTCCTTGAACTGCATGTACCATCATTGATTCTAGAGGACGACTAACCCGATTGTACAACCGACTTAATCCACTACTTTTTGAAAATAATTTTAGAGTTTTTTTGAAAGAAAGTGGTTTGATGTGAGGTGGGTCTGTTTTAGAATAGGTATTCTAGAACTCCCGAATCTGATGTACTCATTAATTCTAGAACGACGACTACTAACTTGGTTGTCAAAACCGACTTAGTCCCCTATTTTTAGAAAAAAACTGTTTATTTATATTTTATTAAGTTTGCAGGGTTACTGAACTGTACAGCTCATTGGCCCTAAAATAATGACTAACCCGGTTGTACAACCGACTTAGTCGTTTATTTGATCTCGCGAGGAAAGTTATTTACGCTTGCGTTGGAAAAGACTTAAAAAGGAAAGCAGGGGGTGAAAATTGCAAATTGGGGTTTTATTAGTCGCAGGGGGTTGTAAAATTAATAGGAGGTGTAAAAAGGAAGCCCAGTTCGCATATGGGAGCCCAGTATGCGAAACTGGGCTTAAGTGAGGGAGGGGCGCGCGGATGAATAGGAGGGGTGCGAATAGCGCTCTGAATATTAAAAAAAACAAAACAAAAGGGCGCTACTTGAGGCCCAAACCTAAACCGAAAAAAACCTAGAAAAATCCGATCCTTTCTCCCTCAATTCTCAGCTGCGCCGCGCAGCACCTTTGCTGAAAAGGGAAAGACCAGATTTGGCCTAAAATCATGGCGACGATGGCGTCGGGAGGCGAAAGTCTCGCCGGTGCGGCGGTGGTTTTACAGTTTCGGTTTCTCCTTTTTTTTTGGTTCTTCCTCTTCTTATTTCTCCTCTCGTTTTTTGTGTTTGTGGTTGACGATATTGATGGTTTGGTTTTGGGTTGTTGGTGGCTGTGGGTTTCGTTTTGGTGGTGGCTGTGGGTTTCGGTTTGGTGGTTTGGTGGGTTTCGTTTTGGTGGTTTGGTGGGTTTCGTTTCGGTTTACGGGTGGGTTTGCTCAGTTTTTTTGTGTTCTTTATTACTTCTCCAGATCTGTTTCTACTTTCTATCATCTTCCCTAATTTAAATGGTTACAGATTTGTAATTTTTACTCTGCAATGATTAGAATAAGAGAAAAAGAAAAAAACTTGTGCAAGTCATGGTGTATCGCTAGATTTGTTCATGCACAATTCATTCCCCTGAGTCTGTGACATCTATTGCATATCATCATTGTTTTTTTTAAAACAAAGCTAAGCATGGGTCTACACATCAACAACAAACACACGTATATATATATATATATATATATATTTACGCTGGTTACAGATTCTTTTCTAAAAAAAACCAACAATAATAACCAACCTAATTTCCAGCTTCTGTTTGGTCTCCAAGCCTGTTCTGCAACTACTTGTTACTGCTGACACCGACTGTTACTGTTTCTTTTTTTGATCTTGGAAACCTCAGAACCGTGTTTAGCGGATTAGGGTTTTCATGTGAAACTCTAATCCTGTTTTTGGGTGATTTTAGCGATAGTTTTTTGCGCTTTCGTTTACATGCATGCTTTTACCGTGGGTCGATCGCTTATTTATATTAAAAACTTAGGGTTTAGCATTTATTCTTTGTTTGACCGGCTCTTGCGATCTCGATAATGTGGAACTGTTTGAAAGCGATCTTGGAGAAGCGAAGCATGCACTTTGAGATTCACGATCTTTGCTCCTTTTATTTATTTATTTTTGCTTTTTTGGATTTGTATTTTTTGTATTTTTAATATTATCATTTTTGTATTTTGGACACTTTGGACAATTAGACACTTTTAAAATGTAAATAAAATTAAATAGATTTTTTGATATATTTTTTTGGACTATATATATATGTATATGCTCAAAATAAGGACGAAATAATAAAAATAGAAAAGAAGTCGGAACGATGAGCCCAATTGCGAGAAAACAACTCGAATAAGCCCATTTGCAAGGGAGCGACTCGGATAAGCCCAATTAAGTTCGACTAGGCTCAAATACGAAGATTCGACTAAAGAATGCGCGAAAAGATCGATCATTCGCGCGCATTCTCGATTTAAACAATGACATTTCGACTTAGTTGAACAGGTTAGTTGAGATTGGCTTAGGTTAGTAAATGAGACACTTTTTTTTTTAATAATTCTCGTAATCTCGCGACTTCAGAACGACTAAAAACCATAAAAAGAATACGGACAAAATTGGGGTATAACAGCTTATGTGACAAACACTATTTTTTTATGGGGGCAAAAGATATTTTTATTAAACATCACTACTAAAATATTTTTATGGTATGGGGGCAATTGCTCTCACACACCTTAAGGTGCATCTGCCACTCTTTTTATGTTCATTATTATATGTAAAAATACGAAAGGAAACTTGATTGTTTGCATGCAAAAGTTGCAGTATACCACTACCTCCGTGTAGTTTAAGGTTGTTACACACATATTAAGAAAAATAATAAGTAGTCTAGATTTTATAAAAAATGTTGTCTAAATTACTATTTAACCATTTATCTCTTTACATAAGTAAACGTGAATCATTTATTAAAGGTAAAAAGTTGTCATAATTTAGAAAGGTAATAGTCGAAAAGCATGTTAGATGCTTTCTTGAAAATCTAAAACAACAAATAAATTGGGATAAATTGATTTTGCTAAAATTACATATAAAATGGGACGGATGTAGTAGTATTTTGTTCTCCTTCTCAGTTCTCATCATCTAGAGCAGGGTAACCCACATGGATTCTACGTGGCGCACCATTTTCCATGTCCAATTGGTGCAGAGGGACAACGAAGCACACGTGTAGAATGTCTACCCCACGTGCAGTTAGTTTGTCATTGGTTTGATCTGGTCAACGGTCAAACCTCACTTCCACTTAATCATAATCTTCATTATCTTTGCTTTTCTACACCAATCTTTTCTCTTCATATTTTTCTCTCCCACTCCTCACCTTCCTCCCACTTTCTTAATTAACCAAACAAAGCATTCTCGGATTGTGTGACTCTCTCCACACGTGCATGAACGACCATGTACAATTACAGGGAAGAAGAGTTGCAAAGACCTGGCCATGTGACAAACTTAGCTGTTAATCATGTGATAAACCGTTAAAAGAATTGTTAGTTAGTTTCGTTATCATTATTTGAACAGCTAACACCGTCTGCACACTTTATTTTATGATGATGGTTTTGTTAAGGGTTAATTAAACTAATACTATCATTATTCGATATTCACTAGCCGTTGCTTTGCACGTGCAGAGGGTTTAAGGACTCTTTTCTCAGGAAGTGCTTGATTATTCTAAGGAAAACTTGCACGAGCAGAGAGTAAAGGGTAAAATCGGAACAAAAAAATACTGATATAATAAATTTGGAACATTAAATTATATTTTTCGAATAAACAAAGTTAAACAAGCCTAATAGCGGATTTTGAAGTTTGAACCCATCCATGCTGAAACATTATTTTTGGCTAAAGCATGTTTTGCCATTTTGGTCCTTTGAGATGGTAAAGGTTTTACATATAAAGATTCGAGAACCAGCAGATCTAGAGAATAGTATATTATGGCATGCACATGCATGGATGCAATGATTATTATTAATAAATTTCATGTTGCTAAGGTAGACTCACATTAATCCAATCATTTTGCTTGTTGATTCTTCAAATGATGAAAGGTCTCTATGTAATTATATGAAGCATGAAACAATGATTATTCTAAAATAAATTATTATTTTTGTTCCAATTTCGTTTGTCATCTAAGATTTCATTCACCAATAAAAACTGACTCAGTTTGTAAGGAGTTGACCCATACACCACAATTACGTGGTTCAATTCGTAGGTAATCTGTAAAGATCTTGTGTATCTTGCTAAAAAGTGCTTGAGGTTTCTTCTGGCGTACTTTAAGTGAACCACCGTGAGTCTCTTCGACCTAAATTTTTTTGTAACAAAAAAAACTCAAATTTCCTTTTTTTCTTCATTGAACTCTTCTTCATATTCAACCAAATCGTAACCCACAGAGTATGGTTGAGCGGTTGGGGCTCATCATTCTTTAACCAAGTGTTGATGGTTTGATCCTCGTCTTGGGTATGGTCCATTCCCACCCCTAGGTATGGAGCAACTTTAAATCCCTTAGCCAATTCTCCACCCTTCGAGGTGCCTCCAATTAGCGAGGAGATTAGTCACTGTATTCAATGGTGGATACTCTGGTCTCGACCAAAAAATATTCAGCCAAACCATGATTTATGGACCCCAAATACTAGGGAAGGCCTGCATGAAATTAGTAATTAAGAAATATGATTGTCTTGTTGGGAGCATGAGAGGACCATCTTGTTGCTTTAAAAAATATTTAAACAGGTACCCTAATTGCAGGTGTGTCCCCTACCCGTCCAGATCTATTGAGCAAATAGAGAAGCTTTTGTTGGTGTAAAACGTGGTCTACTTGCATTATTATAATCAACACCATAGATTGGGGATTAATTTTTAATTTGCTTTTGAATATAGCTTTTGATTGAAAGTTATAATAGAGTTGAGTTATTTTATGGATAAACTCGCAAAGCAGCACACGAAGTTTCGGACAGTCGAATAATTGCTTCCCAAATAATACTCATGTTGGACCCATTTGATTAAATTTTGTCCCTAAAAATGATTATAAGCTAGTTTTAAAAATTGAACAAACAACAACGATTATGTCAAACACAATTTGCGTCAAAAAAAAATGTCAAACACAATAGGTTTCGCTTAATACAAATTACTTGTTTAATTACAATGATTTTTTATCAACTTAGATATCATCAGAAAAATTTGATTTTTTCTACTAAAATAATTAGAATATTTTTGGTAGATAGGTAGCTAGATAGATAGGTAGATGGATAGATAGATAAATAGATAGATAGATACGTTAGAAGCTCAATTAGCTTATTAACTTTACCGAATAAGAGAGGTGCTTCCCCGATATGTTTTGGGGAGTCAAAATAGCTAAATTACGAACTTAAAGTTCAACATTACATAAAATAGTCAATATGGAGTACACCTTTAATAATGTAAAAATCCACGACTCTTAATAACCCTGAAATTCATCCGCTTTCTCTCCAATCATTCCTCACTCTCACTCAACCCCCTTATCATGTTTTCGACTTACCACAATCCTCCCCCAACTCCAAGTTTTTTGTTCATGAATGTCAAATCTGTTCTATACTTATAGATGATATAGAAACTTGTTTCCAGAAACATACGAAAACGAGTGTTTAGACATATTATTTCTGGATTCATGGGTGTGGCAATCGAGGTTCACATGTCAACCGAAATACACATTTGGAACCTAGGTTTCAATAAATTCAGGCCTTACTTTCTAAAAATATTTTTTGTTTTAATTTTCTAAAATTTTTATTCATTTTAAATTGTCAACAACATGGAGGACTTTTGCGGTGACTGAACTATTGTAATAGAGAGAAGAAGAAACACTAGTTACAGAGAATGCATTCTTGGAAACAAAATAAGGTTTTGCTATTAGGTTACTTGACTGGACAAGACTGTTTTGGCAATACCGGAACATGCCGCGTTGAGTTTTGTTCCGAGATTATAGTTATTTTATTTTTGAAAATACGGGATTGGTTTAATAGGATGTTTCTTAGTTTTAATGAAAGTAATTGGAAAAGAAAGCAAGAAATATAGGAAGGGAAACATACCCTTAAGTTTCAAGGAAAAAAGAAGGGCGGGCGGTATATCTTAAACAGAGAAGACAATGGGGGTGCAAAAAACATACTTGGGTTTGAGAGATAGGGGAGAACACAATGAGGGTGGAGAGAGACAAGAGCAAGGCTAGTGGGGTTTTGTGGGATGGGAGGAGAGTGCTATTGAGCTCATTTTTAAAATTGGGCTTTATTGTCCGGCCCAAAAAAGCCCAAGCCCTTATTGGGTTAGTTGAGTCGAGCCTAAGGTAGCCTGCATGCCCACTAGTTTAGAGAATAAAATGAAACTAAGTTACTGTTTTAGTAACTCCTACTCACTCACAAGTCCGCTATTGCTTTGCATCTGAAAGCCAAAATAGAAACTCACTCTCTCACGCGCAATTGTTATGTCTTTCGTCTTCGCACTGAAGCACGGGACGATGACACATTAATTCACAACAACGTGAAATTTGACTATTCTTAGGTTATTTTCTATGTGAAATTTGACTATTTTATTCACGTGATTTTGATCTTTGAGTATTATTATATTCATAAAAGGCTGAAGTTTATGCTTCTCTTCATCTTCTTAAGCGCTGCCGTGCGTATTTTTTATCTTTAAATAATAAATATTGTATTCATAAAGGCAAAATTTTTTTTTTTAAATCTATCCTTTTTAGTTTACATGTTATATAATGTGAGCTAGCTCGAAAGGCTTGCATAGGATTGGGTTTGGGCTATAAGGTCAGAGCCAAAATTTCAAGTTGGACATTTGGCCTGCCCAAAAAAGCCCGAGCTCATTTTAGACCTGTCCAATACAGGTTGAGTAGTCTGTTTTTCCAACTCTAAGAGTGAGTGAGTTAGTTTAATAAGAGTATAAGAGTATTTAGGGAATTTCAAAGGGAGGTTGCAAAATTAAAATAAGTGAGGGGTTAATAATATTTGCCATAGCACAACGTTTGTAACGGGCCAGTTTATGAAAAAAGGGTTTTGCTTTTCCCACACCCCCTCCTACTCTTTCACACCCCTTAACAAATTTTATTCCAAAAATAACCTCGCGTGAAACGCTGTGAGGACATGTTTTATGACTGTTCGAACGACCTTGTTCGAACGCGTTCAAACAACATCATCCGAACGCAATAAAAAGGTGAATGTGATGTGATAGTCCATATTTTGTAATAAAATAGGGTGTTCGAACACCCTCATGCGAACAGGTGAAATTACGCACAAGAGGGTGTGAAGTCAAGATTTAGCACACACCAATGATGTCATTCAAACCTGTTTGAAGGCCCGTATTCGGTGAAATTTCGTGAAAAAAAAGAGGTTTTGGCGGGTCTTTTCAAACCCTTATAAGGTGTGTTTTGAGTAGGAGGGGGTGGGAAAAGCAAACGCCCGAAAAAAAACAATGAGCCCAAGATCGTAAATGCCCATGTCTTTCTCCTCCTTCAGTTAATGGAAATGAAAAATTGGAGGAAAAAAAACGAATTGTTTCAAAAACCCTCCAATACTAATCGGTGAAAAGTTTTTTCCCTCTCCGAAAAAGCTAGTCCCTCTGAGCATCGATGGTTTCCTTTGGTGAAGTGTAATCGGCACCATTTGTCAATCTCGTGCTTCGTTTCTCTGTTTGTGAAAATCTCACGGAGTTCACCGTTTAGTTATTATTATCACTTAGACAATGGATAGAAAGCCAAACGGAGTCACTTCCGTTCCGTCGAGCTCCAGTGGTGGCGCCGCCATTGCAAGATCTTCTTCGCCAACTCTACAACCTAACTACAGTAGCCGATTAGTTCAGGTGCTTTTCCCTCTCAATTTTAACTGCTTTGTTTTCTTGTCGTTTAGCTACTTCATAAACCCTAGCTGCTACAATTTACAAACGCACCGTTTAGTTGATTAATTCTTACTTATTCCTTTTCAATTTCAACTAAGAGAGATGTTCTGTTAGTATTTAAATGATTTGAATGGTGATAAAATTCTGCTGCTGCTGCTGCTGCTGCTGCTGCTGCTGCTGCTGCTGTTTGCTGTTTCCTGCGTTGTGTTTGCTTCTTTTTGTGCACTGAGCATTCAAGTCTTATTGACCTTTTTGGATTCCTTGATTGGAATTATGAGCTTCGGTTATCAGTTTTTCTTTCTTCACACATGTCAATTATCGTTATAGTAGACCTTTGTTTTTTGTTCATTTTAGGGATTTTAGAGATGCAATGCGTAGTAAAGACAGTTAACATTTCATATGGATGCAACACAACTCTAACCAATCCACTTTATCATTTGAGTGATGCTCAGGTGGCATTTTTGAACAGTATATTGCAAACGGAGAACGCTAGAGTGAATTTTCTGTTTTAGAGCACTGCGAGAAGTTCTTGTGTACTAAACCTACTAAGAAATTGAATTATTGTCTTTTATTAAATATATTCATGATTTTAAAAAAAAAAACGCTATGTGGCCCTTACCATGTCTTGATTATATGTACTGGTTTTGTGGCGTGGGAACTTGGTAAGCTGAGTTACTGAGCTATGAATTGATCAGACAAAATGAGCACATGTGGTTTGCGGAACCTATTCATAATTTTGATTTTCATGGACACGGCATCTTGTTACCCATGTGAAATGCTTCATTTGGGTGGCATTGCAGCTTGAATTTAGATTTAGATGAAGAAAGAAAATTCTGTATTTTGCTGTTGATGAATCAATTTTTCATGTTATAATCCAGAATAGATCTAGCATTTTATAGTTGTAAGATAAATAACTAATGTATTGAGAAAAGAAACAATAAATAAATCACTTGTGACGTCTGATTTCAGGATACATTGGAGCACTTGGCAGCCATTGATCTGATTGAGTTGTGCAAAGAAGCCAAAGTTGAGCGCTGTCGAGCAACTAGAGACTTGAGAAGCTGTGGTCGCTATGTCCACCATGTGCTGAATTCGTGTGGGCATGCCTCTTTATGTGAAGAATGTGGTCAGCGGTGTGACATCTGCCCAATTTGTAGAATCCCAATTCCAAAGAGTGGTGGTAAACTGCGTCTACGACTTTATTATGAGTGCATGGAAGCTGGCCTTATTTCCAAAAGGTGTGATGAGAGATTTCAAGAAATAGAAGATGGGGAGGAACAACTAACTGCTGATGTCCAACGGCTTTATTCTTTGTTTGATGTCGCACTTGAGAATAACCTGGTTTCGTTAATATGCCATTGTATCCTATTTATGTCAGTCATTTTTTGGTACAAATTCTAGTTTTTTTAAAATTTTAAAATTTAATAAAAACACCTGGTAAATAGTAAGAAAAGGTATATTAGAAAACTTGGTGTCCATATTAGTTTTATTACATGAGAAAAACTCAGTTTTTTTCCTTCTCCACTACCCATGTTTTGTATTTGTTGTATTGTCTTGTAATGTCTTCTATTATCTCTACTTTGCATTTTCTTGACCAGAAACTATACAGACATTACAGATGTATGTATGGATGAAACTGCTGTTTCCAGTGATCCTGTCATCGCATTTTTGTTGGATGAAGTTGTAGTGAAGGATTGGTGCAAGAAGACTTTCAAAAGCATCATAACTGATCTACAGGGAATTTGTATCCTCAAACCTTTTTTAATTGTTGGTATCTAAAGCTAATTATTAATATGACCTATCTATCAGACTCATTAATATTTGTGCTCCCTGACAGTTTTTACTAGATAATCTTGGCATTTCAGGAATGCAAGAGAGATTAAGTTTACTTCTGAAATTTTCATTATATTTGAAGGGCATATCAAATGTGCTAGACATTTTGGAGTCGTCTTTTAAGGGTACTCTTTCAGCACAACTTCATGATTTGCGCGATCTCCAAGATAGCATATTAAAGACAAAGCAGGTTTGGTTTTGCAAGAATTTTTCTGCAATGGACAATTATATTATAACTGTTAACTTTTGCATTGATATTTGATTTTTAACATGTTTCTTACTCAGATTATGTGCTGTGAAATCACCATAAGTTTGTAGATTTTATTTCTTATAAATGGTATTTCTTGCTCAGATTTTGTTTAGAAGTTCATTGTGGTGCTATATGTTGTGTCATGTGTGTAAGGGGTCTTTTAGTGGAAGTGGCTGATATTTATTCTTACCCTTTCCTTTATGTTGTTGTATATACTGTTATAGTTACCTTCTACCTCTGTCGCAGAGGCATGATGTTCTGAAAATTATAAAGTAGCTCATTGAAATATTCATTCTGATGAATAATTTATTTTAATTGTTCTACCCAGCATATGGAGATAATCATTTGGTGTTCTAGACATCAATTTTTGGAGAATGTGAAATCTCGTTTTACCGATAGTTCATCATGGGCTTCAGTTGTCCGCAAGCGGAAATCAGAAGCAATTAGACGTGCATGGCCTGATGCAATAAATCATTCTGTTGAGTCAACAGGACATGATGGGTCTCTTTTTATTGAAGATGCATTAAATATTCTTGATTTGGAGCAGGAGATAATATCTGAAATTGGAGGTGAATTAGATGTTGCAACCTTGCAGAAAGATGGAGCGTCAATTTTTAGGTCTAAGACTGATCAGGTGCTGAGTTACTATCCCTTCAAAAATCTTCGTGCAGCTGCTGACTTGCTCTTTTTGCATGGAAGTACTGATATGGTGATTGCAAAACAAGCAATTGTATCCTTTTATTACCTTACCTTTAACTGTGGTTGTGGATCTCTGGATGTTACTGTCAGTAATAGTTATTAATTTGGGCAATACTACTTTCCTTAACTTCTACAGTTTCTGTATTATTTGTATGATCGCCACTGGACTATTCCCGATGAAGAATGGAGAGACATACTAGAGGACTTTGCAGCTACATTTAGTATTAGTAGGCACTCATTACTTGAGTCTTTGACTTTTTACCTTCTTGATGATCACACAGAGGAGGCCTTACAGGTAATTTCGACATAATAAATATTATAGTAATGAGTTTCAATGCTTTATTAGTCAACAAAAAATGCTTAATCTATCTGTATCAAGATTTCTTTGCTGATTCTTTTTAACTACTGACTAATGATAAGCAATATATTCATCTAGGGAAAAAATCTAGGCACTGTATGGGCATAAATTAAATTGGTATCTTATATTTGATCCTGAATATTGAGCATTAGTTGGTTGAATACGATTGGGCTCGACTGCTTGAGCTGTAGATGTAATTTGGGTGATTTTTTTCTTCTCTCTTTTGATTAAATAAAGGGCATGTACTATGTTTTCTATTCAAATTAGAAGATCCTGAATGTTTGTCAATTGTACTGGTGGCATTAAATAAAAGTAAGCTAAAATGATCTTGGAATAGTTGTGTAAAAATTGGTTCATGTTGTAATAAAGGTTGTTAATGTGGACCTGCTCGTTTTCCTTTGAGTGGTAATATGATTTATTCTTCTGTTAGGAAGCATGCCGCCTTCTTCCTGAAATATCTGGCCCAAATTCCCATCCCAAAATTGCTGAAGTACTGTTAGAAAGGGGTGCCCCTGATACAGCTCTCATGGTTTTAAGGTGGTCTGGCCGTGATGGTGGACTACACATGACTTCACTTAGAGATGCCGTCACTGCAGTGCGGGTAAGGGTTGAGTGTGGGCTTCTGACTGAAGCATTTATGCATCAGAGAGTTCTCTGGAACAAAGTGAAGGAAAATACTTTTAATAAAGGAGCATCTGGGGACCGTTCCGAGAAACAAAAGGGCCAATGTAGTAATTGGGCGGAGTGGGTGGAGGTCCTAGTTACTGAGATTTGTTGCCTCTGTATCAGGAGAAACTTGGTGGACCGAATGCTAGAATTGCCATGGAACTCTGACGAAGAGAAATATATACACAAGTGTCTGTTGGATTATGCTATTGAAGACCCCCAAAGGACAACTGGAAGTCTACTTGTTGTGTTTTATATTCAGGTAATCGACTTCAATAGCTGGTTCCACTACCTACATTGTTGTTATTTTATTGTTGACCTTCTTAATCAATCACTCGTCACTTATGGTCTTTTCAGTTGTAATTTTGGGATAATGTCACTTTGCTAACCGATGTCAATTCTGGTCCATATCATAAATACATCACTTTTGTCCACCTATTTGGATTTGCATATCCTTGGTAACAATTTGCGTATCCTTATAACAAAACAACTCCTTATTCATATTTCTTTTGTATCTACTATCCATGTTTTGCTTGGCAGTTAGTTACTTCTCATCGAGGAGCAAGTATAGTTCCCACAAGCTTGACCTGCCAGGTCCACTGTTGGAAGAGAGTTGGCCTTTGCCTCCCGAAATTGCTGGCAGTTTCCTTGCTGAGTTGGATTGTGTATAGGCTTAACATGCAACTTGCTTCCTGGATTGTCTTGACTCTTGACATTATCCTCTTTTATAATCTTGTATTTATCATCTGTTCATTGATTCATTCATATCTCGTGAATATGATTGAATAAACCCGCTCTTTACTTGGTCCTGCGTAGATGTAACCTCTTTTTTTTGACTGGTTAGTATCAGTATTGATGTGGACTTTGTATACATAACTTTCTTATTGGTTTATAATTCTTGGCGTAAATAAGTATGCACTTCATTTTTCTTCTCACAATGTGTCAGGTTAATATATAGCCTAACTTTCTAACAGTAATATTTAATTTTGACAAAAATTGAAAAGAACTTGTTGCTTATAAATTTATCTGTGTTTCAGCGCTACAGATACTCTGAAGCATATCAAGTTCATACGAAACTTGAAAAGGTGGAGCAAAACTTCATTTCAAAAGGTTCTATAAGTCAAGATTTTTTACCAAGATTGGAAACAGCTATTCGTTGGAGATCCAATTTGGTTGTAAGTACTTTAAGTAATAGTTTTGAAGCAAATATTTCCTGACACCCACTTATCCTTAAATTGTGATTCGTGACAGGCATTAGTTATGTGAGTAATTCTTATGTGGACACAAATATTTAGACACAACATTTGGGCACACACAAAAAAGCAATAAATGCAGAAATAAATAATAAAAAACTAATAGTTGTGTTTCCCCAAATGCATTTTTTTTTTGTGTGTGCCCAAGTGATGTATCTAAATATTTGTGTCCACATAAAGATTACTCTAGTTATGTTTACTGGTTAGAAGTCTCATCATATCCTGTCCTCATATTCAATAAATAAATTCTCTCTCCGTCCCAAACCTTTGTGGTTTTATGGTTTTGAAACATAGGTAGGAAATAATTAATTGAGGCAAAGTTAGACAAAATTACCCTTAATTATTGCTTATTTTGTCACTATTATTATACTTTGGTTTTCTATAGCAATCAAAGCTTTGGGACAAAACTTAAATGCTAAAACACCCAATTTTTTTAGGACGGAGGGGGTAGCATGTTTAGATAAAAAAATTATTGTTACATTGAGCTTGTAAAGTAATGTTACATTTTAATTTAACAGAATAGATGCTTGGAGTTGTTGCCAGAAGTTGAGCAGCAACAAATAAGGAACGGAAACTTGAATGAGGATGATGTTACTTCTCATGGGGTGGCTGAAATTCTTGATAAATTTGATGTTCCTCAGATTCAGGATTCCAGGTCAACTAGTTTATTGATTCCTTCATCGGCGAATCCTTCCCTTGTGCTACATAAAGATCATACAACTGGTTTGTTGGGTTCAAATTTTGGAACTAAGGCTAAATTTGGCACGCCATTCCCCACTACTGGCCCTGAGCTTGGGAATTTCAATTCTCCATCATATCATCATGAGGTGTTATCTACCAATAATGAGAGGGTTCCAAATCATCAAGGTAAAATTAGCAAAATTCTTAGATTTGATAACACTCCAACTCAAAAGAATCATAGGATCCGTTTCATGAATGGTTCACCTCCAAAGGGATTTAGCAGAACATCACCAAGCAATTCCCAGGAAAATGTGCGAGACAAAATCTTGCCAGCAGTTGAACAGAATCTGCTTTTTGGCCATGATCAAACTACCAGCCCCATGTATTCCTGGAAGACTACAGCTAATCCTGCTACTAGATCCACCCACAGCTTTCCTAAAGAAGTTGCAAATGACCTCCCGAGTACGTATAGTAGGAATGTCCAATCACATAAAGATGATAGGAGTTGGAATATAGGGTCCACTAATGACCCAATGGATGTTTCTCGGAGGTAAGAATCTAATTACAAGTTTTTTCCTTTACTCATTGCTATCTTTTATTGATATTAGCTGATATGTATGGTTATGCTTTTTAATATTCGTCAAGAAGGGTTTGATATGTGTGTAGACTGAATCCTTTGTGCACTTTTTTCTTTAGCCATACGGAGAAGAAATTAAGCCATACAGAGAAGAAATTAAGTACTGAGCTAAAAATGAATGGTGGACCTAGATGGAGATCCGATGAAAGTAGCGATGGGGAAGAAGATCAGGGTCTCGAAAAAGTGATGGATATATCTTATTATGCAACTCCAACCAGGACAACTAGACGAAGCAGAGTTGGCAAGCGATAAAAACACAGGCTTCTTTCGTTGATAATGGGATTCTTGGATTTTATGGGAAGGAACATGAAAGTGCAGATGAAACTGTTGTTTTAACTAGGGTGAGAGGTGTGCTTTTTGGAACTTCCAGTCTAGTTCTACCCATTTTTTGTGGTCTCGATTGTGCAGCATGTTCAATGAAGGAAATGTTATTCTTATAGGTGCATTTTCATGTCCTTTTTCTTAAGTGTTTATCTGAGTGATATTTTCTTCTCCTGGAGAAAGATTCATTTAAAATCACGTGTTTTGAGCAAATTTAAAGCTACAGGGGATGAACTGATGTTCTCAATTGTGAAGGCATGAAAGGTTGGGTTCACAAACCAGTATTTCCAAGTTCGGTAAATTTATTCGCGCTCTTATTCGAAGCCGATGTTTTAGGCAACTTGGTACGTTCGATCCTTCAAAGGCAATTTTCATATGACGAGATTGTGTTCGGCTTGTATACATACATTTTGGAAAAATATTTAGATTATATTTTAGAAATTTCTGACACAAGGATTTTTATGGCAATATTATACTTTTTAGAGATAAAGTAATAAGTAGTCTCTAAGTTTATGATGTTCGTCCTACTAATTCCTCAAGTTTTGAGTAATTTGTCACGTTAGTCTCTTACTAAAATTGCTTATAAGACTTTAGGGTTTGTTTGGATAGATGGAATGAAAGGAATGACATGACTATTTATTGTTTTTTGAATATAAAAAAAAGGATGGAATGACATGGAACTTGGTGGTAATGATTCTCTGTCATTCCATTATTTTACCTCATTTTGCTTCCCCCAAATTAGAGTGTATGAATTTCCATGAGAAAAATATAGGTTTGAAAACCTTTGTAACTATTTCATTTTGGTTGACAATAAGCTTCCATCATTTTTTTAATAAGCTTCCATCATTGTTTCTCTAACATTATTAAAACCATAGCCATTCCTAAGGCCATTCCTCCCAACTCCTTTCCCATAGCGTGTTAATTCCAATACAACTAGTTAATCCCATGTTTACCTCCGCTATTATTAGAATTTTTTTTATCAGTCCTCTATTATTAGAATTTAGAACCACATTTTTTCAAAAAAAATAAAATAGAACCACATAAAAAAAAGAATTTACTAATTTTTCAATTTCCCCCTTTATAAAATTTGGCGGAAGAAAGAAATTTATTCAATATATCGGATAGCCTTGACAATTGATTTTATAAGAATCTCCTACCCTACTTGAGAAAGCATATTGTTTCTCCAAATAGAAATTCTCCTCCAAAATTGATTAGTTCGACAATTTGTTTAGCTCTATTTGAACTGCATTATGTTAGAATCTCTTAGAATGAGATTGGATCAACTTTATTTGTTTACGAATCTTTTTTATCCACCAATTAAACAAAATTGAAATGTTTAAAATGATTTATTTTTTCTTTGTTTTTCTCTTCTTTTTTTTTTGACTAATTATTTCCTCAAATATAATGTTTATTTATTATTTATTTATTAGTAATCCAGTTCAATAATGAACCAATTGAACAATGACTCAAAAGTCTTGTCATTTCCATCTGCAATTCAGTTTTCAAAATATATACTTGGAAAGTACAAAGGTGCAATGTTCATCTCTAATACACGTCTCCAACTTTCTCTCAAATGAAGTACTAACATTAAATTTACGAATAAATAACCTTTTAATGACCTTATTTAAACAACAAATTTTAAGAATGAATGGTTTTAATTGCTCTATACAGATAAGATTTTAATTGCAATCTTTGAGTTTTACTTAATTTTAAAGAGAAACCCTTAATGTCACAAAATTGTCATGAGTACACGACAAATGAAACCGTACTAGCTTATGTTTTGTTTCTTTCTTCTCTGTTTCTTTTCCTAAAATGATGAATTCGATCTCCCCCTGAAACACGAGTTTCATAACATCTCTAGTTTCAGAATGATAGCACATGATACAACAAATCTTATGCCCCATATCAAATTATGAAAGGAGTCATAAATTTGTAAAAATTTCATAAAGAAAATGTGAAGGAGTTAGTTTTACAATCATGACAGAAATAGCCTATGATGTACTTTAGCATTGTTTGATGCTTATGATGCTATTACGGAAATTTAAGCAAGTGTAATTTCTTTTGGCGCACTAATAATTGGAGGGTTGAAAAATTGAGTTCGCCCGGGATTGCCACAGGTTGGTGGGCCAATAGGTAGTCCACCCATGAAATAATAAATAAAAATAATTAAAAAAGAAATTTAAACTAAAAAGTGATGGTGGGTGACTGCTCAAACAATGCAATAATGACAAGTTGGTTTGCCACAAGCCACCAAAAATAAATAAAAAACATTAAAAATGATTCAAAACAATAAAATACTTTTAAAAACAATAATGATATTTGGTACAAATATCAGTGTACAAATTGTCAGAAAACACCTTTACAAAGTGAGCCCCTATAATAATACATCATTCCCGGCGCTGAAGAAAATTAAATATACACGCTGTCGTATGTTTCTTTTCGTACTAAACAAAATTAAATACACACTGTCGTACGCTTCTTTTCATACTAAACATCTTTATTCTTTTTAAAAAATACAAAGGCTTGGACCCTACAACCTAGTAGGACGAGTTAAATGAGAAGTAACGACGTCAAAATCACATTATTTATGATATTCATTTAAGGACATACTCTTCTATTGGTTGAAATCAATTAACTCCCTCGTGATTTTATAGAATTCACCTAAAATAAAAAAAATAGTGAAATTCACTTGAATTTCAATAATTAAAAAATTGTGAATACAAAATAAATAGATAATCTAATTCAGGGCTCGCTTACGGGGTTCACTTATATGACTCTATTTTAAATACTTGTCACAATCTTTTGTCTAATCTAGAAAACTACTGTGTTAGTTTTGTTCGGAGACAAACCAACCTTGTTGCTCACACTCTTGTTAGAGCGACGATGAATTTTGCTAGCATCCAAGTCTTTGATCATATTCCTTTATGTATTGTTAGTTGTTACTTTGATTTTGAATGAAATTTCATAAATTTTCTTTTGTCAAAAAAAAAAAAAGATAATCTAATTCATTGACCAAATTTCGGAGGGAATATCCCAAAACAAATTAGGACAAGCTTGGAAAATGGAAATACCCAAATAGGGTCAAGAAAACGTAAGGGATAAGAAATTTAGACCAAAGTTCAATTCAATTCAAAGCACCGACCATTACTCTCTAATTGCCGCGTAGTACAGTACAGTATCATTATACCCCTTTTTCTTTCTTCTTCTACTACTACTGCATTCTTTTCCTCCCTTCCATCAGCAACACAACGTTGATATCTGGAATCGCGTGATTAACATTTAAGATTCCTCTTAAACCGTTTGTAACCGTTGGATTGGATCTCGTTTCAGCTTATTTCCGACGCGATGACCCATCGATGCTCTCATTGCAGTAACAATGGCCACAACTCAAGAACTTGCCCTAATCGTGGAGTCAAACTCTTCGGTGTTCGGTTGACCGATGGACCCATCCGAAAGAGTGCTAGCATGGGTAATCTTACCAATTATCACGGGTCAAATCAACCCGGTTCTAGTAATCCGGGTTCTCCCGGTGATACACCCGATAACGCTGCTCGTGATGGTTATGCCTCTGAAGATTTTGTTCCTGGTTCTTCTTCAACCAACCGGGAAAGAAAGAAGGGTAAGTTTCTTGTTCTTTAAGTATTTTTTTTATTCATGAAATTGCATGCAGAGTTTTGGGCTTTGATTTTTGAAGTTTAGTTTTATACTTGTTCTTGAGTATGTGATGTTTGTGGCAAATTAGTATTTTGAGATGTTAAGTTGTCTTGCTAATCAGTGCGGAAATAACTATGCAAAGATGCATGTGTGTGGGTTAACTTCATTGATGACTGTATTTTCTAGGAATTCATGGCCAATGTAGGAATGTTTTGAAAATCGAACCGGGCATTGAACCGGCGAGACCTCCGAGTCATGGTTCGACCGTTTTAAACTGCTCAAAACCGGATAAAACTGATTTTAACCGCTGAAATAACTGAAGCGTGTAAGGTGTCGGGTCTTGGTTCAACTGGATCAACCGCTCCGATTGGTTCGGTTTTTAAAAACATTGCAATGTAGCACCTATACCGGTACTTCAATTTTCTCAAATTATTAATGGACGCAGGGCGAACACCTTACAATGAGGGGTCAGTCGCACACCCTCAAAAAACAATATTACACTTACCCGCCCAATAAAAAATTATTTTGCACACCCTGATTTTTTGGGGCACTCAAGGCCCTAATTTTGACCCAATTCACACTACACACACGCACACAATTCTTCGCCCTCTCGTGTGCATAGAAGACAATTATGAGTTTAGTAATTTATTTAATTAAATACATCATGAAATTTTTTGTTATATTGAATAAATTTGACCTCTTTGACCCTTCCTAGATCCGTTATTGCTCGGACAGTGTCTACATGTCAGAGTTGTGTTCATGTCTATGTCAGTGCTTTGTACTTTAAATTGCAATGTTGTTGGGTATGGTTGAAGAAATTGATTGATGAATTTTCTTAGTGTTCAAATTATAATTAGTTTCCCTAAGCTTATAGAGATCTTAAATGATGACTAGCTGATGATCTTCAGTTTTTTATATGTAGTCACGCCTTGGACTGAGGAGGAACACCGAATGTTTTTACTTGGATTGCAGAAACTTGGTAAAGGTGATTGGCGTGGAATTGCGCGGAATTATGTTGTGTCAAGGACACCCACTCAAGTTGCCAGCCATGCTCAAAAATATTTCATCAGGCAAACCAATGTGTCTAGGCGGAGAAGACGTTCCAGTGTGTTTGACATTGTGGCAGATGGGGTTTGTACACTTACTTGCAAATTCTATGCATTAAGTCTCTGCATTTCTCTTGCATCAAGATGCATATATGAGATTCATGGACTAACTTTTCTGAATGTGTTTCCTTCTTTAAAGATTTTCCATGAACTGTTCTATTTCTAGCTCCTTAATGAATAAGTCAATCTCCTGCATATACATTGGTGGTCCATTGTAATTTGTGATAGTGCAGAAGGCTAGAGAATTTAGGTTGTAACCTGACTCACTTTACACTTTGCATAGATCTTTTACACAATCATGGATCTAGGGTAGTTTGGATATACATATTACATTTTTGTCATGTTTCATCAATTATTAGAAACAAGTAACTTCTTGTCTCACCTTTTATTCAAGCAACTTCTTGTTTTTCTAGATGTCTTACATTGTATTGTGATTTTGCAGGCTGCGGACACACCCATAGTAGAGCAGGATTTCTTCCCAGCTAATCAACCACAGGCTGAAACAGAAGGCCATAACCCCTTGCTCGGTCCTTCAACCCTTGATAAGGACGTACGTGAATCAACGGCGGATTCCATACACACAGACAATGGGGAGTCAGCATCATTAAAACTAGATAGCTCACAATCATCATTCCCACCAGTGTATCCTCCATACTATTATTCTCCATTCCCCCCATTGCCTCTTCCATATTGGTCAGGATACAGTGCAGAGCCTACTAAGAGGGAGGCGCACGTAGTGGTGAAGCCAACTGCGGTACATTCGAAAAAGCCAATCAATGTCGATGAACTGGTTGGCATGTCAAAACTGAGTTTAGGAGAGTCGATTGGTGATACTGGAACCTCATCTCTGTCCCTTAAACTACTTGAAGTGCCTTCTAGACAGTCAGCTTTTCATAAAACTCCGTCAAGCCATAGTGGTCAGCATGCAGTTTAAGGACCCTTTCTTTCAAGTGGAAGACTAGAATTCATGTATGTAAACAGGTATAGGGATCATAGGTCAAGCTTAATAATTTTTTGTTTTTTCCCCTTGACAGTAATTTTAGTTGTTTTCCTTGCTGGTAGGAAGTAGCGTGTAGGAATTACCTGGGGTCTAAACTAATACTTGTGTTTATTTATTCAGTTGTTTTACTTAGTTATGTAGAGTTTTTTGTGCAGAATGCAATTCTTCTAAGTTGTGTTTGGTCTAGGAAACAAATCACTAGCACTTTTCATAACTAAAATAGCTAGCAATGGTTGCCTGGGTAATGAGGTTTCAGTGTTCTACTTTATTGAGTTTTCTAGCTTCTATGAGAAGAACTGATTTTTTTTCTTCTAATTTTAAATATTTTTATTTTAAATAATGACGTGGCAACCACGTGTGTTGCCTTTGTTAGCTATCACGTCATTAAATGAGGGTCACATCACTTTTTTTTGACAGACCTCCAAATCAGTCAAAAAAAAAAAAAAAAAAACCCTTTTTCGACCAAATGGCTGAATTTTTTAAAATAGAAGCGCTATATGTCAGAGTTTTAAAATAGGGAAACCAAATATCTAAATTTTTAAAAATAGGGGGACCAAAACTTAAATTTAGTTTGCGTCAAAAAAAAACTTAAATTTAGTTTTTTTTTTCTTGATATCAATTCTTGTGAATCATGTCAATCAAAATTTGAAATAGACAAACATTATCTTCTCTCTGTCATGAACAACCATGTGAAGCAAAAAATACATCTAAATATTGTAACCAATTTAGAATGTGTAATTTGTAGAGAGCCAACAAAATGGGTTGGCTCCAAAACATATAAGAGAGTTTAGGACTAACTCTACACCTGCATGTCACACTAGACTTTCGTTCCACTCCCTTTCCTCTTTCAAATTGTTGTTTCAAACTCATTTGTTAACACACTAAAATGAGTGTTTATAGGGTGATGGAGCAAATCATATCACTCGCTGGTGAATTATTGAAATTGATCGTAAGATATTGTGTAAAATGCTATGAGTGATTGAGATTGAATCAACTTGTATTAAATCTCGACTATTGATAAATTTAAATACTACATCCAACGGTTATATTTAATAGTTCACAGGTGAGAGATTTTTATTTTATTTTATAAGCAACCTGTGAGGGATTTTATTTGCTCCCTCACCTAAAAGCACCCAAATAAAATTCATCACTTACAGATATATACTGAGATGTTTCATGTTGAAGTAAAGATAACTAATTCTTTTGTTTTTGCATGAACTAGTACTATACCCGTGCATCCGCACGGGTGATATTGTAATCCATAAATATATTGAAAATTGAAATATGTAACAAAAGAAAAAAGCATAAGCTGATGAAAAAAATATATATTTGAAGGTGTTTAAAAATTGTTTTTGCAGAAAGTTAAAAAAGTCAACATCAGCTTCAAATCTTAAAATCGAAGTAAAAATTAGAAAATAAGTGAGATGAAAATAAGATGAAAGAATAGACAGATGAGAGAAAAATACACTTTTAAAGTGAATCTAGCGACATTGCAACCACCACGTAAAAAAGAAAATGAGATGAAGATAAGATAAATGAATATGTAAATGATAAATTAAGAAGATACAATTAAAGTAAACCCAACGACATTGCAACCACCCGATCATCGCTCCCTGTAGCCGCCCCTCTTCGCTGCTCCCCGTCCCACATTGTCGCTCCCCGTCGCCTCTTCGACGCGTGGGTACTTATATTTTTGGTTGTTTGATGACTAAGGCTCTGTTTGGTAAAAAGTAGCGGTTAGCAAATACGCTAGCGGATAACGGATGAGCGGATAGCGATTGAGCTAGCGGTTAGCGGATAGTAGATAAGCTAGCTGATAGCAAATTATGTGTTTGGTAAAATTAGCGGTTAAAATAGCTGATAAATGTAAAATGACATAAAAGGATATTTAATTAATGATTAAATTATTTAAGGATGATAAAATATTTAATGAGGAAAGAGAAGTAATTTAAGAAAAATAATAAGGATAAAAATGTCAAAAAAGTGAAACGCTATACACTATCTGCTAGCGTTTCAAAAAACGCTACTTGAAGTAGCGTTTCAAAAAACGTTTAACGCTACTCAAAAAACGCTAAACGCTAGTGCTTACCAAACACCCCTACTCGTCATCCGCTAGTCAAATACGCTAGTCTCATTCGATATCCGCTAGGGGATGGGACGCGCCAAATAGAGCCTAAGTAAATAGTTACAATTTTGATTTAAAAGTGTAAAGCGAAAAGCTTAAGGCTCTGTTTGGCGCGTCTCATCCGCTAGCGGATAGCGGATGAAAGTAGCGGATGAAACTAACGGGTGAAGAGTACACATGTTTGGTAAGCACTAGCGTTTAGCGTTTTTCGGGTAGCGTTTAGCGTTTTTTCAAACGCTACTTCAAGTAGTGTTTCAAAAAATGCTAACGGATAGCGGATATCGTCTCACTTTTTTTTTGGCATTTTTACCCTTGTTATTTTTCTTAAATTTATTCTCTATCCTTATTAAATAAATGTAATCATGAATTAAATAAATATACCTTTTTATGTCATTTTACATTTATCAGCTAGTTCAACCGCTAGTTTTACCAAACACATTAAATTGTTATCAGCTACCTCATCCGCTATCCGCTAGCTTATCCGCTACTTTTTACCAAACAGAGCCTAAATAATAATTTGAAAACTAGGAAGATACCTTTATTAATTGTTGCAAAAAGCCAATTGTATAAATATTTTTCCGTAAAGAGTCAAAAACATGATTTCTCCAAAGCAAGATAGTTATGAAGTCATACTACGAAAATAGTTATATTAGTAATGTGTAATTGTTTCTTGTCGAGCCTCAAAAGTAACAATTTTTTTGTTAAGACTCCTAAGAGATTATTAAAAAATAAAAGTATTCATGAAAGCAAAATATTAAAAGTGATTATTAAAAGTTATAAAACAAAAGATTATTGTCAAAAAAACAAAAGATCAAAAGTCATAAAACAAAAATATTAGAGCAATAGTATGTAATTGTTAATCGTCGAGACACAAAATTAGGAAAAATCATAAAAGTCATATTGAGTGTTTTGATAAAATTAGGAAAAACTAATAAATTAGAGAGAGAGAGAATACAAAGGAAATAAAAAAGAAAAGAAATAAGAGAGGAGAAATAAAGGAGTAAATAGAGAGGGGAGATAAAAGAAAGTAAAAGAAAAGAAAGAAAAAAGATAGAGGAGAGATTAGACATTAGAAGAAAGAGAGAGAAGTAAAAAAGAAAGAAATAAAGAAAAAAAAAAGCAAAAAAGTTGTCATAAATTGTCTTTTTTGTCTTTTTACGGATACATTACATTTTTATCCTTAATTATGTGAAGTGTCAATTTTTGCAAATATCTTAATAGGTAATATCATATATGGTGTATTTGTATGTATCAAAAAATATGTGGTGTATTTGTATAAATCTATATTAATTGATTGATGATGATTAGATTAGATTAGATAGATAGATTAGATTAGATATTAGATTTTTCGGATTAAATAAATTGGCATGAAGTAGTAGATAAGATGGACGGAGAGGTGATTAAAAAATGGCCGTGATAGAAAAAGTAGTAGTAATAACAAATAGGCTAAATTACTGTTTTGGTCCTTTATCTTTGGCCTTGATTTCATTTTGGTCCTTTATCTTTTTTTTTTTTTTTGGTTTTGTCTTTATGTTTGATTTGTGTCAATTTGGTCTTTTTGTAGTTTTCCATTCAAAATGACACAAAAAAGGACCAAATTGACACAAAAAAAAAAGACCAAATTGACACAAAAAGGACCAAATTGACACAAATCAAACATAAAGGACCAAAACGAAAAAAAAAAAAAGATAAAGACCAAAACGAAATCAAATCGCAGTAAAAGATAAAGACCAAAAACAATAATTTAAAATTAACAAATAACAAATAAATCACGTGTGAAAAAAATAGTCAAGATTTGGAAAGCTTTGGAAAAATCGTCACCGATCCAAATCAACATTTGTTTATACCCCACGTTGAAAACACAAAGCTCATGGTGAATATATATGCACTCATTGCATTCTTCACTGGAGTTGGTAGAAGTAGAACACACTATCTACTTACATTGTTAGGGTTTCGGACAATTCATTTCGCGAAAACATGGAAGGCGTTGATCACTTAGCTTTCGAGAGGAGCAAGGCACAGTTCGATGTCGACGAGATGAAGATCGTTTGGGCCGGTTCTCGTCACGAATTCGAACTTTCCGATCGGATTTCTCGCCTCGTTGCCAGCGATCCGGTGAATTTCCTCTTTCCTTCTTCTCAAAATGCTTCTTCACCTTATACATAACCTGTCTACAAATTTATCTCAAAGTTGAATTGAATTGAATTGTTTAACTATAAAATTGACTTACCTACGAAAAAAAAAAATATAGAATTTGACTTTATTTCAATCCGTTTCTTTCGCGTTTGTCACGTAATGCTACTTTTACCTACCGCTTTGACTTTTTAGCGGTTTTTTCGCTTTGCATATATCTACTTGTGTTCAGTTTTTTCGGTTTTTTTTGCTACAGTCTGCTCATGTTTTTTTTGACAAAACAGTCTGCTCATGTTAAAACTAACGATAATCATGGTTTTAATTTTTTTGGTATTAAAATATCTTGGACGAAATTTCAATCATTACATTTTTGTTTGTAAACCCCTTTTTTTACTTTGTGGAAGAAACTATGTCAAAGTGATGTTAATGTTAGTCATAACTGATCGGCAAAAGACTTGAATTTTAATTTATCTAGTAAAGCATTTCAAGTATTCAGCACCTGGGCGGTTAGTTAATGTTTCCCAAGTGACTGATCCACTTTAACATGTAATGTAGTAAACTTCTGTTTCCTGCGTCTTTTTTTAGTTTGGTGATAATGGTGAAATGAATATGGATTCTTGAAAAATTCTTTGATTGGTTGTCTGGTTTATAGGCATTCAGCAAGGATAACAGAACCAGGCTTGATAGAAAGGAGTTATTTAAGAACACTTTGAGAAAAACAGCTCATGCATGGAAAAGGATCAACGAGCTCCATCTTAATGGTGAGTTTTCTGTCATTAGTATTGTTTGCAATTTGCACTTGGTTTCTTGTCTTGTTATGTTTCTTCTACGGGAAGCAATTAGTTGCATTTTACATTTAATATTTATCAGTTTATAATTTTATGAGTTATTTTCTTACAGAACAGGAAGCTTCTAAGCTTAGAACCTTTGTGGATGAACCTGCTTTTACAGATCTACATTGGGTATAAGTCAATTCCTTGTCCTGATTAATATATAGAAGGATTATATGAATTGCAAACAAAAGGGAATATGTGGATGACTGGGACTATGTCTGTTGTGTGCGATACTAGTTTGAGGATTTCGAAAGAATATAATTTTTTGGGTAACTCGGAAAAACAGAGGAAAGTAATATGTGTTTGCGTGTGTTAGATCAAAGGAATACAATTTTTACTTGGCACAAGCCTGTTGGGAGTAGGGGGTTAGCTTAGTTTTTCTACTTGTACTAAATTTTAATTATTCAAATTCTTTTGTAGGGAATGTTCGTGCCTGCTATCAAAGGACAAGGCACTGATGAGCAGCAGCAAAAGTGGTTGCCTCTAGCTTATAAGATGAAAATAATTGGCTGCTATGCCCAAACTGAACTTGGTCATGGATCCAACGTTCAGGGACTAGAAACAACTGCAACATTTGATCCCAAAACAGACGAGTTCATTATTCATAGCCCCACATTGACTTCTAGCAAAGTAAGTGAAATGGGTGATCTCTCATAAGAGCCTGTTCTAGTCTTTTACGTTGTACTTCACTCTTTGTGATTCTAGAATATTACAAATTCTCCTTGAGTATTTGTTTGTATTTGGATATATCAACACTCTACTGTTGATTTAAACAGTGGTGGCCTGGTGGGTTGGGTAAAATATCTACGCATGCTGTTGTTTATGCACGTCTTATCACTGAAGGTCAAGACCATGGAGTACATGGTAATTAACAACTTCAATCATCCAAATTTCTGGTGTTAGACTCCGACCTAAATTAACTAACTATATGTCCAATTTGAAGGTTTCTTTGTCCAGTTGCGGAGCTTGGATGACCACTTACCTCTTCCAGGCATAACTATCGGGGATATTGGAATGAAATTTGGAAATGCAGCTTATAACACCATGGATAATGGTGTTCTTAGTTTTGACCATGTACGAATTCCGAGGAATCAAATGTTAATGAGGTACTAGTTTGCTTTTACATATCCGCCCCTTCTCTAGCCTCACCAGTCGAAATCCAATAATCTTAGTTGGCAGTTTTATCGTGTAAGTATAATGTATTATGCATAAATGACCTGTGGGGGCAACGCGGCAATAATCCTAAACCAAAAGACAGCACATTTATAGATGATGAATCCATAGGATGCAAAACTCGGGCAAACTCTAACAATATTAGCCAATGCATTAATAAAAATGCTTTTAGCCATTATCTTCATTGAATAATGGTAGGTGGATTATTTAAGATAGTTTGCCTTATGAATTGAGAGCATTGCTTTGGTACCTACTTTTTACTTTTAAGCAGACAGACTGACTAATGCTTAGGTAGGAGTAAATACCTTAATAGTCAAATCTTGAGACCACTGCATCATAATTTTCTACGTTTCCTTTTATATTATTTGCACGTACTTAATTAACTGGATTGAAATGATGGTTAAGAATAACAAACAGGAACAAAGGATCCGTGACATAGTTAGCATATAGCAAGATGACCTTATCTATCATTTTGAATATGAGTGTGCTTTTCAGTTTTTGTCCGTAAATTAATGGGATGGCTGCTATATGTTGGCAATCTACCAGGGTTTCGCAGGTTACCAGGGAAGGAAAGTATGTACACTCCAGTGTCCCAAAACAATTAGTTTATGGTACTATGGTATTTGTGAGACAGGCAATTGTAGCTGATGCATCGATTGCTTTGTCGCGAGCAATTTGCATTGCTACAAGATATAGTGCTGTTAGAAGACAGTTTGGATCTCATAATGGAGGTCTTGAAACACAAGTAAGCTTTAAAACCATCTTTTGATGCAAGCTTGTTGCTTGTTGGGGAATTCTTATTTTATAGAGATATGATAAATTAATATGATAATGAGTTTTTTTTTTCAACCAGTAAATTTGTGGAAAGCAACATGCTGACCTCAAAATGCAATTAAAATAAAATAAAATAAAAGGCAATTCACTTTAATGTTAAGTTGTTATTGGTTGTCTAAATTCAGGTAGTTTTGCTCTATACCAAATATTTGTTTTTGTAATCTTTTTAGCAGCGGGTTTGATGGGATTCTTCCTCGTCTTTGCATTATTTACTTGATATGACCAACCAATTTAAAATTGAATGGTTGGATTTGTCGTTTTAAGTTTGATACGTGTCTTACTCTTTGCTCTCTGTTTTCGTTTAGGTGATTGACTATAAAACACAGCAGGCTAGACTCTTCCCTTTGCTAGCTTCTGCTTATGCTTTCAGATTTGTTGGTGAGTGGCTGAAATGGCTTTATACTGATGTGACACAACGATTGGGAGCTAATGATTTTTCAACATTGCCCGAGGCTCATGCATGTACAGCGGGGTTGAAATCCTTGACTACTTCCGCAACAGCGGTATGTTATTACTCACATTAATATCTATACTGATTGGTCTTAGTTGTTGAATTTAATTATATTTTGAGCTACTTTAGACAGCATTGGAATGTGGGATCACTGAAAGGACGAGTAATCTTTTCTGCCTTTAAATGTTTAAAATGTTTTTGTTGCCAATGTGCTATTTTCCTATAATTGTATCCCACCGGTGTTGTTTATTAGCAGCCATTGTGGATTTTTTGCCAGCCACCATAGGCAGTTTGTGAAGTGCCACCCACCCACCACAATAGGTATCAATCCCACGTTTATATGGTGGAATTTTGGTCATCCGCCATAGACAACGTTGTATCCCACCCCCACGTATGTGTTTCTCTTTGTAACTGGACTTCTTCAAAGTTCAAATACAATTAAATTAACTTGCATTTGCAGGATGGAATTGAAGAATGCCGTAAACTTTGTGGTGGTCATGGTTATCTTTGTAGCAGTGGTCTACCCGAGTTATTTGCAGTTTATGTTCCTGCATGCACATATGAAGGAGACAATACTGTGCTACTTTTACAGGTTGGTTTGATTTTAATAGCTTAGATGTCATTTTATTAACAATTAATATACTCTTTACCAAGTTCTGTCTCATCTCTCAATAAAATAATCACCATTTTCTTATCTACATCCATGTGGCTGTTTCTTAAATCTTCATGTCTAACGTATGTCTATAGGTGTCCTTATTACATTTCGGTACCTCATGTTGCAGTCTGATTTAAGATGTTTTTCTATGAATTACGTTGGGTTGTTTGACAGCTAGAAAATTCCATGTAGGTGGCAAGATATCTTATGAAGGCTGTTTCTCAGTTAGGCTCTGGAAAGAAGCCTGTTGGTACCACAGCTTATTTGGCTCGAGTGGAAGAATTGATGCAATATCGCTCTGATGTCAAAAAAGGTATAGTGAATTTGGAGAAGATGCAAACTTTAACCATAGTAATCTCTAGATATCACAGTCAAATTTGGTTATTTAATGTTACTAATTATGCCCGTGTCTAATTTTATACTTCAATTCCTTTCAGCCGAAGATTGGTTGAAGCCTAATGTAGTGGTTGGAGCTTTTGAAGCTAGGGCTGCCAGGATGTCTGTTGCTTGTGCTCAAAATCTTAGCAAGTTCACTAATCCTGAAGAGGGTAAATGATTTGTAGATTCTGTTTGTATAGTTGACATACAATGTCAAATTTATTCTAATAAGATGACACATTTTAAACTTTTATGGCCCAAAAGTCTTGGTCTCTTAGACACGCACACATATAACCTCAAAATATATACAAAAGCTCTTGCAAGTTGTAAGCGCATGTGTTATTGTTATTGTAATTTGTGCAACATGATTGGATACCATTGCTAATGGTTTTTATGACTGTAGGTTTTCAAGAACTCTCGGCTGATTTAGTTGAGGCAGCAATTGCTCATTGTCAGTTAATCGTTGTTTCCAAGTAAGTTTCTACTGAGTTTACTTGTCTTTCGGTTGTATTTATCAAGTTGGTGATTGTTATCCTTGCGAACTTCATGATTGCATTTCTAGTGAAACACATAATAGTCGCCCCCCTTCCTCGTTTATTTTTCTTGTAATGTCTAAATTTTGATTTATGGTCTGGTAGGTTGTCTTCAAGGTGAAGACAACCATGGTGAAAGCAGTCCCAAAAATATACAACTAGTAGTAAATTGAGAGATTAAAACTCTATACTTTACACTGATTTGCTTGAAGATTGTAGTTTTGAGCTGAACAAAACCTTGTGCCTTTTAGATTTATAGAGAAGTTGCAGCAAGATATACCTGGAAAGGGAGTGAAACAGCAACTAGAAGTTCTTTGCGGCATTTATGCTTTGTTTCTTCTTCATAAGCATCTGGGCGATTTTCTTTCCACTGGCTGCATTAATCAAGAACAAGGATCACTTGCCAATGAGCAGTTGCGGTCCTTGTATTCCCAGGTTTGTTCTAAATGATTTCCAGTTAATAGCCTTATCTAGTTTAATCAACTATATATTATATAGAGGGATTGAAGGCTGATGACTTTGTGTGTGGTTAGGTCCGCCCTAATGCAATTGCGCTTGTTGATGCATTCAATTACACTGATCATTACCTTGGTTCGATTCTTGGACGCTATGACGGAAATGTGTATCCGAAGTTGTATGAGGAGGCATGGAAGGATCCTTTGAACGATTCAGTTATTCCCGATGGCTTTAAAGAGTATGTTCAACCGATCCTCAAGCAACAACTACGTAATGCTAGACTCTAGAGGATTTTGAATTTACAAGCGTCAATAAAGTTGCATGGACCTCTGTTTTTGATTGAACAGAGCGGAACTTTGGCAATAACTTTATTTTCCATTCTGTGTAACATTCATGAATGGAAACTGCAATTCAGTGTATCTGGAACTGAAACATCGTTTATTATTTATGGATACCTGATGTCTCATGTTCCATCGATCTTATTTCTTGTTGTTTCTACATTTATAGGCATAACATCACAGGCTTTTATGGGTTGTGAATTGTGATTACTAGTTTATTTTAAAACATCGGTCTTGTTCAGCATGGTGTTATTTTGAAGTAAAGTAAGAAAAGTTATAACATAGACATCATTTAACTGATTAAATTTTGTCAAAAAAAAAACTTTTAAGAGTGATATATACAATAGGTAACTATGGTTAGGTAATTAAGTACATTATTATTTGGTAATGGGAAGAAAATACACACTATGGAATAAGACAACAAACTCCAACGAGTTGGGAGGAGGGAGTATTCCTTATGTTTAGTATATCATGTTCCCCTGTGAGAATATACAAAAACGCAAATGGCACATAGTCAAACAAGCAAATTACAACTTTTTAGTAAAAATACACTTTTATTTTTGTGTTAGGTTGAGGACAAATAGAACTTGAAATAAATGGTCCTTTTTCCCTGAAAAAAAAACGTTACCCTTGATATCTGTAATATAGTTCTAAGAGTGATGCAATTGAGTACACTGACTTTTCCCAAATTATTTTAAGCTAATGAAATGAATATGCAGAAAAGAGTCAGCCCATAAAAAAGGTTGTCCGCATGCCATTTTTAAATTTTTTGGTTGATGCAGAATTCCTTGAGATTCTGCAAAGCTTCCCGAATCGTATCCTCATCTTGATTGGAATATTTCAGGCATAGCAATCGTTGTGCAACATGATAAACCCTCTGTATTGAGTGATTCTGCAAGCAGTTAACTTCCATCCTCTTCTTTTCCTAATGACACATCGAGTCCGTATCATATGTTAGTACTTGGTGCTGGTTTATGTTTAACAATTGCTCTTTCTCTACTACAAACTCAATGCGCAATGGATATAAAAAACATGCAATAAACAAACAATTTCACGCAATTTAGATGTATTCATGGATGGCGCAATCATAGTGACAGCAACTTAATAAAATCAAACAGCCAATTACGCTGTTCAGGCAACAGTTCGCATGAAGTAGTAGAAGTGGATGCATTACTGAGGAGTGATCTTCGAGCGTGTTTTACTACAAATTTTATAGGCATTCATGTGTGTGAAACAACTCAAAAACTAAGGAATCAAGCTTGATTTTCTTTTCTTTTTATGGAGAATTAAAATTTAAAATGGACCTAATTTAGAATAACATCCTATGTTTACAAGTGTTTACTGTTTATATAAATATAACCTTTTCTGAAATCCTTGATGTGATCATTCTGGCAGTCTCAATAACCGAACTTGGTAATCCTGCCACTTCTGCTAAGAGAAGGCCATAATGGGGGACATGTTTTGGTCCTTCCTTAAGTTGAAACTAAGTAGAGCAGAGTTTTAGTTCACAGAAAGTCATATATATAATGCAAGCCAAAAACTAATGTAGAGATATCACCTTGAATTCTAAACGATTGTTTTTTAAGTCGACGTGAAAGTGAAGAATTTTCACGTTGGGATAGATTGTTGCTAATTCTGAAATGCTCTCCATATGAGTGGCAAATATGGTATACCTGAAGGAGGATTAAAAATCAAAAGAGAGGAAGATGAATTACAAAAGTATGATCCTTCTATGGGGAAAACTCATTCTGCAGTTGCCCTAAATAAACAATTCAATACCAAATCAGTTTCAAGAGTTTAAGTCATTGTTTTTTTTTCCAATTTATCTTCCATTGAAATAATAGGAATTTGAAAAGCTATCTAAGACCTTCAATTTATCAATTACTGGAAATCCGTGTCATTAAAGTCACTACAAATGGTTACTGATAATTGAAAATCAAGAAACCCTTACGCTTTAAGTGACAAAAGATGCTCGCAGCAACTCCATGCAATTGCAAGTCCATCGGATGACGAAGTAGCCCTTCCAAGTTCATCCATAACAATCAGACTCCTGCATCAACCGAACAAAATATTTTGCAAAAAGCTGTCATGTCTCATGTGTGCCATGGTTTGACAAAATCAAAAGGTGCATATTACCTCTGTGAAACATTCTGCATGATAAAAGCTGTCTCTTTCATCTCTGTCATGAACTGCACATCCAGATAACTTTATATATATAATTCTAAACCCAGTCAGTGATTAGGATCAAATAGCTTCAAAAGGCATGTGTCTAGAAATTGTACTGTGCTAGAGTTTGATTCAAGATTATCAACCGCACCCATCCTGGTGAAAATGCGATCAACTACCCTTAGAGTTGAGAAGCGGGCAGGAACATAACACCCAACTTGAGCAAGAATAACTATGAGACACACTTGTTGAAGGTAAGTACTCTTTCCACTCCTGGGTAAAAGGAATATAGAAAATAAATCTCATACTTGATATTCTTCATGTAAACAGATAGCCACCGGAAAGAAGAAAAAAAGTAAACTATTCCCATCTAAACCATGAGTAAGAAACTAGTAATAACTTTCATGTCTGATGCTGGGATTAAGGCACTGTTTGAAGGAAAATGCACTAGACATGCTTATGTCACATAATTTAGTCTAGTTTCAACATTTTTAGTTTATCAGATTTTTCAATGTGACAAGCTCCTATCTGAGAGTAAAATCATTTTGAATCCTCCGTATTATGTTTGTCCATCATTAATAAGCCAATATATGTTTCCTTATTCTTACTAAAAGCATTCAGTCATGAACTCATGATTCGTGAATAGTAATTTTCTAGGTCAGTTAATCGTCCTTTATTTAACAGCATTCCTTGGATGTGAAACAGATTTTCTTACATATTGGGGCCTGTCACAATCACCATGTTTGAGGCTTCAGACAAAAATATATTATTGGCCTGCAATGCAAAACAATAATTTACTAAGAAAGTGCAGAAATCCTTCTAAATGAAAAAAAGTGACGCTGTGTGGGGGGAATGACGTACAACAAAGTCATTGTGTATGGTCTCCAAGATTGGGTGTCTACCAGAATCAATTGCCATTGGCCCATTCTCTAGCAAACAAAATAAAATATCAATTAAGAAACTTCTTAATCAAAGTACAAAAATATTACAGAAATCACTAACTTTCTTACCTGTAAATTTTGGTCTTGAATATTGATCCACTGGCTTAGTTGAAATCATATGAGCAAATGAATTCACAATCATATCCAACAAGCACAAGATCTCAGCTAGCAGTGTCAATGCAGAGACATTCTCACGAATGGCATCCATGAGTTCTGTAAAAAAATTCTATTACTATATCTACATCTCACGGAAATACAATACCTGAAAATATGAGATAGTGCAAGTTCAAGGAACTCAATAGATACGATTTGGATCTAAATATCAATTTGTTATAATTAAATTTACAATTTTAATTTTTACTAAGGACAAAATCCATTCTATGTAAAATAGTTACCACTTAGAAGTTAAATTAGATCAATATAACCGCGTAAGCTTGCATCAAGTGAAGTCAATGAATGTTTTTCAGATAATGCTCATACAGAATCCTGATGACTTAAGGTATAAATTTGACAGATAAATACATAGATGTTGAGAAATGTGTAATTCAGAGGATGAAACAAAAAGAAAGGCAAGCAAAAAGGAATGGAGGGAAGAAAAGAAAAATAATGGACAAATTTTTACAATTTTCTCTTTCATATGCTTTTTATTGGAAACACTGTCAGTTCACATAACCAATAGTCCTTTAAAATAGGTCAATTTTATTTTCGAAACACATATCAAATACTGGAGTTAAGTTCATAACATAATCCTTTCCAGGAAATAAGTAATTAAGCAAACAGATTAAGAAACTGCTCATATTATGTTAACACAGATAATATAATATGCTTTTATTATAAGATAGAATACTGATTTTGGTGACTTGAGTCTCTCGTTACTTCTCACAACGACCTACATTTCTTGTTTAGATCCTATGGCCGTGAATAAATACAATTACTTTGTTAGGATAGAAGAGTAGAAGATAAGGGGAAGGAAGTTGGTGGCAGATAGAGCGGTTAGTGATTAGTTAGATGGAATTAGCATACATACTAAATAGGAGGACACAGGGGGAGAGGGATTTCATTCAGGTTTCTTTACTTTAATGAACAGAACTGTGACTCTGTTGTAGAAGGGGAAACCCTTGGAGGAGATATCTTTCCTTTTTTTTTCCTCAGATTGTTCTTTCTTTTCAATTTACTAATTTCTTTGGTTCGTAACACATTTCAAGCGAAATTTGTTGCTCACATGAAGTAACCAGAATTTCCCAACTCAATAATCTTTCAATAGTTTCCTTTCCTGGCACTTGCCACTTGCTAGCATCAATGAGGGTTGTATAATTCACACAAATAAACAAAAAGCAAACATGCCAAGCCTGTGAAAGTTTGTATTGGCAGGTAGTTGTACATTAAGTACTACCTTCCAGACAAAGCTCTGTTCTTGTATAGCATTCTGCAGCTGCAGATTTATTTCTAGCATTTAACTGCAAATTTCAATAAAATAAAGAAAATATTGAGTTTTCAAGAGTTCAAAGAAGATTCTGAATATAGAAACATCTTATTGTGTGGTAATATATCGAACAAGTGCAGATGCATTTCAATTCAAGTGTCGTATTTTCAATCAGAAGCTTGGATTATGTTTATCAGTTTGAGTTAAAAAGTACTTTTGGGCCAATCATTAAGAAGAAAGATAATTTCACCGGTCTAATCAAATACGACAGCTAATAATTTGTAAGTGCCCTTAGCATATTAGCCATCTTATATGATTAAAAATCTCAATAAACTAGGAGGAGGTAGATGGAATAGAGGGATCATTTGCTTCTCTGGTATATATCCATCAAACGTCAGAAATGGAAATAACGAAGTTATCTTGACCATGACCTTATCGAACTTTAATGCACACACACTAAATCATTTACATTAGTATATTCTAACCAAAATACTTTGTCAAACAAGTAAAATGTCACGTAATGCAATAAATTGGTCTTTTTTTTTTATCCGTTCACTATTATTGAAAGTTGATTAGAATTCCTATGTCCATGAAATCCAAATGATCAAATTACTCACAGATGCTAGTTCCAAAGTTGAGCAATGAATGTTGTTCCCATGTTTTACAACCTAGTACAAGCACAAAGAATACCAGGTTCAGGGAAAAGGAAAAAGATATTATTAAAAATATAGCAACAAAAATCCAATCCCTAACCTGAATGAACTTGCTTGGAAGCTTTCCTTGAATATTCTTCTGTGGTATAACAAAATGGAATCCCTGCCTGTTTTTGAATGTAAGCTTTAAATTTGGCAACTTGAAATCCTCTCGATAACTGTTTGCAAGATTGTGGATAGCTGTGCAAATAACACCATATACTTTAGGTAAGCCTCATATGGCATGCTGCTTTGAAAGAAGAATTACACTGTAGATAGGAAAGAAACTTTAGGCAATCATATTTATGAAACCTTCACTGGTTTCACAAAATGATCTTCGTGAAATATCCAAGAGACCATCAATCCCAGCCTTAACAGCAAAGCATTGCTGAGTGCAGGCAACAAAAGGAACCCGCGCATGAAGCACATCTTCATCAATAATCTCCTCTATCCTGTAACGAAATTCCCAAAGACATGAGCTGATTGTTCCAATTGTCCAAGTTGGAAATAAAATACGGTTTTTTTTTTTTAGTATTTTACTCAATAAATAATATATTGCATTGCAGTGAGACGTGACGTGACCATCTGGAGCATGAAACTTTCGACCAAATATCCTAGATTCAAAAGCAAGAGATAGAAAACAACAAAGTTTTATCCTATAGATAAGGATTGGCCTTTTTCACATACAATGAACTCGGACGAACAATTTGTATTAGTCAAGAACTAGAACTAGACTACAAAGGAAACAAACTTACATCATTATAGCTTTTCCATGCCATTGTAATATGGCATACGTATATTTGTTAATTATTTGATTATGTAATATTCTTCACTGAATATTCTATTTAGTTTTTCCCCTCATTATGGCTTCAGAACTATACCAACTCGGGTAATAAATTGATTTATATATGATGTTTCCATTGTCTTACATGTAACAGTTGTATATACACACTGGCATAAGAAAACTTTAGCATACCTTTTCTTAATAAGATCATACTTTTCATTTTCACAAACAGACTTGTAGATATTTGAAAGGAGGGAACTTTTCGCATCCTTAAGCGCCTGGTATGTTTATCAGAAGAAAGGATCTGTAACCTCTTTTCATTATTCGGTTATTTCAAGAATACATGACTCTAAAGTGTGTGGGTGTGTACCAGAGACAGGAGAGAGAGAGAGAGAGAGATGTACCGTAGACAGTAAAGGAAGGGCGTCTAAAGCAGTTTTAAGGAGGATTACACTTGATACTAGCATTTGACTCTTTTTAGCACGATCAACTGCCACAGCCTCAATTGTAACTTTTTTTGGCTTAAAGCAGAAGTGGCATAATACTCTATCTGAAACCATTCAGTTCTATATAACTATCAAAAGATGTATAAACTTCTTAAAGACAAAGTTCAACCACTGCTCTTAATTACCAGTCTCTTTTGGAAATTTACGCAAAACCTGAGAGAGGGCAAAAAATAGCTGTTCGTTGTTCATCAGCTCATCCTAAGAGGAAATATTAGACGACACGTTATAACAAATAAATATAATGGAATAATGTGAAAACCTTTGTCAAGTAGTTTTTGAGCATAAACAATTAAAATCAGAACACAATTATGAGCTATAAGACAGTATATACAAACATTTGATTTCTAAGTTTGAGACTAGACTGAAGTTTAAAGAAGAGGAACATCAGGACTTAAATCCATAATAAGGGTAGAGTTGTAAAAAGAGTAGAAACAGTAAAATTGAATGGTTAGCAAATGAGGAAACATAAAGTGAAACTTGAGTAAATATGATTGACACTGACTAGGCAATCGAGACGAGCATTGATTGTTTCAATGTCTTTTAGAGGCTGCAACAAATTGGCACGAAGGAGCCTAGTCCTGTAGGAAACAAACAAAATGTCAATCAACTAAAGCTGCGTCTGGAAACTTGTATGAATAATCACATACCCTCCAATAGTTTTAGTTGTCTTGAGCATGTGAAACAGACTTCTCTTCTTGTTGCTGGTTCCCAGTAGGGCAGAATGAAACGGCTCAATAATTTCCAAATTTTGGACACTGCCATTAAATTTGAACCACGAAATCCATTATTATAGACTAAACAACAGATTAGATATGAAATGTAAAGTGGACTTTATAACCAAATATATTACTGAGAATATATCACAAAAGTAAGTCCTATTTCTCATCAAAAGGAGCAATCGGTCCTATTAGCTGCCATGAAGTCTTGCTTTTAATTAATCACCAGTAAAGAACAATTTTCAACTCAAAAAGCAATCTTCACCTGGTAGCATCAATATTCATGTGATCAAATGATCCATTAAATGTGACCTGAAATAGTGAAATGCACCAAAACAATGGAGATTTCAATCCTCCATGCGCTAAGTGCAGATTGAAGTATATGTACAAATATAAGTGGGGGTTTTGTGGTCAAAGACTCAAAGTATAAGAGTTCATGTATTGACCAATAACCACTGTCCTAAAGAATATTCTAGTAATTACTGAGTTGATGGCAAACAGTTGCTGGAAGTTTACAATATACCAACTGGCGGGAGTACAATCAAGTGTACGTGCACATAACTGAATAACTTAAGCATTGTTATGGAAAACTGTGAGGCATCGTATGTATACTACTAGCACCCTAAAGCCTATTGAATTGCATAATGAATCACGCGAAAAGTAGGTTTTAACTTCCTTCTTCAACTTCGAATTTATTTACCCAAGAGAAAAAAAGGAATTTCTTTTCTAGCTTGCATGTAGGATCCAAAACATATAATGCATCTTAGGTCCGATATGTGATCCCAATGTAATGGCTTGCAAGCCTTTGGAAGATTGGGTTTCAACGTGATAAGACTTTTTCTAATATAGCATGCAATATGTTTGTGACATAAGTAATTTCCGATATTTGGGAAAGAGATAATTTCATTTACTATTTTAATTTGTATCCACGCAAATGTGTGCTACTTGCATGATTCTTCCACTTATAAGTTAGCACAAATTTACAAACAGCTGCCACACTGAAAGCTCACATGGATACGGACATACGGTTCTGCAGAGTTGTAAGTGCAAAAGTTGTGAAAGGTGTCTTGTATACAACCTTATTTTCATAAAGATGCAGGCAATTCCGACAAGATAAGCAGTATTGATTTAAAATTATAGTTAATTACTATTACTTGAAAAAATTAATGAAGGAAAAATTACGCAACACATACCGACAATGAGTGATTAGTAACAACAACCCCTTTTTCTGCTTCCGTCCTGTGCAAGATCAGTCAAAAATGAATTGCAAGCAATGAAGAGTATGAAAATGAGGAGTAAAAATACATAAATATATACATCTAAGTGCTTATCCAAGAAAATAATACACATACACATCACACGTTTGTCTTTGTACATACATACATACTTACTCCGGCCACAAACTCTATGGTTTGGTTGCATAATGAAGAAAGTTGTGTCATTTTTTCCCCGAGACCTAACTTGGACAGAAGTTTGGGGTTTTTGAGTCACAGTGAAGAGACTGAGTCCCTCCATTGACATTCCCTCCCTTCTTTTACATGAAATCCCAATTACACACATTTTACCCGTTTTATCATTCCATTTGTTGCCACTCCCCTCCCCTGGAGTCCGTCCAAACATGACCTTATTTAACACATAGGTTTTGTATGGCCCTGCAAACCTTTTAGTGGCATGAAAATGGTGGGGTTCAATCTTAGCACCTGCATATCTTGGAGAAAAAGAAAATCCTAATATATAAATCACGACACAAAAAGGACACCATTATATCTAGGACTAAACACAAGTCAAAACAGAAAATGATGTGTAAAATTTCCCCCTTCAGACAAAAACATAAGCGTGTTGACAACACAAGAGGCACCAGTCAAAAGTACATTGCCAGTAAAAGTTTCAAGATGAATCCTATAATAGTAATATAATAGTAAGAGATGAAAGAATAATTACTTCACACGCACACAGAGAGGTTTCTATTAATATCATACTACACTAGACCACAGCAAGCCTAAAAGAATAATTTATGTCTCCTTGTCGAGTGATAATCAAAGAGCTAGAATATACTATTAATAGCATCAGATATGTACAGGAATAAATCAGAGTTCAGCATTCAAGATATTCTTGACATATATTTGAGAATTGGAAATACCACTTAAAAGTAGCAGCGGCAGCAGCCAAGCAGAGATAATACTGCTTGTAATAAGTGTCCAAACCAAGTGCTGAAGGATCCTTAGCGGCTAGGTTTTTTATTAAGATAGCACCCTAAGGCACAAAAATCCAGTACATCTATGAGGAAAAAAGTTTATGCTATAACATTTTAAATCCTGAAGTCAATTGAAAGACAAAAAGTATGAGATAAAACCTTTGTGTCATCAAAACAACCACGGGCCATCACAACCTGCATAAAGAAGGACTTCTAATGAAATGAAGTAATGAACTTCACAGACAGACATCATGTATAAGTGTTTTGCATTTAAAAACACAACCATTTGAAGGGATGTAAGGACAAAGTGGTTACATTACCTTCCTTACTGAACCATAAAATCTATCAACCAATTCCGTAACTGTGCTTGTAGAATTGGAAGCTGACTTGTTTGGAGGAACAATGATCACAATGGGATCATAAAAATGCAGCAGAGTCTTCGTGTTTTGATATGAACTGCTGGTTTCAATATATTGAGAAAGATGCAGTGAAGCTGACCTCAAATCAAAAGCAGCTAATCCAACCTGCCAGACGATTGATTGATTTGATCCTAGTTAGGCATTATAAATTAATTTACGTGTCTTGAACCTGTCCCTTAATACATTAGCGGAATTCATAAATAAATGTTTTCAAACTTGAACAAATATATTAGCCCATTCTTTGTCAAGTTACAAAAATATATAACATGGGAATTTCAACAAATGTGCCTCCATTCTTTGTTAAGCTGATTCATTCAAAATTTTAACATCTTTGACCTTTCTCAGCACTCTAAAAACACCCTTACAAGCAAAAGTCCCTTCAAAATAGTCATAAACTAGTGGAAGACATGTTTTTACTCTTTGCAGCAGAGTTAACAAAATAAGCTGTTACATGTTTAGGATCATGTTAGAAATAAAGGACGCATTAGACTTTTCAAAATGAATGACCAGTTTCAATTTGAATTTCATCATGGTATTAAAATTATTAGAAGATTATAAGGGCGAAAAGGGGAAAGAGCTGCGTTGAATTATTACTTGATTGGCAGATTACTACAAAATTAGAAACCTGATTCTCACGAATAGATATAAGTATCAAAAAACTAAATAAATAGAGGACCAAAAAAATGAGGAAAACATTAAGTGTGTACTATTATTAGTAGCAACTTTCATGAGTTAGCTTCACAATAGAATAACTAAAACAAACAGAATATATAGAGAAAATTTAACGCCAAAAGGTGCATGTGATCTTGGCTGGTTACGGATAGTTACAGAGAACTGCGTAGAGAAGATTAAACAGTTACAGAATACATAAACTTCAAATGCATTTTAGAGATTCTGAACTAATCCTACGTATACACCAGTCCACAACCTAATTAAACACGAGGATATGAAACTAATTTTCAGCTCCAATAACGTAAATTGAAAATTAAATCTAGATTTGATTATGCTGTTTGAATTTCGAACAATCAACTACTTGAATGATAGAGATTTTGAAAACTAAACAATAAACGAGTAGGAAAAAGGCCTTGGTCGTTTTTGCTTGAGCGAACAGAAATCGAAGCAAAAGTAAAATGAAAAAGAACTGAAGTGAAAAAAGAGAAAATGAAAATAAAGTTTCCTTTATTGCATGGAAAATGGAAGAATGTTTATGAGAGAGAGTCGAGGAACGAAACCTCTTTCGCTCTATTCTCGATTATGCCGACCACGAAGCTTGAACCCTCTCCACCGTCGTCTTCCATTGTTTCGTGGTTTCAATTTTTGAGCCAATTTTGCTTTCCGCGCCACTTGAGTGATACTTATAGGGAGGAGGAGTGTTGGTTATGACGCGGGGTCGCACCTTTAAGTAACGGCCTCTAAAGTATAAGCCGTTCCCATAACTCTCCCAAAGAATCTCACATGTGCTTATATCTGTAATAAATAAGCTCAAAAATATATCGATCCAAATGATAGCATATAAAATCAGCTTATAGCTTATAAAAAAATAATTTAATATTATTTTATCATTTCTGATATAAACAGCTCATGCATAAACATTTATATGATAAGTACATATGTAATAAACGCTTAATTAAGTTGTTTATCCAAACGAGTTCATTAGCGAGAAGCTCTTCAAAACGATGATCCATGAACCTTTTGGTTATATCTTGATAGAATTGGTTTTGTAAGATTGACTTTAGTTAAAAGTGACTTGAATGTAATACAATACTCCCTCCGTTCATAATTTTTTTGGTACTTTTGACTTGTTACACACAAATTAAAATATTATTAATTTGTGTTAGGAAAGTACTAAAATACACTCTTTGTGGTTGTCTTGAGATAATTGAAATTAAAATAAAAGAGTATTGAAACAATTAATTCATGTTTTGGAACTTTTTTTTTGTCCAAATGTTTTGGAACTCTAAAACACTCGATAAATACAAAGAGTATATTTGAAAAAATTTGGTGTATTGTATATTGGATTTTAAAAAGTATCATTGTTATAGAACAAAATAAAAGACTGAAAATACTAAATATCAGGAATATCAGGAACAAAGGGAGTACTTGTTTGGATACCGTTCATTCCCGATGATCTCAAGCGATAGATACTTGCCAAAGGAGTCAACTAGATGACCAAACAACCACCCGTTAAGAGTGCAATCAGTGGCGGACCTAGGTGTGTGTCAGGGGGTTCAACGAAACCCCCTGAAAAAATAAAATTAGCACTAATACTTAGGAAAAAATGTTTTTGTAACCCCTGAAAAATATCTTTTGCACCCAAGTTCTTGGTTTTGCACCTAAGTTCTTGGTTTTGCACCACTCTAATGCTATTTAGAATATATATTTTGTGAATATATTGGTTCTCTTAGTGCTATAAAACTTATATTTAGAAACTTGTTAGTGTTATTTAATTTGTATTGGTCTAGTCCAACACAAGTTGTGAACCTATAAAAGTCGTTTTTATTTATTATTTTATATATATATATATATATATATATATATATATATATATATATATATATATATATTCTCTCACTTTCAACTTTACTTTTCCCTCTACCAAACAATCTAAACAATTCTCTCACTTTCTATTCTCTTTCTTTCCTCCTACAATATTTCCTTACACTTTCTCTTCTCTCACTCTCATTTTCTAACCATTAAGCATTATCTGCTACAAACCACGTTTTAAGTGTTAGACACCAAGCCATTGACATATCATGTGTTGTAACTATATTAATTCCAACTTATATGACGCTCAAATCTTACACTTAGACCCTGTTGATACTTTATTTACATATGATTTTGTTTTATTTATTAATTTTCTTCTCTTCTACGAAATCTACACACTAAAGATAGATAATTGATCCACTTCAATGACTTTATGGTGCAGTGAATCTCAGTCACTTATTGAATAAGACAAAGAGTAAGAGAGAACTATTAAAAAAATGAGAGAGAGAGAGAGAGAGATGGGGGGGAGTTGAATGGTGAAGACTTAATACTTGAAAGTGTCGCGTGGAAAGCCCAATGCAAAAAATTCTCTCCCCAAAAGTTGACCCTATTTTATATGGTGGGGGTAAAATTGGATTGTAAAAACACAACACTCATAATTTTATCTCCTTTGTCAAAAAAATAAGAGTAAATACCCAAATTGGTACCTGACCAATTTGTCCCGCGGGGAAATTGTCAGGGACCAATTGGTTCCTCACAAATTTTTAGGGACACATTGGTCATTGACAAATTCAAAACGGAACACGTACGTTAGTCTCTTCGTCCATATAGTCGTTGTCAGCGCAGTTAGCGCCTCCTATGTGGCACGTTAAGTGCCACGTTGTCACGCTAAACGCCACGTAAATGGGTATTTTGAGCCAAATAGCTCCCTGGTGTTATTTAAAAATAGAGACAAATCAATCCCTAGGTGTTTTGGGACAAATTGATCCCTGAGACATCTTCACCGCCCATGAACTATTTGGGTCCTGGAGGATTGACAGGACGAACTGCTAGTTTTCGGATACGAGATATACACCCTAGTCACTATGGACGTATTTGTCCAATTGACACCTCCGAAGGAATCAATGTTGGACTTATTGGTTCATTAGCAATTCATGCAAGGGTTGGTCGTTGGGGGTCCTGGCATGTCTCTTGGGATGAGTAATATGAAGCTCAGAATTCGTGGGTGTACTAAATACTCCCAAATCAAAGGGATCGGTCTATGGTCAATCAATTCAGTAACAAAAATAAGTTTTATTTATAGTTGTACGTACCTCGTGAAAAAAAATACTTTTTTTTGAAAGAACTAAAATTATGTTCAAATCAAAAATAAATATATCATGATTGCAGAAGTCTATCTATCGTATATAGGCTTAAAGACATCTTTTATATATATATATATATATATATATATATATATATATATATATATATATATATATATATATATAGAGAGAGAGAGAGAGAGAGAGAGAGAGAGAGAGAGAGAGAGAGAGAGAGAGAGAGAGAGAGAGAGAGAGAGAGAGAGAGAGAGAGAGAGAGAGAGAGAGAGAGAGAGAGAGAGAGAGAGAGAGAGAGAGAGAGAGAGAGAGAGAGAGAGAGAGAGAGAGAGAGAGAGATTATTTTTTGATTCATGACGTTTGGTCCATTCCACCTCTAATTTACCTTATGCTCCTTCTCTCTCTATGGGTGAAAAATGATTTCTGATTTAAGAAACTAGAGTTTTAATGTTGAAGTTGACCTAGGGGCCAATTTGTCTAAAACGCTTCGGGATTGATTTGTCCCTTTTTTTAAATTTTCAAATTTGTAACGTCAGAAACCTATTTGGTACAAAATACTCACTTACGTGGCATTTGACGTGACAACATGCCACTTAACGTGTCACGTAGGAGGCATTAATGTCACTTAACGTGTCACGTAGGAGGCATTAACTGTGCTGACAACGACTAAATAGACGTAGAGACTAACTTGTCCCATTTTGAAATTATCAAGGAGTAATGCGTCTTGAAAAAATTGTAGGAGACCAATTTAAGTCTTTACTCCAATGGAATTTGTTATATAAAAATGGCTTAAATATCATTTACCCCCCTGCAAATATCACCATAATCCATTTACCCCCTTGTAAAAATAAAAGTTTTAAAATGCCCCTTATAAATATAAACCGTTTACGGTTACCCCCTTCTGTTAGATTATGTTGACAGCGTTAAGTGTATGATGGGTATAATCCGTTTACGTTTACCCCCCTGCAAAATATAAATCGTTTACTGCTTCTTCTCAGTAGGGGGTAATTAGAAACACTTATTATTTGCAAGGGGCTTTTTAAAATTTTTGTTTTTACAGGGGGTAAATGGATTATGCTGATATTTGCAAGGGGGTAAATGATATTTAAGCCTATAAAAAAAGCTTAAATATGTTTTTACCCCCTGCAAATACGGGGTGTTTTGCTTTTACCCCCTGCAATTTTTTTTTAAAAAACCCTTGCAAAATCAACTTTTTTGGTTTTAGTCATTCTGTTAGATGGACGTTACAAAAAACGTCTATGTGGCATTTTTAAATACGTTTTTACCCCACTGCAAAATAGGGGTGTTTTGCTTTACCCCTACAAAATTTTCCATTATCCTCTCTCCCCCACCTCATCTCATCTCTATCTCTCACTTCTTATCACTATATTCTTCTCCATTCAACTCTTACTTCCACAATCAAATCCCTAATATTCAACAGAACAAAATGGTCCAAACCTCAAACTTCATCTCCCTCTCTTGTTTTTCACCACCATTATTTCTCCTCATTCTAAATCTCAAAATAGAACTCATCTTCTCTTTCTCACAAAACCAGCACACACTTTAATTAAAACCACACACATTTATTAAACCCATAAAACCTTGATTTTGAGATGAAGAACAATCCATAAAACTTGAAACAACCCCTAAAATCAGAATCACAATAAAAGTTAATTACATGTTATGCTCATGTGGTTTCTTTGGTTACGTGAGAGAGAGAGAGAGAGACGAAGAAGATGAGAAGACGGGTTCTGGTTTGATATGGAAGCGTTGGTTTGTGTTGGAGATGGTAAAGTTTATATGAGGTTGGGTGGGTGCTGAGGAAGAAGAAGGAGATTTAGATTTTTTTTAGGGGGTAAAAGCAAAACACCCCCTATTTGCAGGGGGTACAAATGTATTTAAAAATGCTACATAGACGTTTTTGTAACGTTCATTTAACAGAAGGACTAAAACCAAAAGTTGATTTTGCAAGGGGTTTTTAAAAAAAAAAAAAAAACGAGGCGTAAAAGCAAAACACCCCCTATTTGCGGGGTAAAAACGTATTTAAGCCATAAAAAAATGGTGTTTATGACCGCTCAGGAAATGTGCTATTGACCAAGCGGAGCGCCGAAGAATCGTAGCTGATACAGTACACACAGTCACAGACCATCGGATTTCGCAACACGCGCGCCTCGCCTCTGCGAATTGGGAAAATGAAATCAAGGTTTTCTCACAGGTTCCCCATACTCCCTTACCACATTCGTTCGCATAACCACACTAGGCCCTTCACTTCCTTCCTCAAAAAGTTTCAAACACCTCAAACTCGAGCTTCTCTCAACGGCCGAAATGGAAACTCTCAAGGTAATTCGCTTCTCCATATACTGCGATTGTCATACTATACGTATTATCAATCAATATTTTGAAGCTTTGAATTATTGCTATGAGTGTGTGTAAGTGCAGGAGATTCTTCTTTTCTTCTACCTGGAGCAACAGTTGCTACCATACTTATGCTTGGTGCTCTACATGTTCGACGAATGTACGATGACAAGAAGGTGCACTTTTGATAACTCACAATTCGTATTGTACTGCCCTTAGGGTTTAGGCTTATGTAGTGTTGTAGAGCTCAGTTGCATATTCTATGTCAGTAATTGATCATTGCCATTGGGAGATTCATGTTGATGTTTAGTCCTCCTTTTTCTTGGAGGTGAATATTGTTAAAAAAAATAAAATCAAGGCAGCTAGAATAACAGAGAAACACTAGAAGACTTGAGAACTATTAAATAATAACACTTCTATAGTTATAAGGAAGTTTATGATTGGACTGAAAAGAAAATTGTAGGTACCTCCAACAAATTTTTCTGCACCACCGCCCCTTTGTTTACTTAGATATTGAGTTTGTAGCTTTTTTTAGCTAAGATTTCTTGCCTATAAAAGGCCATCAACCATGAGATGTAATTCATTCAATTTAAGATTTCATAAACTCCTCCTCTCTATCTCTGTCTGTCAGTGTGTATCTGAGTATCTCAATTTTATTATGCCTCTTTGATTTGACCCGTGACCTGTTTAGATAGAGCTTATTTTGAGTTTGTGGAAAACAACTTATACAAATAAATAAGCTTTTATGTATTATTCATAAGCTTGTCAAGATTATTTATTGAAAAACAACTTATGGAGATATAATTTTTCTAAGCGAGAACTTATGAATTAACATAAAAACTTATTTATCTCTATAAGTTGTTTTTCATAAACTCACAAAATAAGCTAATCCAAACGAGACAATGTCCCGAGATACTTCTCTTATTGGATTTACTGTTTATGTTATCTCTTTGCTCAATTGAAGCCTTATCTTTTACAATCTCCATAAAAAAACTGTTTACCACTGTGGCAGACTGTAGAAATGCGGGAAAAAGGAATTCAGTTGGAGTTTCAACCTGATGTCAAGGTATAATTTTTAGTTTCAACCTGTTGGGCCAAGACACAATTATTTCTAAAGATTTCGCATGTGTATGTTTGGATATTTACTGAGACAATGAGACCTGCGTGTTTTCTATGGCCTTGTGAACACCAGGCTACATTTTTGGGATTACTGCCTCTGGGAACGATTTCTAGATGCTGGGGATACTTGACCAGCATGGTAAGAAGTCACTTCAATCTCTGAATATCCTTTTTCATTAAGTGTTTCCATTACACTATTTTTTTTATTTTGTTTTAAGTTTGCAATTGTGCTCCCTTTCTATTGCTGCCGGTAATGCGAGTATAAGAAACCGGATGAAGAAGCACCATTGGACATTTTAAACTATAAGTAACAAAAAAATATTGATAGAAGGAAAGTACATGGAAAAGCAGGACAGGACTCCTAATTAGGAAAATGAAATTACACGGAAGTTATACTTTTCGCTCCTTTTATCAATCCCATTGTCTAAAGTCTTGTATATTCTATACGTAATATTACTTGTATGATTTTGCATAAATTTTCAGGAAATACCAGTGTGGTTAAGGCCACATGTCTACAAAGCTTGGGCTCGAGCATTTCATTCAAGTATGGTAGTTTTGCTCATTTTGTATGCTAACATTTTCTTCATTTAGTTGAAATAAGCTCATATAGGCATCATTTCGTGAAACTGGAAGATTCATTTGTGATGAGCTATGTTTTTTAAATTTGCACAAGTGTGATCCCAATTCTTATTGTCCTCTTAGATTTAGAAGAAGCTGCTTTACCTCTAGACAAGTATGCCTCTTTAAGGGAATTTTTTGTTCGTGCTTTGAAAGAAGGTTCCAGGCCTATCGATACCGATCCACAATGTCTGGTAACTGGTAACAGCTATTTGGAAATCTCACACATCTTAATTTGTACCGTTTTCAGTTAAAACATAACTTGCTTGACCATATTCACTTTTTGCAGGTCAGTCCTGTGGATGGCATAGTCTTAAGATTTGGGGAGTTGAAAGGAGCGGGGGCAATGATTGAACAAGTTAAAGGGTTTTCGTATTCCGTTTTTTCTCTTCTTGGTGCAAGCTCTTTCCTTCCAAAAACAGCTGATAGCAATGTGAGAGAAGAGCATAGTGAATCAATAACAACGACTGAGAAGAGCAATAAATCATGGTGGAAAGTGTCATTAGCTTCTCCAAAAGTCTGGGACCCAACATCTCGGTAATTTGATGTTTTCCCAATTGCATTCTGCCGCCAATATCGTAATTCATCTGATTGCAAGCATTTGTATTTACATAGGATTCGCTTTCTGAATTGTAAGAAAGCAATAAGAACCTTAACAGTTCAAACTACACAACAAATTTTGTATTTCAATTTTAAACACATTTATTGCTTGATATCTTGCATGGTTTAGAGGCATGTATTTCATATTGGCATTTCTCATTTTTACTACTACAAATGATTTTTTATTTTTTTGTTTTACCTCAAATGCATATTTATTATTTTACATTGATCTGTGGTCCACCAAAACCAATATATGTGCTGAATATTTTTATTTCCACTGAAACTAAATGTGACAGTCTCATACATCATTAAAATTCTCCATTGCAGCCCAAAGAAAGGCCTTTTTTACTGTGTGATTTACTTAAACCCTGGAGATTACCATCGGATACATTCCCCAGCTGATTGGAATGTTCTTATACGCAGGCATTTTTCTGGTAAACCATCTCCCGCAAACCTTAACAGTATAACAAATTAAGAATAATGCCTCGTGTTATTCTGTTTTGATTGTGTGTATGACTATATCCCTTAACCCCGTGGGATTCATTGTTATGAGCAAATAGAAACTGTTACATCCCATATTGAGCAAATATAGAGACTCAATTTGGTACTCGAGCACTGAGGTCTGAGGCTCTTGCACTCAATTGGCAAGTTTTTCGATGAGCACTCCGTATGGGCTTGGTGAACCAGCACGAAAGGGTGACCTAGGAAAGAGAGGCAAGCAAGGATAATGCTACTCCATCAGGGTCAGAGTGAAAGCCACCTATCATGAACTTAACATTTCAAAATTTCAAATTGTTAGGCGAAGACACATGAGGGGTTTTCAAGTTTTACATATATTGGCTATCATGCAGCTCACTAATTGATTATTAATTAGTTTTATTATATTCTTATTCTGTTTTGTTTTTTGTTTTTATTGCAGGTCATCTTTATCCTGTGAACGAACGTGCTACAAGAACAATTAGAAATCTTTATATTGAGAACGAGAGGGTAAGTCATATCTGATTGCCACTCATGGGCAATGTGAGAGTATTGTGCCTATCTTCTATAAGCAATTTAGCATTCTTGTCAAGGCCTCGTGTTTTTATTTATCTATTTATTTACTTTGGTGATTTAAATAGAAACTGAACTTGAGAGTAGAGACTTCTACAGTTCTACCTTAATATAACTTCACCAAAAAAACTAATGATTTTTTTTAGCTGAGTTCACTTATCTATGTACAAACAACACCATCTCTGGATAAATTATTGAATTTGTTGAGTTTTAGCTCTAGGTAGTACTCGATGTAACTCATGTGAGCTTTTGTTGAGTTTTGCCCATGTATTACTTTTAGAACTTATTCATAAAGAAGAACCCATTGACCAAGAGGTGAATCCTATCATAAAATGATTAATCACTCAGCACTTTATAACAGGATAAACAGCTCATTAGTTAATAGGTCTTTCTTTACAAATAATTTCATCACACTGTTATTTTATAACTAAAATTAAAATTTAAAACCTTTACTTGCTTTGGATGTTGTTTGCTTTTACAATTCTTAATTGATTGGATTCAACACTGATTTTATTTATATTTATTATATTTATTTCACTACAAAATTTTCAGGTTGTTCTTGAAGGTCTGTGGCAGGAAGGGTTTATGGCGCTTGCTGCAATTGGCGCCGCAACTATTGGATCAATTGAGGTTTGTCTATAGCTCCTCAAGGATGTAACAGTAGTGCTCTATTTTGGGGGGCTCAAGGTAACAGTAGTCCTCTAACATGGTAAAAACAGGAGCAACTTGTTGTCCGTGATATATTTAAAGGGTCACCAAATCTGGTAAAACACTAAGATAGTTGTTAGCTTCGCAAACCCAACATTCCTTTCACAATTAGTTTCCCGAACACGCTATAAACTGTCTACATCCCCTTGCATGAATAAAAGGGGTGTTTGTGTCTTTTAAACACAACTTAAGGGAGGTGAGTACAACTTTCTGGAAGATGAGTGTTCAATTTAAAAATAGAGGGGGTGTTTGTGGCATTTAGTCATAACTCAGGGGAGGTGAATGCAATTTCCCCTTTTAATAATGATAACAAAATTGAAAAATAAAAGCGAGCATACCTGATATATAAAGATAGACCCATTCGTTGGGATAACTTGTATGTATTTACAGTTGCTAATATTCTGTCATTGCTGACTTTTTCGCTAATGACTTTAGTATATGCTCTATTATGACAGCTTTTCATTGAGCCCGAACTTCAGACAAACAAGCCAGGGAAAAAGTTAATACGTTCAGAGCCTCCGGAAGAAAGAGTTTATGATTGTGAAGGTGTTGGTAGAATGCTCAAGAAAGGGGATGAGGTTAGAAGTGTGATTCAATTGTCTTTTAGAAATTATGTGCTTGATTCATTGTTAGAGGTTATAGAGGTGCTATTGAATTTCATTTCATTTTTAAGGTACTTTAGGACCCGTCTACTTCTTTTTCCTTGTTTCTTGTTTTCATTTCTAGTTATCTCCACGAAAACTAAGAAACACCATAATAGATAACAATCTCATTGTTTTCAAAAACATATTCTAAAACATATTCTCTCAGGCTACCCTTATTTTCTCCTCTGAAGTATGGGTACTTCAAAATCGGAGTCGTACCTATCGATTCTCATTGGGTACTCGTGGGTACTTATCAGTTTATATATGGCCCGATATATAAATATTTGTTTGTCATATAGTGAGAAATTAGATTTTTCATTCATTGTTTTTGGTGATATTGAAACTTTTCCTATTACATTGTATATCTTTTTTCTATTTTCTGCTATATAAACAAATTTTCCCTATATTTTATTGTATATTTATCTGTTATATGTTTTACCTATTTGTGTTTTCTATCTTTTAGTCATGTTTATAGCAAATTTATGTTACATACCCGTACCCTGGTTTTTTGAAAAACCAGGGTATCTCGTACCAGCACCCATACCCAGTGTCGGTACCATACCTGTACCCATGCAACATAGATCTTCTCTATATCACTACAAGAATCTTTCATCTTTTCATTAGCAATTTAAAATGAGTACATATTTTAGAAAACAAAGGTGATTTTAGAAAGTAAACGTACCCTAAACTACTTCTGTTCTATCAAATAGATTTAACATAATGTTCATTGTTTTCTTGATACACCAGTTAGGTGCTTTCAACATGGGATCTACAGTTGTGCTTGTTTTCCAAGCTCCAATTTCAAAACTGTTTCATGAGGGAGACTCATCACAAGAGTTCAATTTCTTTGTCAAACGTGGGGATAGAGTTCAGGTTGGCGAGGCTCTAGGTAGGTGGCATAGTTCATGACATGTTAATTTTGTCTGCTGTTCATTGAAGTTGTGACTTGTGAGTATACACTGCCCCGGGCTGACTTTTTGTAAATTGAAAAGGTATTTTCGATATACTGACTGGAGAATCTTTAGTACCTCACACCTCCATATCATTGAAAATGTTTATGAAAATGGTTTGTCAAACTTTTTGATTCCACAAACAAATCTTCTGATATGACTTCAAACAATGAATTACTGATTACCACTTAACTCGTCAAACCTACATTTGACTGATTTCATCACATTATTTGTTCTTGGAGATACCTTTATACTGCCCACGAAGGCGCCAATGAGACAACAATGTTCTTACATGGATAATGGGATTTGAACTAATATCCTTGTGAAAATGAATCATATTCTTATTAACTAGATCAACTGCTGCATTCCATATATGTGAAAAGAAACTTTTATTGGCCACATAATTCTTTATTGTGGTGGAATATGTCACAATCATGAGATTAAAATGTTGGGGACACTTGTTATATTAAAAGAGTAATTCAAGAAAATCTTTATAATGCTGTCAGAAAAAAATCGTTCTGTGATCCTTTTTGATATTTTTTCTAGTATTTATATTTAAGAATTTTTTTGTGAGTCCAACAAAAAGTATATTATTTTTTGTTTGTTTTTAAGATATCGTGTTTGAATATTCATGAGATTAATTTAATATATTTGTCAGTAAATTTTGAGAAGATTATATGGAAAATACTGTGTATAACTTGATGATATCCACGGATCACATTATAACTGTATAAGTGTAACATTTTGCAAATGAATTTTGATCAGTAATAAATCATCTCGTAATAACATTATACTATCAGAACAATAATTATTGGTCACATGGCCAAAGGGCCCCCTATAATATATCAAAGTTTATCAACATACAGTTGGGCCAAAACTGGTCATTTGGACCATACTGCAATCTTGCTAATTGAACATGAAATTTCTGGTCGGATGCGAATATTGGGTAGGTATGAAGTAGTTTTCAAGTATTCAGGTTGAAGATGCATGCCATACATTCATATAAAAAATAGATGCATGTCAATGTCATGCATCACTCTTGATCCTCTGTGGCGGTTGCATAAGTGCAGCAGCTGAGTACGATTGAATCTAGTGAGAAAAAATGGTAGGTCATTAGATACAGTGGCTAGGGAATATAATGTTGATTTTGTAGTTAGGGTGAGAGAGTTGAGGAATGAAGTGATAAGAAAGAAGAAAGTTGAACTTTCACGCACTAATCATTATAAGAAAAATGCTAATTACCCACCAGAAAATAACTCTGACGGCTTGATGGAGCATCTTCAAGTTCAGCTCTGAATATTATACCTAACAAATCAAAAACGTCAATGTCAAGAATATCGTATGAAATCGAAAACTAAGATATTTTGCACATTAATTAAAACATAAATTACCTAGATGCCGTCAATAATCCTCCTGATAAGAGAAGTATCCACCGTCTCCATCATATGCATTGTCGTCATCCTAGTCTTGTTGGGCGAGTTGGTCTTGCACGGTGCGTCTCAAGCGGAGGTACTGGCATCCCTATATGATTAAATACCATGTCAATCAGTCACTGCTAGCGTGCAACATCATCCTCCAACTTCTTCTCGCGCTCCTGGTAGCAGCTATCTATGTTGTCAATGTATAGGTGATCTTGAGATGCTCAGGGTGAAGACTCGTGCTCATCGAAGCCCCAAAGTCAAACATAACAACATTTGCCTACATTGCCACACATGTCTCTCGTCCAGTATAGACGACTCTTACACAATCCTCCAATGGTGTCATGCCACAATTGCATCTTCAACTTCATCAGCTCATCAAAGTTGAGTGGCAGATTTCCTTGACACAACCGCCGCTGAAACTCCTCCTATTAAATGCACAAGTTAAAACTAGTCATTGGTACAAATGATTTTCCAATTGAAATTATGTTAAAAAGAGAGATATGCTTGAGTAAGTCGAGCACAATCATTTACAAATTAAATCGCTTGTGCCCCTCCTAATAGGGTGTTCCCCAAAGTCAAAGATAAAAAGTGAACCAACATTTACATGCCTACATTGCCACAAATCAACCAACCAAACCAAACCAAACCAATGCGGTTTGGATTGGTTCGTCCCAAGGCAAGATTAATTTAAAACGAAAATTAACTAACATAAAAAGGCTAACTCATTAAAAAAATCTACTCAAATATATGTAGTATATAAATCACTCTCTTTTATTTATTTTTTCAAATAGCTAAGACAATGTTTAAAAGAATTTGAATGAAATATTTTGTTATAATTTTTAAATATAGCATAACAATATGGATTATTTGTAAGTGAGTCAAAGAATTAATTGGATTTGTGCTAGTAAGTGAGTTAGAGTTGGGTTGTAGTTACAATTGGGTTAGTAAGTTAGTAAGGAAGGTTGTAATTCAACAAGCCTTAGTGTTACTTAAAACCGTTGCACAACCAATGAAAAAAGAACCGAACTAAACCGATCAAAAGCGGTTTTTTGCGGTTTTCTGTTTGGTTCGGTTCGGTTTGCGGTTTTCCTATTGGTTTGGTTCGGTTTTGAACACCCCTACCTCCTAATATGGGTGTGGCATCCGTGCCACCCCTTGGACTATAATTAATAACATAAGTTTGTAAATGGTAAATTATAATGAAATAATGAAAAGATAAGCTTAAGTATATATCAATCTTTCTGTGTGCTTCACCATAGAGATAGAACCTCCAGTGTGCAAGTTTCCTCCTTTCTCTGATGCCCTATTCTTCTTATTCTGCTCGCACTTGCTCGAGAATTTTGGACTATTCCAATGGGCTTGTAGGTGATCATAGACTATATCTCCTATGCAAAAAGGTTGCCTCTCCTCCAAGCGGACATCTCTGAGTATATCACAGAGTCGGTGAGAAGCTTTCTTAAGAAAAATCTTTTGAACAAGGGACTCCTGAGCAATATGCCACACAAATTCCTCTAGACGCCTGATGTGTATCTATCAATGGCGTCTGCTATGACCTAACTCCAGAGGTCTATTGTGCCTGTGTCAATGGAGTCTGCAATGATCTCACTCCGGATGAATGTTGATCAAAAGCAACAACGCGAGGAGTGAGGCTAGAGGAGAGAGACACTAGTGATGGTGGCAGTAGGCGAGGATGGTCGCGATGGTGGTGGCAGTGAGTGGTTGTGACAGAGTGAGAAGTGAGAGTGGGGTTCGAGGAAGAGAAAATAATTATATCAACAGGCGAAACTTAATGACGAAATTTTTCCGTTAGCAACGATTACATCCGCTGAAAATTAGCGACCGTTTAACGAGCTGCCAGAATGTCACGCGGGAAACATTGAGAATTTCACTTAATCCTTACCAACGGCATATCCCGTCGGAAATCACTTATTTACCTACGGCAACTTATCCGTCGTTAATGTGCGAGGGTAAAAACATATTTCTTGTAATACTTCTAACAAATTTTATAAAATACTAATATTTTCCATTCAAGAAGAAAACTAGATCCAATTGTCTGTGCACAGCTATGCACTCGACAGTCATTCATCCAATTGTGGTTGAGACATTATCACATGAATTTTATGAGCCAAACATAGACACGTTCATGTTCCATCAATGGTTTAACAACAGCCTATCATGAGTTCATCACTACTTTTCTAATGGCCCACACAAATCGCATGCCTGTTGTTGACAAGAGAACAGTTCATTGGAGGTGATCTTTGCATAATTTTGGTCTATAAAAATGGAATTTATTTTGTAAGGAGAAGCAAATAAGTGTTGCTTCTTTTTCACATCTGAAAAAAAGTAGAATTGTTTCCATTCAAATTATAGTGGACTTGTGCACAAATGTACTGAAGTTAGTTAATATTGGTTTGGTGACAGTCCTAGGCAGTCACGTTTTAGTCTTTTGTATTTGCATTTCTTGCCAAACTTCCAATCAGTGTTCAATGGATTATTATGGGTTGGAATGTTATCCCTATCGATGGTTCAAATTAGTAGTCATTATTAGTTAGAAAGGGAGGGTACCTCGTTGCCAAATAGTTTAGCTCATTTTGCATAGTTTCCTTACTAGTCCAATGACAAGTACCAAATATGTGCTGTAATGTCGGCCAAAACCATTTTAACTATGAGCATGGGCGATCCTATGTGTTGACTACAGGTACAGTTTTGAAAAATTAAAACTGTCGGTTAATCCATTATATATTTTGTTTGGGTAAATAGTCAATTTGGGACGTTGTCAATTTGGTCCCTCACTCGACCAAAAATGTAAAATGGTTCTCCATTGTTCATTCTGTCCGTCACTTTAGTCCCTCTATTAACTGTTATTGTTAACTCCGTTAAAGTTGTAGATGTGGTAGGTTAGTGCCACGGTGGTTGCTTACGTGGTACCATATGAGTGTTACATCAAGATTAATTAGTTTGCCACCTAGGGAGGGACTAAATTAACACTAAAAACAGAAACAAATTTGCTTCTCTTGTAGACCAATCTTTTATTCTTTGGGGAAGTTTAGAAATGAAATTCTAATCACATTAAAACACAAATTGAATGATAAAATTTTTACATCTCTAAGAAATCTTGAAAAAAAAACTATCTGAAATGTAGACAGAAAGTGTTATGCTTCATAATTAACTAGAGGTGTAGGGATTAAAAAACCAAGCCACACATGATGGGGAAGACAAATAGGCCGCAACTGTCATATCCGACACGACAAAGACGATTCTTGGCACGGTGGTCGCCAAAGGACGTTTGTCCGGTCATGGAATTTCTTTAGGGGTTTTGGTGCGGACGGTGAGGGGAGTCCAAATATCATATTAGTTTGTTTCCCAGAGGCCTATGGTGGCTGAAAAAAGAGAAAGGTGTGCATGTGTTTTTTTTTCGATTTACTGGTTTTACGAAAACGAGGAGACTTTCTAGTAGAAGCGAAGATGAAGAGCAAGGATCTGGGCTTGGTTTGTCAAGAGGAGTTTTGAGGTGGTCGGAATAATGCTCTAAGTTTCGGCAATGGTGGTTTTAGAGAGAAAGTGTGCTAGAGAGATAGAGAAAGAAAACGCGAAAGGTATTAAGAGAGAAATGAGAGGGCTTCAAATATGGCCATTAGGAGAAAGGAACGGTTGCTTCTCAAAAATTAGGGTATTAGCTAATGATTGAATAGGGCACAGTCACGATGAGAAAAGGTTGGGGAAGGTTTGGTCAAAAAAAGAAGGTTGGGTATGCTTTTTGGGGAAGATGAGTATCGTTTCTACTATAAGCCCATTTTACTTTTATGAATTTTTAACTGTTTTAAAATTCCACATAAGCAAACTACCGTGGCACTAAACTTGCCACATCAACAATTTTGACGTAGCTAAGACAGACACTTTGAGGGACAAAATTGACTATTTACCCTATATTTTTTACTTTGACCCCTGAGTATAATTTTTGCACCTAAACCTCTCCTACTTGTAGTGTGTTTGGTTGCACAGTTCCAATGATATAACCACGTCTCGAGGCTGCATTATGTGAGACACTAGGATTTGTAGAGTTCATCTAAACGCACGATTACTATTAAATAAAATTGAACTTGAATAAATTAGTTTCTTAATTTAAAAAAAAAATATATGAAATTTCAGACAATTTTATGAATCAACAATTTTAATAATAAATTGTTCTTCGTTCAAAAAAAAATTGTTCTACACCCCTAAATTGTGGGTCTTGAATCCGCAATCGACAATGAGAACTTTCTGACTCGAACACCCCTTTTGTAATTTTCTCTAGCAATATATAAAATTAGAGGTGAGCAAGACTTGTCCTAACCCTAAGATTGTCTCGTTTTCGTCCCAATATTCAACCTGTAAAACATCGAGTTTGTTCGAGTCTAAGTACACATTAGGGTTTAAAGAGTTGACCCGATCGAAATTTAGGGACGGGTTGATGTTAGGTATAGCCCATCCTTACTCACTCCTCACCCCTAATTATTAACTCAATCACATTGATAACTAGACTTATAAATAAAATACTAAATCTAAAATCTATGTTAGTTTAAGTAAAAAAATTGTTGTAAAATACTATTATAAAATCATGTTTTGAGTTTGAATACATAGTAAAATACTATAAAATTCAATCTTTCGCTTAACTTGTAGTTATATTTAAGTGAACAACTTATAATTTTGTTTCAAATATTGTCCTCCGGGTCAACCCGATTTCATCTTAAATAGACTCTGATTTTAGTTCGATCCAAAGAACATCAAATTTGTTTGAGTCTAAGGCCAGAGTTAGGATTTAAAAAATGACTTTATAAAAATTTAGAATCATGAGAAGGACAAGTACAAGCCTTCCATTGATCACCTCTATAAAATCCTAAGAATTCATTTCCTTTCTTTTATACTCCCTCTGTCTCATATTATATAACATCATATAATATGGACGAAAACCAATAAGAATTAGTTTGAGGGGTAATTGGACTCGAATCCCACGTTAACGTCTCGGGTTTGAATATTGGGTGTGACAAAAATTCTATTGGGAGAGAAGAACCACCCGAGCCGACAATAACCAGTACTTGTAGCCAGCCAGTTTTTCCAATATAGATTAGTCATCAGCAAAGTCAGTAAAAATTGCGCACCAAAGACATGATAAAAAATATATAATATGGGACGAATGGAGTCATTTCAACGTAGTAATGTTATTTAGACATAGGTTTTTTGACAAAAATCGACAAAAACCAACTCACAACACTAATAAACCAAGTTTTTTAAGTCATTAACCAAGTGATCAATTAACCAAGTTTTTAACAATGCCTTGAAAACTGTGAAAAAGCAGGTTGGTAAAATAGTCTAAAAAACTTGGTTAATTCATGTTATAAGTTGGTTATTGTATGGTTTTGTCTAACAAAAATGTCCAAATAACGTTATCTAGTAATGTTAAAGACACTCCTTGTCGAAGATATTGAAAACAAAACCACCGTCCGAGCTTCACCGTCCACGTAAACAACAGCTTATTGGATTGGCTTACACATATTTATTAATCAAATTATTAGTGTTTGATTTTTGCAATCTCCAATAGCCAAAACAAAAGTACTACGTACGTAAACGCGCTAAACTAAACCCCACTGCCACTGATGAACTGAAACATCACACATCTCAATATTCCTCAATCATCCTTCTCTACCATTACTTGTAGCTCAAATCACCCATTACTCCTCTTCAAGAACCAAAACCCCCTTCTTCAGGATTATGTTTTCTAATACCGGATTATTATTGTCTTAATTTATTTAATTAACTTCCACCTTAATACTATAATATGTGGTGCTGCTTCTAACCACAACACTTCGATCAGTGTTCCTGTTTCACTGTCCACTTAATAGGTAACCTTCTCTTCATCGATATTGCTACTAGCTTTCTTTATTGAGTTATTAAATTGAGATTACTCTTTCTTTCAGAGGTGAGAGGTATTATTATTGATGGAACAGAAAATGGAAAAGGGTTTGTTTCCACATTGGAGAAATGGTTCATGGGATGGATTAGAGTTAGAAGATATGCAACAAGAAAATGATCAGTTCACATTATTGTCATCTTTGCCAGCTATACCTGAACCACCGACACCTTTAGAGCCTATGGAGTTCTTATCAAGATCATGGAGTCTTTCTGCTTCTGAGATTTCAAAGGCACTTTCAAACAAACTCAAACATAACACCCCAACTGACACATTATTGCCACAACAACAACCTATTTCTTCTCCACCTCAATTTTCTGTAAGCAATACTTATCAGCTGTCATAGGTTCATTCAATCAATGTTGATATATTATCAAATATGTCTGGTCCTATATATAAGAGAAAGATGCAGTTTTAAGTTGATTGAATAACTGAGATATATGGTCTATACATTAGTTATTCAATGAACCTAAAACTGTATTTTTTTTCCTTATATATGTGTCCAGAGAGAGTATACTATTGTGTTTCTTGTGTTGTCTACGAGATTATTAGAGATAAGTTTGTTTATACATTGTTAGTAGTTAGTTTAGAGTTAGTTATGTTAGACTGTTAGTTGTTATTTTCTTCATTTCCATATGAAGTTATATGTATAAATAGAGTTTATTGTATTCATGGTTAAGTCAATTAATCAAGTATCAAAAATATTTGTTCATTAACTTTCTCTACTTTTCTCTTTTATGAGTTTTATCCAAAGTTGTAATAGAGATTAAGGGCTCGTTTGGATGGGCTTATTTGAACTTATCTACCGGTAGAAACACTTGTGAAATTGTTTGTGAGGGCTTATGGAAATAGCTTATGACATGTTCATAAGCTGTTTAATTTCCATAAGCTTCAAAGGATAGCTTAAGAAAACAACTTATGGCTTATAGAAAATTAGTTTAACATTATTTCATCTTTTATTATATGAACGGCTTCTGCATAAGCACTTATATGATAAGCGCTTATGCCATAAGCACTTAATTAAGCTGTTTATCCAAACGGGTCCTAAAGCTTTTTGCTTCTCTTTTGCAGCCAGGCAAGATTATACCTTATACTAATTGTAAAAAGGTTGGTACTATTGGAAAATGGTTGCATCATAAGCATCATGGGAATGGAAACACTAGTGTTAAGAAGAAAGATAGAGCACGTGTGGAAAATGCTCGTGTGCATTCTGCTTTGTCCATTGCAGGGTTAGCTTCTGCTTTGGCTTCTGTGGCTGCTATTAGTGATGATGATGGTGATACTCATTCTAAATTGGATGTTGCTATGGCTTCAGCTACACAACTTTTAGCATCTTATTGTGTTGAAATGGCAGAGTTAGCTGGAGCCGATCATGATATTGTGGCTTCTACTGTTAACTCTGCTGTTGATATTCAAACCCCTGGTGATCTTATGACTCTTACTGCTGCAGCTGCAACAGGTACTTTCTCGCGTCGCTGAATCAGCTTCAATCGCGATAGGGTTGTAGTCTTAGAGACTTAAAAAATCTTGATGTTGCAGCCCAGATCGCATTGACTATGAAGCACAGACACAGGCACTGTCACTAGACATGACACTAACATGAACAAGTAAACACCAATAATAATTTGAGAAAATGGAAGTGATTGAAGTGTTGGTGTCCAACACGACACATGTCGGGCACTAGACACATCTTCAATCTGAAGTGATCTGAAGTGTCGGTGCTAGAAATCACATACCTTTATTTAAAACCTTGAGATTTTCTATGGAAAACTATAAAAAGTTTGATGCATTTTGTTTTCTCCTTGTAATATATAGCTTTGAGAGGAGAAGCAGCTCTGAGAGCAAGGTTGCCAAAAGAAGCAAAGAAGAATGCATCAATAAGTCCCTATGATAAAGCAACAACAGAAACACATTGGTTTCCTGCATCTGATAATCAGATGGGGAAACATCATCCTCAGTGCGTAGGAGATTTGTTGCAGCTCACACAAAAAGGTAAATGTTAAAGATTATGCTTAGCTCTTTCTCCATTATTTGGAATAAAGAATTCATAGCATTGGATTTGATTATCATTATTTTTTATCTAAGGTTAATGTACTTTTTTCAGGTTCATTGCGATGGAAACATGTGTCTGTTTACATCAACAAGAAATATCAGGTCAAAATCAAGATCAAAAGCAAGCATGTTGGAGGAGCCTTCTCCAAAAAGAATAAATGTAAGCATTTTTAAGACAAAAAACTCGAGGGCATATCTTTTTGCATCTGTAGCACCGACACTTTCGGTTGAAGACGTGTTCGGTACGTGTCGGACACCAACACTGACACTTCAGTTACTTGTATTTTTTAAATAAAATCCAGTGTCTGTCTGTCTGTGTTCGGAGTCCGTGTCTATGTCAGTGCTTTCTTTTGGCTGCAAATAAATTCCAGCAATTAGAAAGTTTCTAAATTGTGCTAAGTGTTGTAGGTGTGGTTTATGGAGTGTGTGATGAAGATTCTGCATGGCCTTATAGAAAAGAAAGGGAAGTCTCAGAACTAGAAGAGCACTATTTTGGCCTGAAAACAGCACAAGGTCTTCAAGAATTTAAGTGCAAGAGCAAACTCCAGAAGCAGAAATGGGTTGATGGGATAGAGTTTCTACTTGGTCAAGTCAAGACTCCTGATCCTGAAGCCACAACATGTTCTCTAAATTATTTAAATATTAGTACCAGTATTTGATTTGTTTGGATTGTATATGACTTACTAGAATAGGGACATATAAAAATTTACCAAACAAATACACTCATAAAAATGTTATACATCTACAATAAAAAAATGAAGCAATAATGTTCATTAAAGGAGCTGCTTATTTATTGATACTTACTTAACAATAGTTAGTCTCGCATCGATTGAGAATGAGCTAAATAAAGCAAATATAAAGAGCTGACCTATATACCCATTGTCTTAAGGTTTTTGGTAGAGATGGTGTCTAGGTATCTTGGTGGTCCAGATCATTAGCTCATTAGCTGACTGGCTATGATTAGTTATAGATTACAAACTAAATATGCCACGCCGATGGTTCTAAATTGTTGTTGCGGCTAGGGTTGTGGTGATGCTGTGAAGCTTAATATTGCAGAAAAATGTGGAAAGATGCAGTCGATGTGGCTGCAACATAACGGTTGTGGAAAGCGATTTAAAACAATCGCCCGAGTGGCCGAGTCCCATTGTCATCCTTATTAGGTGGACTGAGCAATTTACTCAAAAAAGTTATATACTAGCTACAAAAACACTATGCTTTTGGTATATGTGTAAACTATCTGTTTTTTTATTTATCAGTAAATTGGAATATAATGTGAGTAGTCAAATTACATATTTGCCCTCAAAATACAACAGTGTTCTTTTCTTCATATGGTAATATTCTAAGCTCGCAGTAAGATCTGATAGCCATTGACAGACATTGTTTCTCAAGATTCTCTGATTTCTGCACAAAGCTCTGCAAGTTATCTCTATGAGAAACTCTCTCAACCTGCACTTCAAATTCAATTCATCCATTTTATCACAGAAATTTACAGTGAAAAATATTAGCACTCATCAGAATATACTAGAAACTTAACATACCATTTGTTCAATAATAGGTCCAGCATTAAGTCCTTGAGTCACAAAATGACTTGTTGCACCAATTAATTTCACACCTGCGTCAAACGCCTGCGAAGATAATCGATCATATTAAACACATTTACGACATTCGAACGGAAGCATAATGATGGCATAGATCACCTGTTTAGATGATTTGGCACCACTGAATGATTGCAATAAGCCATGATGAATGTTAATTATATCCTTCCCATAACTCCTTAAAAAGAAGCTAGATAGTATCTGCACAAATAAATTAATACATAGAGTGTGTAAAACCAGTTACTACAATCTCTTACACTTTAAAATATTGAAATAGTGATAAACATAGAGAGAGAATGAAATTCAGTAAGTTATTTACCTGCATATACCTGGCTAGTACTAAAAAATCAGTATTCTGAACCAGCTTCAAGATCTCACTTTCTCTTTTGTTCTCTTCAGTTGTTCTTAAATAATGATAAGGAATACCGTGTCTTTCAAGAAAGCGAATCACCTCGCTTTCTGGACCTCTTTCATGGTTACTATTGAATTGAATGTGACATGTTATGATTGAAACAAGATATTATGAAAACACATATAAATCAAATTTAGTTTATGAAATTTGACCTAATTACACAAGTGATATCCACTGGGAGTCTTCCATCCTGCCATCCATGTAATGAATCAACCAGACAGTGGTCCTACACAATATGGAGTAAATGGAAGTGATTGAATGTAACCAAATGTGTTAGTGTCGGACACCTGACACGTTTTCAATGTGAAGTCTCGGTCGGTGCTATATTGTCCGTGTACCTGGTTTGATGCGAGAACAGCAATCTTGTATTTAGGTTCCAGAGCTGGTACCCTTATAATAGATCTCACAGCATTGAATGTTTTAGAGATTTTTAGGAAATCCTCTTCCATTTGCACTCGAGGCCATTTAACATGATCAAAAACAAAATCACTGAAATAATAATGAGAAAGATAGTATAAAGTACTACTAGTTAGTTACATTACATATAAGACAATGAGTATGAGAGTTAGTAAGTACGTTCTAGAGTAGAAGACTCCTTTATTTTGAGGTACAAAAACATCAGCTGCCAGAATGTTGCCACCATTAGAGGCAATGCAATCTGATAATTTAGCTACAATTCCAACTTCATCCTATCATAAAACCAATAATTAATTCGATATTTATAATGATAGAATAATAATAATTTAAAAAGTAAAATGTAGAAATAGGATGCTATATATATACTTACGGGGCATTGAAAAACGTGGATTCCATGGGTGAAGAAGGAACTGGAACTGGAACTGTAACTTTTCCTGCTGCCAAATTTGACAACTTTGGAGGTACAACCAGAACCAGAACACAATCTTCGGATGAACCTCATTTCATTTGGTCGTGTTCACACTTCACATGTGCTTGTTTTATTTACATTGAAGTTTATAGATATTGCTAAAAATATACGTGGTCTAAAACATTGGAAAATTATATCGCTTAGCTTGCGAAAGAGATATATACTGACTTATTTAGAGGTGATATAAGCTTCAAGAGATATCCTCCCTCTCTACGGTGGAGTATGATAGTTCTTTTGAACTATGATTGTTGGTGTAGACAATGAAAGCGGAAGATGTCTCGTTGATCAATTACGATCAAGGTGGAGATTGTTGGAGTTGATTGAAATTGACATCTTGGAAAAGTCACATATTGTTTAGTTTTGTGAAAGAAGAGGGAGACTAATACTATATAATGGGCTCAAGTTCTTTATTACAAAATGCATCATTCAGAAATATCTTAAGTTGTACTTGACTTTGTTTTTCTCTTATACTCTTGTTTTATAGTGTTATGAGGTGGAGTTAAATATTTTCTTTGAAGAGTGTGAGTGTACTGAGGCCTATAGGGTGTTTTAGAGAAGTCTATGTGTTATAAAAAAATTCACATAATAGTATTCTCTGATTATCATTAGACATCAGTTCGTGGTTTTTCTCCGATTTTGGAGTTTTCCACGTTAAATTCTTGTGTACCGATTGTGTTCATTTTATTTCTCAATGTTATTTTTTCCAACACAAAGTTTGTAGGGATTATCGATCACTTATACATATAGTAAATATTGCTATTGCTATTAGTTTGTAGTTGTTGTGCTTAGCATTGTCTATTATCTCAAATCAAAACAAATGGACCTTTATACACTTCACGAATCAAGTTCGATTTATTATATACAAATTATTACAAAGTAGCAAATACATAATATAACTTACAATTTTCATTTTAATTTCAAGACACCAAGCAAACATTGAACAAAGCTTGAAAAAACCAACAACATCAACAACAACAATGTTCCATTTTAAGGATAGGTTTCAGTTGTTGGAGCAGGGGTATATGTACCAATGAAAACATCACCATAAATCAACCCAGCCAAGCCCCCTCCAACTAATGGGCCAACCCAGTAAATCCAATTATCCGCAAAGTTTCCGCTAACCACGGCTGGGCCGAATGATCGGGCCGGGTTCATTGAACCACCACTGAATGGACCAGCAGCCAAAATGTTAGCACCAACAATGAACCCAATAGCAATTGGTGCAATAATACCTATTGATCCCTTTTTAGGGTCAGCTGCAGTGGCATAAACAGTGTAAACCAATCCAAATGTAACAATAATCTCAAACACTACTCCTGCAATTGGGTTCACTCCAGCAGCTAGTCCATGAGTTGGGATGCCCTGCAAATATATTATATGTTAATTTGAAGAAATTACTCTGTCTGGTCTCATACCAGATACAGCAGTTATTCAATGAATTTAAAACTGTATGTACCTTGCCAGTGACATAACTTAGGAGGAGACTTGCGACGATGGAGCCGAGTAATTGGGCTATCCAGTAGAAGAAACCGGTTAGGAGGGTGATGTTGCCTCCAATGGCCAATCCAAATGTGACAGCTGGGTTCAAATGGCCACCTGAGATGTTGGCTGCGACGGAAACACCAACAAAGAGTGCAAATGCATGGGCCACAGCTACTGCTACTAGACCAGCTGGATCTAAGGCTCCATCTGATGTAAGCTCATCTGTATATATAAATGCAACATAGCTACTTCGTCATTACTTGTACACTTGTAACAATTTTTAAAACATAAGCAAGAGTATATCAAGGTTTGAGGTTGTTATTTTAAAACATAAGCAAGAGTGACCACTAGAAACACACGCACATTAATCGCATGGCGTCTCTGATTCGAACCTGGACATGATATATCTAAATTTCTAAGAATTTTTGTATTTGCTTGGGTTGAAATTTAGCGCTTATGGATTATTTTTCACTAACTTTGTTAGATGATAATGTGAACTTATATGTCATTTACTATGATCATATTCATCTCTTTGGTAACATCGAATAAATATGGGAGAGCTTTATTGCTTAATGTGATTCTATCTAACTTGATAAATTAGTCTCTGCAGATGTGCGCATAGAATACTCCGTTAACTAAAGGATATATTTTTATATCTAAAAATGACATTTTTCTTAGTTACCATTTATTTTTTTATAAATAAGCTATGCTAAAAACAAGAGGGGTGTTTTCATTCGAAGTTACTCCCTTCGGTCCTTATTATAAGAAAATTTTGCAGTTTTAGGTTCATTGAAGAACTGATGTATCTGACCTATATTTAGTTATTCAATGAACTTAAAACTACAAATTTTTCTTATAATAAGGAGTAGAGGGAGTATTAACTAGTCACATTGGAGGACTTACTGAAAGCGATGGCTGATCCGACACCGGCAAACACGAAAAGAAGAGTGGCAATGAACTCTGATAGATAAGCCTTAAGAGAGGTTGCACTAAAAGAATCATCAAATGCACCAAAAGCTATCTTCACCATTTTGGCACTCACTTGAAAACAGAGGAGCTAACTCAAATTAACAAGGTGTTTAGAGCTTAATTATCTTAGTAGCTATTAGTGTGTGCCTTGCCTTGCATCAGAAATCTTAAACCAAGGTTTATATATGATGAATTTCACATTAATATATTGAATATGATTGTGAAAAGGTTGTCATTGCACCGACCATGGACCACAATAGTGGTTAGATAATGCTTAATTAAAACTTGAGAGCCTAACTAACCACCCCCCTCCCTTTTCTTTATTTACAAAGTTATAGGATAATTATGAATATAATTTATTCATCATGAGCATAGTGACAACTAAGTTAATTAATCAATGAAAAAATAAGTTGGAGGCTTTAAAAAATAGTAATTGGATTTCTTTTATAAAAGTTTAGGTGAGTTAGCTTTTGAGAGCTCACCAGGTTCAAGACTCTTTGAGCGCTTACATAAATACTTACTGATCACCTACCAAAGAGATACTCACATCGACGGTGGAAGTTGAACCCACGACTTTGTGGGGCATGAATCAACTCCTTACCAACTCAGCCAACCATCATTGACAAATAATAAGTGGATTAGCATGTCCTAAGCCAATATTATCAAAGTAAACTCAATTATAGCATTAGAAAATGTTTGTGTCGTCATTTTCCAGGTAACCAAAGGAATAAAATGAGGCTTAAATTAAATGGTGATGATATCAAGGGTGGCAATAAATATGGTTATCTCTTGCATTATATTTTTCCTATGATAAGAAGAGATGAACAAGTTTCCTTCTCTTCTTCATAAATTCCAATGATTGTCCATCGAATTGCTGCTGTGGACAACATTAAAAAAATAGAATGTTTGTTAGGATCAACTCCTCAATTCAATGGCAAATTTTAATTAGTATTACTGTGTTTATTGAAACTGATTATTGCAAGTGTGGTTGGTTGGACGGCCTAGTGGAATAGCTCAGCTATATGTTTTTTTTTCTGCCCCCTTTCTTTATTCATGCTCATTTTGTACGCTATTTTATAACAAAAAATGTTATTTTGACACAAACTAGTAATAAATTAAGTGTTGGTCAGTACAAAATTTGTTCACAAGTACGAGTGGTGATTAGACTTTTGTTGAAAGCATTGGGACTAGGGGTGTTGAGTTGTTCAGGCAAGCCCAAACCAACCCACAATCCAATCCAAATCGATATGTTTGGTTTGGGTATTTTTCGTGCTCGGGTCAAACTTGAACAAATCCAAACCAACCCATAGTGGTTTGGCTCGGACAATGAATTTTAAAAAACAAATCAGCGAACTCGAACCCATAGTGGAATTTCAGTTCTTCCCCTGCAGAAGTAGGTCTTTACATTGAAAGTTGAGTTGCACTAACATTTTTTTATTCTATTCTCTCATTTTATTTTGTGTTTTGCACTTAGTTTTCTTCTTGGCATCCTATGCGAGAGAATGGGTGATTTTGAATGTAGATGGAAGCAGTTTGGGGAGCCATGCTAAGCTTCTTGTACTTTATAAAGGCTTGTTGCTAGCTTCGCGTAAGGGCTATAGACGGTTATTCTGCTACTCTGACTCACAAAACTTCATTCAATTGGTGGCTTCAAGAACTAATCATATGCATCGGTATGCATCCATCATCTGTAATATTCAGGATTTGCTGGCTAGAGATGGGAAGTAACACTCGCACACACTTTGAAGGAAGGTAATGCTTGCGCTCATTTCATGGCAAAGAGTTGAACAAAATTTGAACATCCCCTATTGGCATCTTTCATTTGTTGAGGACAGATGCTAATATAGATTTATTTTTAAGGCTTTAGTTCCTTTATTTTTTGTTTTTGTTTTTCTCTCCAATTTTTTTTAAAAAAAATATAATGCATTGAATACTCCGCGATTTTGAATTTTTAATTCAATACTAATAATTAATAAATCAATCAAATATTGAAACTTTCTTAAATATGTAAACATTGAATCATGATTACAATTAAACAACTTTAAATATGTATTATTTAATATGAGAATAAAAAAATGGAAAATAAAATATATTTTCTTGAAAGAAATTGCGTCTCAGAAATTTTTTCAAAGCTAAATAGAAAAATTTCACTAAAGTGTGTCTAAGAAGTTTTGCAAAATGAACATTTATTGCAAAATGGTTCTGGAGATGACACGTGGCAAATTATTAAATGAGATTACTTTTTTTTACCAAAGGAAATTTATGGTATTTCATTCATAATCAAAGTAGCAATACAAGTAAAACTATAATCAAAGACATGGGAGCTAGCCACAAGGTTTGTTTGCCGCCTGACAAAACTAATTGTCTAGTTTTCTAGAGAATATAATAAATTGTGACAAGATCGAATGATTGAACCATATTCAGTTACAAAATCACACACTCCTCAGATCCCATCGACTACCGCTTTGTGGTGCATGGAAATCACATACACTTGTGTGCAAGTATACACTGTCCAAAAACAAGTAGTAAAAAGATCGAACCCACAGAGATTGAAAAACTCACTTTTAAAATAAATATAAAGTAATAAAGTGTAAAGTCACTAAGTAACAAAATAATTTTGGATTTTGTTTGATGATCACAACTAAGTTAGAAAGAAAGCAAAGTAAAAAATATTGATAGTGTAAAAGAGAAAAGCTAGTTGGAATGTCTTCATCAAGTAATTTACTTATAAGTGTATGATGCAGTATGTGATGCAGCTACACTGAATGTTGTTGCATTAGCTATGTGCCTTTTGGTCACTTTCTTCAGAGTATCATTACCGACAAATCTTATGATCCTTGTTCTATGCAAGAAAAGAAAGGGGTGTTAGTGCCAATCTTGCCTCCTAACAATTATCCAATTTGCTTAAATAAATTCACTCTTGTATTTTAAGTACCCACAATTATCCTATGGACTATACTATCCTATCTCTAGGACTTAGCATGATTTTCACAAAGTTTTCTTTATGTAAAACACTCACCCATATTAGTTCTTGAGTTCTTAATTGTAAGTCATCTCTGGTCATTTACAAATCTTACTTATTCTAAGTGATCAAGTTCAAAATAAGTATTTGGAAAGATTATCAAGCAAGAACTAAAGTACAAACATACATACATACATCATACTTACTTAAAAGCTCATTAAATGATTAGAACATTCCAACTAAGAAAAGTTTAGCTAGCAAGAGACATTGCAAGATATATATAAACTGAATAGACCATGTTTATATATATAGAAATCACAAAAGAGAAACAACAAGAGTAAAGTTACAAATGTTGAAAACCTTTGTAAGAAATCTTTTAGCAATGCACTAGCATTACTCCTTAGCACTATACAAACACTATGAAAATGAGTTAAGGAGGAATTATGAATTCCTTCCTCTTCCTCTAAAAATATAAAAACTAACTATGTATATTGAAATTTTGATCTAACTTATGGATTGTGATATATTTCCAAATGAAGATGTGAGGTCCTTTTATAGCCTTCAAGTGAGGTGTTTCCTTCCTTCACGTTGAAGTCATCTTGAGTGGATCATAGCTGTAGTTGCTTTCCAGAGCTTTATCCATGTTGAAATCTTTGACTAATGACATAGGGCGGTTCATTGATGTGTGAACATGTGTCCCTATGTTGGTGACTCTTCAAAGCTATGCCTATAGCTATGTGTGAATGGTAGACGCCTACTATACAAGGTTGGATGGCATCGAGAGAACCAAGCAGAGGTCATCACTTGCAAGTGGATGCATATGAAACAGATCGCTTATTCACCGAGTAGTGCGAGATTTGATGCGAGATCGGTCAGAGGAGCATTGATGCGATTAGCATTGAGACTCGCATCGACAAAAACATCAAACATACCACAATATATCCAAAATGGCCTAATAATAACTATAACCATTCAAATCACTCAAGTTATCATATATCACATAAAATACTATATAAACTCTTTATTATTACTTGAAAGAGAGCAAATACTAAGTTTAAACATATGAAATACTCTATATAAAATAGAGTTATCACTTTGCAATCAAACTCAACGGTGACTCATCGAATGTCTAGTTCCTGTAACCAATTGACTACTTCCAATAATCTCAAAGCTTCTACTTCTTGTGGATGTGGCTTGCCAAAAAACAAACAGAGACTTAGCCATCATGAACTCACCATTTTCATTCCTTACACGGAGACCGATATCGTATTTCCCTTTCAAAAAGCGCTGCATCAATATTGCACTTTAGACTTCCAGATTCAGGACACTCACAGCTAGCAACATTGCGCCTGCTGCTCGACTGAACTGATGGTGTTTGCAACAACTTTGAGTGACGCGCCTCCTGCCAGCAAAATAACAAATCAAAGGCTTGCTGAATCGAAAAATGAACGGGTTTCTCTACTCCTTCCCAAATTTTCTCATTCCTCCTCTTCCATAGACCCCAAATTGTCATCGCAAAGCACCTGCTGAGACCCTCCTGTAGTAATGAGAGGATTTTGAAAAAACACTCCTTGAACCCCCACTTTGTCAACTACCGGATGGATCGAAGACAATAACCCAACAACACACGAAACCTCTTCCACTTTACGACAACCAAAGAAAACATGCCATCTATTCACTTCATTCTTGTCGCACATCAGATAAACTCCGGGCAGTCAACGTGACGCCTACGAAGATTTGACCGGCAAGGCAAAACTCCACGAGCAGCACGCCAAAGATGGATACGAACTTTGTCGGGTACCTACAAGTTCCAGATTTATTTCCAATCACCTACAATATGATCATCAGCGGTATCAATCAACTCATTCATCGCGGTATAGTACGCCGATTTCACTGAGTAAAGACCATCAAGACTTTTGTTCCAAACTAGAACGTCTTCCTCCTCCCGACACCGATTTCCTGATTAAAGAGTTGTTCGAGAAGATTGTTAATTATTTGGCAAGTGTACCAAATCGTGCAAGTAATAAAACCGGTAAGAACCGGGATATCGTCCTCAAGGATCGAGCTAATTTACTAATTACGTTAACAATTACTAATTGAACCAATTTGAAAAGGTTTGTTTGAAAAGGTTGAGCTATGAAGCTCGAATTAAAGCAAAAAATTATTTTTGGAGTTTTTTAAATAAAGTTAAACTAGAAAACGTTGACGAACTACGATAAGAATGAATGCTGTGGGATGAACGTCTTTTGCTTTCGCACTATGTAACTGGTTTAACATCAAGGATATCTCTCTCTATATTTTGCTACCGAATTCGTTATAATAACTAAGTCCTAATTCCTTAGGTAACTAGTCCTTTATAGATTATTAAAACCCCTAATTCCTTAGGTCATCCTAATTACCTACAAGCCTTAAACGCTAGAGTCCGCACGTACAACAATTCGGAGAATATCCCTAAGCTACGAATTGCAGGAATTGAAATTCTACGATTCAAATATAAGAACTTCCATTAAAATATCGAATAAAGATAATCTCACAATTTCCCAATTGTAAACAAAGCTAAAACTAAATTTCAATTCACAAGATACGAGAGAGAAACAATAAACACAATCAATACCAAATACCTAGTGCTCTATCAAGATCAATTCATCCCTAACAAGAGGGGTTTAGTTACACATGATGAAAGATAAAAGAGAAGGGAAATTACAAGAGAATAACGATGATGATGATGACATTCGAAGCTTCAAACTTGTTCCCAATGCTTGAATCTTCAAGAGCCAACAGTGCCGCAACGCTGCTTCTCCGGTGTGCTAGGGTTTGGATTCGTAGAAGTCGAAGATCCTCAAAAACGCAGCGCGTTTTTTGTTTTATCGTGTTTTCCGGCCAGCTGGCGCCTCGTTGGCGCCTCGGCGACTACTTAAGCGCCACTAATGGAGGACGCCATAGAATCGGCGCCTCACTGGCGCCTGCGCGGCGGCTGATGGGCGCGAATGGGCGAGGACTTTTATTTCTCGCACTCCTTTGTCGCCTCACTGGCGCTCATGCGACGCTTCGATTCTTACTTCACAAGTAAAGCTCATTCCTTGGCACTTTTTCGTCCGATTGCTTGCATTTCTTCGTTCTTCCTTTCACCTAGTCCTCGGGGCACAAAAACACCACAAAAACCAAGCGTAAACACTGCAAAGCAATACAATTTCAACTAGCACAATTTACTCTTTTAGTGTTGCCATTTTCCTACATTCAATAAAATCTTCACATAAAATTCTCTTTTCCATACTAAGAACCATCATGTGATGGGGATTCATCACATGGTGTCTTATAGTCGCTTACAGTATGCCCAAAGCGCATCATCTACCTTCAATGACCAATCCTTTCTTGAGTTTCCCATCGCTTTCTCCAAGATCCTCTTGATTTCTCTGTTTGAGACTTCGCTTGACCATTGCTTTGAGGATGATAAGGAGTTGTCACTTTATCGTAACACCATACTTGGAAAGCACATTGTTGAGATAGGCGTTGCAAAAGTGGCTACCCCCATCACTAATCGTGACTCTTGCACACCAAATCTAGAGAAGATGTTCTTTTTCACAAATTTAACCACAGTTTGGGAATCACTCTTAGCGATAGCAGATGGCTTCAACCCACTTGGAAACATAGTCAATCGCCACTAATATGTACTCACAGCTGTAAGAGGTGGGAATGGTCCCATAAAGTCTATGCCCCAACAATCAAAAACTTCTACTTCAAGGATGGGGTTCAAAGTGGCATCTCCCCGCTTACGTGAAATATTGCCATCCTCCGCATTTGTCACAACTTTTCACGTATTCATATGCATCCTTGAAGAGGATGGCGATAAAAACCAGATGGAGAACCTTAGCACCGTGTGTTCCCATTATAGTGCCTCTCCACAGGAGAGTCATGACAATGCCGAGAATGCTTTTACTTTCAAAGACTGCACACACATCTTCTCAAAAGTCCATCACCCCCGACCTTGTAGAGATAAGGATCATCCCACGGTAATGGTTGGCATCATGAAAGAACTTTTTCTTTTGTTGCCATGTGAAATCAAATTAAAGTATGTACGGGTTCAAATTAGCGATTGCCTTCAAATAATTAGTAAATTAATTCCGATCCCACAACGGCGCCAAAAAAACTTGTTAACTATTTGGCAAGTGTACCAAATCGCGCAAGTAATAAAACCGTGAAGAACCGGATATCGCCCTCGAGATCGAGCTAATTTACTAATTACGTTAACAATTACTAATTGAACCAATTTGAAAAGGTTTGTTTGAAAAGGTTGAGCTATGAAGCTCGAATTAAAGCAATAAATTATTTTTTTAGTTTTTTAAATAAAGTTAAACTAGAAAACGTTGACGAACTACGATAAGAATGAATGCTAGGGATGAACGTCTTTTGCTTTCGCACTATGTAACTGGTTTAACATCAAGGATATCTCTCTCTATATTTTGCTACCGAATTCGTTATAATAACTAAGTCCTAATTCCTTAGGTAACTAGTCCTTTATAGATTATTAAAACCCCTAATTCCTTAGGTCATCCTAATTACCTACAAGCCTTAAACGCTAGAGTCCGCACGTACAACAATTCGGAGAATATCCCTAAGCTACGAATTGCAGGAATTGAAATTCTACGATTCAAATATAAGAACTTCCATTAAAATATCGAATAAAGATAATCTCACAATTTCCCAATTGTAAACAGTTAAAACTAAATTTCAATTCACAAGATACGAGAGAGAAACAATAAACACAATCAATACCAAATACCTAGTGCTCTATCAAGATCAATTCATCCCTAACAAGAGGGGGTTTAGTTACACATGATGAAAGATAAAAGAGAAGGGAAATTACAAGAGAATAACGATGATGATGATGACATTCAAGCTTCAAACTTGTTCCCAATGCTTGAATCTTCAAGAGCCAACAAACCGCAACGCGCTTCTCTCCGTGTGCTAGGGTTTGGATTCGTGTAGAAGTCAGAAGATCCCTCAAAAACGCAGCTTTTGCGTGTTTTATCGTGTTTTCCAGCAACTGGCGCCTCGTTGGCGCCTCCAGCGACACTTAAGCGCCACTAATCGAGGACGCCACTACGATCGCGCGCCACCATCGCGCGCCTCGCGCGATGCTGGGCGCGCGAATGGACGAGGACTTTTTATTTCCTCGCACTCCTTTGTCGCCTCACTGGCGCCATGCATGCGATTCAGCGCCACTTCAGCGCAAGCTCATTCCTTGGCACTTTTTCGTCCGATTGCTTGCATTTCTTCGTTTTTCCTTTCACCTAGTCCTCAGGCACAAAAACACCACAAAAACCAAGCGTAAACACTGCAAAGCAATACAATTTCAACTAGCACAATTTACTCTTTTAGTGTTGCCATTTTCCTACATTCAATAAAATCTTCACATAAAATTCTCTTTTCCATACTAAGAACCATCATGTGATGGGGATTCATCACAACCCCAACTTGAACATTTGCTTGTCCTCAAGCAAAGACAATGCAAGACAAAAACAAAACATCGTCAACATCGATAACATGCAATCGATTATGAATCCTTTTTAAACAAGACAATCACAAACATCCAAAGGACAAGTTGAGCAACAACTTTCAGACTGGTCACTCAATTGCAATCCCACATATGGTAATTTCACTAGCACATACTTGCTCAATAGTGCGTGTGTGACATTTAACTGAATTGGAACAAAGCTAGTTTCAAAATGCATCTAACTAAGACTAGAGGCTTTTCTTCCGAGACCGCCAAAGATGTTTCAAAACAAAGGGTAGACTAACGTTTCCACATAAGATTGAGGGGCTTCAAAGCAACGACAAAGGGTCTTAATTCGGTATTACAGATTGGACCAGTGCACAACTACTTCAATACACACACAACACAAACCACACAACGTAGAGTTTTTGGCTGCAACCCCCTCATTACATCAAAAATTTAGATTTACTCAAGATTGCCGGAAATTGCAACAATTACACAAATGCTATGTGGATTTTTCCACTTGTTCACAAACACACTTAAACACACACGGCATACACACTACAACGTTACGGGTAGACGCCGCAGTTGTTGCACTCACGCGCACACACACACCACGACATACACTACAACGTTAGGCAGACGCAGTTGTTGCACTCACACACACCGACACCACGGCGATACACCGCAGTACGTTACGGGTAGACGCCGCAAAGATCTTTGCACTCTCACGCACACCGACACCCACACGCACCGACCATCCTACAACTGCATACCCACCTTAGTACAACCGATGCACCCCCAACTTAGCTTCTACAGCTACCGCTTAATTTTTAGTAAAAATTTGGCACTCCCATGGTCCACCAAACAACTAGCTTAGCTAAAATCATTTCTAGGATCACTAAGTTCCACCGAGTTAATGTTTTGAGTGTGGAAGCAAGATTGCATAAGTTCCTTCACCACAGGGGATACTATTCGCTCAATTCTCACCACATCATCACTAAGTTTGCTCAACTAATTTCAAAAAAATTTTAAACAGAAATTCACCATATGATTGCATTTTATTCATGAAATCGACGATAGGTCCTCCCCATTTAAACACAAAGCAGTTGTCCTCACCGATTGATTTAGGGAAGACCTATGTACAAAGACTAAGGCAAAAACAAAAATAAAATTAAAAACGACAACTAACCTAAGAGAAAACATCAAAGTACACAATCACATCATGCAAGATAAGGGAAGGAGAGAAAATAACCATAGCGGTGAGTAGACTACTCAACCGCTGCCCGAGTCCGGCGGAGGTGACTCGAAAGATGTCGACATCCGGATCCAATCGTCCTCCACTCATCGTGCACATTGCTCTGTATATAGGCTCTCATCCCAAACTTGTGCTCCGCCGCCATTCTATTCTCGAGTCCGCCAAATCGCTCTTGGTTTGTTTGTCATGCGTTCTGGTTAGTGCCCAAAGACATCCATTCTTCCCTACAAGTGTGTAAATGTGTCCTAGATGCACCCTAAAGTACTAATCGGATAAAAATAATGCGAGAAAATAAAATAAAATCAAATAAGGTAAAATTAAAAGACAGGGATAGAGAAAATTGGGTTGCCTCCCAATAAGCGCTTTTTAACGCCACTAGCTTGACGCATTTGCATTCCCCTCTGTCAAGGTGGAATATATGACACGAAGAACACATCATCCTTCTTCTTCCGCTTATGAGGTAGGAAATTCATGAACTTGAGGTACAATTTCATATGCTTCCATATCCTCTCAAGGTGAAGGATGATAAACAAGGCATAGAATGAGTCTAAATATCGATCAAGCTCTTCACTCCCATCTTCCTTGCTTCTCAAAAGATGAGAAGGGAGAATGATTTGTTGGGTGATTTCTGTTTGGATTTCCATACCTTCCCAAGATTGAGAGTTTTTAGCTTCCTTCCAAACAAGAGGATCCTCCTGCTCAATTATTTTTTCTTCCTCATATTTCCTTTTCTCACATGATTCTTCTATTATTGAGCCCTTTTCTTCTCGTTCGAATCTTGAATAAGTGGTTGTTCATCCGCTAACTACCATCTCGCTAACCGGGGATATGATTTGTCAATAACTATCCACTCGGCTCCTCAAGAATTTTAGGTTGGGCAACCAAGGTAAAGGCTCGTCAAGGAGTACCCATTCTCGTTCACAAGAGCAATACACAAGATCTTTCCCACAAAGATCACAATAGGAGTATGTCTCACAATCGCCATTTAAATGTGGTCCTCCACAACAACAACAACGAAGTGGAAGTAGTGTGGACTCCATGACTTACAAAGTATTCACCGCTTTCATAGAATCAAGGGAGTAAAAGTGGTAAAAGGATAAAAAATATATGCATAAAGTAAAAAGAAGCAACAAAACTAAAAACAAATTAAAGTATATACGGGTTCAAATTAGCGAGCTTGCCTTCAAATAATTAGTAAATTAATTCCGATCCCCAAGAATGGCGCTAAAAACTTGTTAACTATTTGGCAAGTGTACCAAATCGTGCAAGTAATAAAACCGTAAGAACCGGATATCGCCCTCAAGGATCGAGCTAATTTACTAATTACGTTAACAATTACTAATTGAACCAATTTGAAAAGGTTTGTTTGAAAAGGTTGAGCTATGAAGCTCGAATTAAAGCAATAAATTATTTTTTAGTTTTTTAAATAAAGTGAAACTAGAAAACGTTGACGAACTACGATAAGAATGAATGCTAGGGATGAACGTCTTTTGCTTTCGCACTATGTAACCGGGTTTAACATCAAGGATATCTCTCTCTATATTTTGCTACCGAATTCGTTATAATAACTAAGTCCTAATTCCTTAGGTAACTAGTCCTTTATAGATTATTAAAACCCCTAATTCCTTAGGTCATCCTAATTACCTACAAGCCTTAAACGCTAGAGTCCGCACGCACAACAATTCGGAGAATATCCCTAAGCTACAATTGCGCGAATTGAAATTCTACGATTCAAATATAAGAACTTCCATTAAAATATCGAATAAAGATAATCTCACAATTTCCCAATTGTAAACAGATTAAAACTAAATTTCAATTCACAAGATACGAGAGAGAAACAATAAACACAGTCAATACCAGCTACCTAGTGCTCTATCAAGATCAATTCATCCCTAACAAGAGGGGTTTAGTTACACATGATGAAAGATAAAAGAGAAGGGAAATTACAAGAGAATAACGATGATGATGATGACATTCGAAGCTTCAAACTTGTTCCCAATGCTTGAATCTTCAAGAGCCAACAGCTGCAACGCGTTCTCTCCGGTGTGCTAGGGTTTGGATTCGTGTAGAAGTCAGAAGATCCCTCAAAAACGCAGCTTTTGCGTGTTTTATCGTGTTTTCCAGCAACTGGCGCCTCGTTGGCGCCTCCAGCGACACTTAAGCGCCACTAATTGGAGGACGCTATAAGATGGCGGCGCCTCACTGGCGCCTCATGCGACAGTGGGGCGCGAATGGACAGGGACTTTTTATTTCCTGCACTCCTTTGTCGCCTCACTGGCGCCTCATGCGACAGTTCAGCGCCACTTCAGCGCAAGCTCATTCCTTGGCACTTTTTCGTCCGATTGCTTGCATTTCTTCGTTCTTCCTTTCACCTAGTCCTGGGGCACAAAAACACCACAAAAACCAAGCGTAAACACTGCAAAGCAATACAATTTCAACTAGCACAATTTACTCTTTTAGTGTTGCCATTTTCCCTACATTCAATAAAATCTTCACATAAAATTCTCTTTTCCATACTAAGAACCATCATGTGATGGGGATTCATCAAAGATGTGTATGCCACAAACCTGCACCTTCATCAAAAAGAGAATTCACTGTGATATGCTCGAAACCAAGTACCAAGGATCTCTCCAAACATTGATAGTAGTGTCATTCCCAATTTTCAATCTTGCTCCAGAATTAACAAAAAAATAAAGGAACTATAGATTATTGATGATAAAAACAATGCTTAAATATGTTTTTCGTCCCTGCAAATACACCCGTTTTTCAAATACGTCCCTACAACTTTTTTTTAAAATTAGTCCCTGCAAAACCAATTTTTTTAAATAAGCCCTTTTGTTAATCAAACGTCACAGAAATGCTGACGTGGCTGACGGACTGATACGTATGATAGGACATCATTTTTAAAAAGGATAGGACATCAGCGGTGTCAATGGTTGTTTGATTGTGGGTTTATTTGGGGAAGATGAAGTGTCACGTCAACAACAATAAAATTAAATGGAAAAACAAAAATATCTGATGTGTCATATCCTACATGTCAGTCCGTCAACCACATTAGCGTTTCTGTGACGTCTGACTAACAGAAGGGCTTATTTAAAAAAAATTGGTTTTGCAAGGACTAATTTAAAAAAAAAAATTGCAGGGATGTATTTGAAAAACAAGTGTATTTGCAGGGCGAAAAACATATTTAAGCCTAAAAACAAAAATCACTTTTTCATAACCAATTTTAAGTTGAGACCTATTTTTGTAATTTAACACTCAAAAACAATTTTGATCCAATCTATTTAAAAACAAAAATCACTTTTTCATAACCAATCCAAACAAATTAAAAATTAATTTTTATGAGAAGCTACTCAAAACAACTTCTCTTATGAAATAGTTTTTAGATTATTTTCAACTTTTCATTTTTTTAAGAATATGCAACAAACAGACAACATAACGTCATAATTAATGTTTTTTAAAAAGTGATTTTTAAAAAAATAATCCCTAACAAATGGGCTCTAGGTTATGTTCCACTAATTTTTAACTAATATCACCATTGAACCATGCACACACCGCTACAAAACATGATATGGATGACTTCTGAGATAGCTAGGATAAGAGCTGGATTAAATCCACTAGTTGCCATTTTTGAATGACATGACAATATGCGATTGTTTGATAATGTAAAAAAAATTATATGTGTATATAAATTAAATCTTGTATTTGCTTTAAAAAAATTAAATCCTTTATATATCATTAACAAGGTGTTTAAAAAAGAGTTTAATTGTTACGCACAATCGGTGTACAATTTGTAACACCGGCAACTAATCACGACTTAAGAAGACTCAACTATATTTAATAGCATTTAGTTATATACGTTACCACTACAAGAGTTTTTTACAAAGTCAGCCATCATTAAAAATGTTTCACTTTATTTATTTATTTATTTTTTTGGTAAATAAGTGTGGAGGGATATGTTTGACTTTATTTTAACTACCTAAAAAGTCACTCATATTATGGTTTTTGATTGACTGATGATGCAAAATTCTTTACAGTGGTGTGTATACCAATTAAACCTTTTTAAATGATATGACAAATCATAATTGATTGACCGTGTAAAAATTATTTATAATGACGGTATATATAAATTAAATTCTTAAAAAATGGTTTAATTGGTATACACTATTATCGTAAAAGATCTTACACCTCCAACTAATCAAAAACCATGATATGAATATGAGTAACTAATACAATTTTATTTTCTAAGCTATACGGAAAATATTACATATTACTGGTAAATATTCATTGGGTAATGTTCAAACTAACTCAATTACAATTTAAAACTTTTTGTTTATCTACTTTAAATTATTTTTGATTTCTCGTAGAGACTAAATAAAACTTATTGGCATAGAAAAAATAGAATATTAAAAAATGAAAGAGACATATAGATGAAATTAAAGTAGATATATAGCGAAAAATAGAAAAATGAGATAGAGTTGGAGGAAGAAAGAGAATGAGAGAGTGAAAAAATGTGTGAGAAAAAGTGAAAAAGTTTGAAAAAGTATATGAGAGAGTGTGAAATTTTTTGAAAAAGTATGTGAGAGAGTAAAATGTTTTAAAAAATGAAAAAATTTGAAATAGTAAAAATGGGTGCATTATTGCACATTAATGCAAAATATATGCAACATATTTGATTTTTTTTTGACCAAGATATTTGATTAACGTATGTATTTATGCACTCAAAACTTTAGTAATTGACCATCCTTGAGAGGATAATAGACTGTATCCCATTTATTGAACCCTATAAAAACGGATAAACAGAAGAGTTTAATTTATATACACAAATCATATCGTATTTTCTGTTATCTACCAACGATATTTGTGAAAAACGGATTGGTGAATACTTTACACCTAATGTGTATACTAATTAAACTCTAAACAGAAATTAAAACGGCAAACACAGTGGCGGGGGAATCAAACTGAGACTAAATTACTTGCGTTTCAAAGTTGGAAATGCGTTGCCAGCACCACCGACTCTTTCACCATTACCAAATTCGTATGTGTGTGTGGGAGAGTGAGAATGAATGAGTGAATGAGTGTTAAACCAACCAAGTACGTGAATTTAATCCCAACATTCAATGCTCCCAACTACTCGTTACTCATCAAATTCAATTCAATTTCTGACTTCCGCAGTCTTTCGGTAAACACTCTCATTTACTCTTTCAATCTTCACATTTTAATTTCCAATTCACTGCAATTGAAACTTTCCTCATGTTCAATTATTCATGGCCCACACTCTCCCTTCCATTTATGCGCGATAGATCTATTTATTTTGTTTCTGCAATTGTTACTATTATTTTAGAAAATTTGAAACTCAGTCTTCGATGCTGTCTGTGTAGTTAATATAATATTCTTATTAGAACTAGAAGTAGAAGAAGAATGCGAGGGGGATTTTCTAGAATTGTTAATAATTAATTAATTAATGATGGGTGAGTTTCATCACGTAATTGAAAATGACGGTGATGCAGAAACAAGTAGATATGGTGGTGATACTCCAGATTCTATTTCTCGCCTTCATGCTCCACACAGGCGATCTAACAGGTTTTATATTTGTTTTGAATATTGATTTGTATTTTTTAGTTACGGTTATTATTCATCATGTAGCATTTGCATTTTTCAGTGCTTCTGATAAGAGTTTGAAATTCTCAAGAGGTGGAGGAGTTTTGCATCATATAGAGAAAGACCAAGATGAATTTCTGGTAGGTTATTATTATTGGACTGCTACAGTTTTAGATTTGTTCTTTCAAATTATTCGTAAAAAGTACTATGATTGTATGAACTATGAAGCATGTACTGTGTAGGACTTGAAGTTTTGAATGTGATTCAAGATAATTCATTGGTTTTGCAATAGATTGAACAGGTATCACCGGCTTCACTAAGGGCTTCTAGGTTACAAAGTCCATTGCATGACAGCCTCAATTGTATAAACAAGAAAGCTTTTTCAACTGAATCAAGTCATAGGGCATCCTTGGAGCAAGATGTAAGCTATATATGGGTTTTATTTCTTATATCTCATTTTTGTTTGGAATACCGGTGGGATTTATCTCATTCTTAACTGCAATATCAATTCTGCTTGGTTTCCGATGTACCGAGATGACTCGGAGTGAGGTAGGACTATGAGTGAGGCTGTACTGGCCTCCTTCTTGGTGTTCTCATTTCCCCCCAACAAATTTGGCTAAAAAATGAAGTTTTATTTTTAATGCATAACATAAGTTGAACTTAGAAGGGGGTAAAAAATCAAAGGATTTCCGTTTACACTGGAAGTATGCCTTGAAAAGACCTCAATAAGGGAAATAAATTGATTATATATCTACTTGGAGCGTATTGATATCATGTGTTTCTCAAAATCAACATGGCATGCTCTTCATAGGATAAGAAGTTTGAAATTACTTTATTGTGGGATCAGAGAGGCAATTCCCGAAACAACCTTTGTCAATAGTGCAAACTCTTAAAAGCATTTCAAGTGAAATCACTATGAAGATAAATGGAAAATATTCATATGGGAAAAAGAGCAAAGCTAAGGAAACCATATTGTTTGTCTTTTGATGCTTCTTCTGTATTTTAGCTCTTTCATGAAAACACATGGGAAGAAACATGCAGGGCTTTAAAATCTTAAAAGACAGCTCCGGATGGTGTAGGTTATTATTTTCCTGTACAATGGCTATGGCTTAGTATTTTATATTTTTACTGATTTCCAGTCATATAATGAAATGCAGGTTGAGCAGCTACAGTTACGCCTACAGCAGGAGAAATCTATGCGTACCCTGCTCGAGAGAGCAATGGGCCGAGCGTCGAGTACTTTATCCCCTGGTCACAGGCACTTTGCTGCTCAGGTAATTTGACATTTGGTATTCAGGCAATGGCCAATGGGCCTGTGCTCTGTTCACATTTTAAGCTGATAAGATGGGAGTGGGTGTGATTGAGATGTTAAGTTGATAAACCATTATTGGGCACTCGCCAAAAACTTAAGCTTTCAATTTAATTTGGTTCTTCATTAATATGCTTGACTCAACAGTCATTCACAACTAAAGTGTTAGGACAAGAGGAGCTAATTATGATAAGCATAAAGGGACTCGCTACTTGGATTTTGAAATTTGATTGGCATGCAAAGGCACAATGCAATATTTCTTCTAATGAAAGTTATGCCTCCTATAAGTATTTGTTGCGTGGAAATTATTTATTTCTTCTTTTCCCCTTCTCAGGCAAAAGACTTAATTGCTGAAATTGAGTTACTTGAAGAAGAGGTTACAAGCCGCGAGCAGCATGTGCTTGCTATGTACAGGAATATTTTTGAACAGTGTGTTAGCCGACCACCTTCTGAACAAAATTCTAGTGTGGCTTCACCTGCACATACAAAGCAAGAATCGAGGAAGCACCCAAGTATAATTTCAAGTGCTTTCTGTTCATCAAAAAAGTTCCCCCTACGACCACTGCAAGCTTTGATTTCGAACAGCGAGTTGAAGAATAAATTTTTTGGGTCAAGTCATGCTCCTTTATCAAGTGGCAAAGGCAAAGTTTATTTAGGAAAGACTTGCCCCGATTCCACCACCAAGGTAGGATATAGTGCTATAGTTATAGTTGTCTAGTTGCTCCTTTCATTGGCTTTTGCTGGGAATGGAAAACAGGATTTCTATATAATGCTATTATACTAAAGATGGAACTGGTGTAATAAAGATTCTCTTCTGATGTTTCTCCTGTCTAACATTCTCACTCTAATTGTCAGGTTTCCGAGAAGTTTTCTACGATAGAGAAAACCCCAGTATTGCGGACTTTAAAAGACCATCTATACCAATGCCCAAACAGACTTTCTGAGGAGATGGTGAAGTGTATGGCAACTGTATATTGCTGGGTCCGTAGTACAAAATCTGTAAATGCTGAAAACAGTAGGTCACCCTTATTGTCAAGGTCATCCACTAATGCCATACAGCCTCGACATGGTGTTGTAGAGGATCGAGATAGTTCTTGCAAATCTGCAGTGGAAATATCTTGGATAGCTACTCGCAAACGTCATTCTTCTCATGCTTCTTACGCCATTGACAACTACAGGTTGGTTCTTTGGATATGATAATTTCAAAACTCACACACAGTGGTGCTGTAGATGGTACACAGCTGCAGTGGTCCAAATATTTGTTAAATTTAAATTTAGAGCCCAGTCGATTAATGATAAAATAAAATAAAAACATAAGAAATTATATTGTATTTCCAGAAATTTGATTTTTGACCAAACACAATAACTTCACTAAATATATATAGTGGACCACCACCCGAGAAAAATATTGCAGTTCTAATCATATACGTTCTTGTGATTTTTGTTCAATCATGCCCTGTATTTTTCATATGACCAAATTGTGGTGTTATGTGAATTACGCTAAATAGTTTGTATTTGCTCTTAGGGTGAGTAAAACTCACTGTGAATTGTGCTAAACAAAGCATGGGAAGATCTGTAACTGACATTCTTTTTGGACTGTTAACTTAACACGCTGTTTATCTTGTTTCCTTCAGAGTTCTAGTTGAACAACTTGAAAGGGTGAATATCAGTCAAATGGAATGTGACGGAAAAGTCGCGTTTTGGATAAACATTCACAATGCTCTTGTGATGCATGTAATATTCAAACTCATATGACTCATCGTGATTCTGATTTACCAATTTTCAGCACATATAACTTACTTTCGCTGTTGGCAGGCATATTTAGCTTATGGAATTCCCCAGAGCTCTCTAAGGAGGTTGGCCTTGTTTCACAAGGTAGCATTTTCTTTATTTGATCGTATATTCTGTCATCAGTTGGATGCATATTCTCTAAACTTTTTGATTCAGAAATAATCTAACACCTTGATAATGTTATTAAAACTTTTAGAAGGGTTATACCTTCTGCTAGGAGTTCCTGACAAGCCAGTCATTGTTACTGTGATGACAAGTCTAGGAACCATAACCAAATAATCTGGTTGTCGTAGTATTGACTTTTCCAATTCGCCAGATTATAAAGAAACTGCTACATTAACATGGAACAAACAACTAAAATCTTCCTTAGTTTGTACCAAAATAAAAAAACCCTCCTCTCCTTGTATCTTCTTTTAATTACTTGTAGGACATGAACTCCGTTCAGAAATAACTTGCTTTAACCTGTGATTGTCATAGGCATCCACTTTTATCACTTATATTTCTTTGATGCAATTTTTTCTTGATAACATTTTTTTTAATTTCTGTCGGTAAATCATGCACAAGATGAATTAATGAGTACAATTGTGTAGTGCAGGCTGCTTACAACATTGGCGGACATATTATAAGTGCAAATACCATAGAACAAGTGATATTTCGCTTCCGAACACCCCGCCTTGGACGGGTACTCACTTTCCCTCGTGTAAAAACATTACAAATATACATTCATACACATATATTCACACACATGTGCATTATTGTCAGGTTATGCTTCTAGTATCGGTCTAAATAGCCCAACCTCTGGATATAGTTTTCTGTTTTGGCCTACTGAGGGTTACATATCCCTGATTCTTCCAGTGATTTACTTCTGCTGCTAAAAATCCTATGTTGAATTATTGCTGCAAAAAGACATTAGTCTCAATTTTAATGTTGGTTTCATCTACTTAGTATTGCACCGCTATGATTTAATCATTGATGTTCTTGTAAACTTAATTATGTATTTGCTTCTCCATTTGAATAATGGAATGAGAAGTCTAACTCTACAAGGAAGTTTCATTAAAGCAAGCTAGATGCATAGATCTTCATTAGGACCTTAATTTCATTTTCTGACATTATATTGTAATTTCTTATTTTTAACAGTATTTGAAAAAGACTAGTTTTTAACTGAGTTCTGATTCTAAATTGACATCTCGTATTTCATCTGATTATTGTTTGTGTTTCTATGGAACACAGTGGCTTGAAAGCGTCGTGTCTGCTGCCCTGAGAAAGAAAAGTGGCGAAGATAAACAACTCATCAACTCAAAATTGGGTATTAGTGATTTCCAACCCCTTGTCTGCTTTGCCCTTTGCACGGGAGCATTGTCAGATCCAATGGTAACTTTTCTCTGATTTACTCTTTTGTACTTTGATTGTCACTAGAAAATGTAGGGCTTTATTTATTGAGTCTACATCTTGCTGAATACTGATGAATTGATGAAACACGTATATATCTAAATATGAGAAATTTAAAAAAGAGGACGGGGGGCGGGGGATGATATTTACATTTTCATGAATAATACATGCTCTCTGATCAAGAATTTTATTGGTAAAATGCTGCAGCTAAAAGTTTACTCAGCATCACATCTAAGAGAAGAGCTGAATGCTGCCAAGAGAGAGTTTCTACAGGCAAATGTAGTTGTGAAGAAGTCAAGTAAAGTTTTTCTCCCCAAATTGGTGGAAAGATTTTCTAGAGAAGCATCAATTAGCATTGATGATCTCCTTGGATGGATCATGGAAAATGTTGACAAGAAATTGCATGAATCAATACAGAAGTGCCTTGATCGTAAGTCCAACAAAAAGTCATCTCACATCATAGAATGGCGGCCTTACAGTTCTAGGTTCAGGTACATGTTCTCGAAGGATCTAATAGACAAGCCATGGTGGGTATGACATCCTTAGCTCTGAAGAGGTTTTCTTGAGCATAGCTGGTTTGGGGAAGCAAGGAAGTTAATCATAGGTGCTTAAAGAAATTTCTTGTACATTATAACATAATGTGATCTATGATTTCCTTAGATAACATACTCTAACTATCTAAAGCCATTCTTATCTTGAATATTTAGATATATGTAGAATTACTCCTAACATGTAGGAATAAATTCTACTTTAATATTTAGATAAATGTAGAAGTACTCCTAACATGTACGAATAAATTCTACTTTAATTTTGGAGTTGTATTTTTCAAAAAAAAATTGGAGTTGTAGGCTTGTAGCATAGAATAACATGTTAGTCAGTTAATTGTGTCGAATAAAGGGATGTTTTTTTCCTGGTTTTTTTTTACCCCCCACCAAATACCCCCATACCCCCACACAATAGTGAAACCCCAAAATACTCTTGACAAAACGTTTTTTTTTTAAATTAAGACCAATCGTATATACACCTTGGGGGTGTATATACGACCCTATGTAATAACTCATCGTATATACACCCTCCAAGGCGTATATACGATTGATGTGGGGGTTGTATATAATAATTGTAATTTTATTATATTAATTTTGATAAATATATTTTCTCATTTTCTTTATAAATTTGTGGCGAAAACGGGTACTCGCGGGGAACCCGTCCCCGTTTGGGACGATGATGAGAGATGAAAAACCCGATCTCGATAGAGATAGGGGCGGGGACAGAGGATGCAAAACCCGCCCCCGTTGCCATGTCTAGTTTTGCCATGTCTATGTGGATGGACATTGGAACTTAGATATGCTTCATACAGCAATCCCCCAGGAATGGAGCAATATCATCACCGCACTACACCCCACTCTTGTAGATACGATACTGGATGCATGGACCTGGTCATTTACATCTGATGGTATTTATTCGGTTAAGTCCGCTTATCACTCGTTAATGGTGTGTTATTCACCATCGTCTTATGGAAAATTTGGTGCTCTAGGAACTTACTCTTGTTTGAAAGGAAGGCTACAAGACCCATGGAGGTAGCCAGTCATGTCTTTGGTCTTTGGGCAACAGTTACTGTTGCTTATGGCCCTTCTGTGCAAGCGGTGCGAGCAAGCTCAGCCTTGGAGATTTCGTGGCAGCCACCTCCTCTAGGTTGCTCTGCCCTTAATGTTGATGGTAGCACGCAACTGGACCCTCCGGCGGTGTCCTATGGTGGGCTAATCCGTGACCATGACAATCGTTTCGTGGCTGGGTTTTATGACTCGCTTGGTGCATCCACAATAATGCATGCTGAATTACGTGCTCTACTACACGGGCTAGAGCTTGCTTGGAACATGGGTTATAGAGACATTGTTTGTCAGACAGATTCCATTAATACTTTGAGGTTTGTGGAGAGTGCACAGGTAGGATTACATGTCCTTGGGAGTGAAATTGCCTTGGTCCGAAACATGCTTTCCCGTCCTTGGCCAGTGCGTCTTCAACATGTGTATCGAGAGGCAAATTTCAGCGCAGATTACCTTGCTAAGTTTGATATGTCTTGCCAGCTGGAACATGTTCCAATTGTGACTCCACCTCCAGGATTGTCTCAGCTTCTTCAAGCGAATGCTCATGGAGTGCCCTTTATTAGGCCCTAGGTGTTTTGTTTCTTTTTGTTCTTTCTCATTTGTAACAAAAAAATGATAAATCTCAAATTTACTCCTATTTAACTGGTGTAGTCAATAATGTTATTATTAATTAGGAGTGTAATTCATCATTAAATGAAAAAGGCAATATTGGGAAGAAGATAAACTTTTAGCCTTAGTAAATGATAATAAGTGATTTCAATATCATTCATTGGTATGTGAGATGTCCGCCGATTTTTTTTTTTTATATTGTGGGCCAGAGTAAATCTATCTAATCTAATCTAATATCTATTTATCTATTTATCTATTTATACAAACAAACCTCCTATGAAATTACCAATTTGGATATCTTATTAACATGACACATATATTATTTAAGGGTCAAAGTGTCATTACTCACTATTTATCATTTTTCTTCTTACACTCTCTTTCTTACTTTTTTTCACTTTATTCTTACACTCTCTTTCTTCATTTTTTCTCTTTCTTCTTACACTATTTTTCCTCCTTTTCACTTTTCTCCTACACTCTTTTTATCCCTTTTTCCATTTTACTTTTCCCATAAACAATTATTTTCTTTCCCTTATCACTTCACAGTAAAAAAAAGTTATCACCTTCTATCTAAAAAATAAGAAGACTTAATGACTATTTAAACTACTAATTAATATTTAAAATACTTATTATTAATATCTAATATCTATTTATACAAACAAACCTCCTATGAAATTACCAATTTGGATATCTTATTAACATGACACATATTATTTAAGGGTAAAAATGTCATTACTCGCTATTTCTCCTTTTTCTTCTTACACTCTCTTTTTCCTTTTTTTCTCTTTCTTCTTACACTATTTATCCTCCTTTTCACTTTTCTCCTCCACTATTTTTCTTCCTTTTTTCATTTTATTTTTCCCGTAAACAATTATTTTTTTTCCCTTATCACTTCACAGTAAAAAAAAGTTATCACCTTCTATCTAAAAAATAAGAAGAATTAATGACTATTTAAACTACTAATTAATATTTTAAATACTTATTATTAATAATCTACTATCTAACTTTTACTATGTACTATAATCTACTAATCAACTAAAACAATCAAATGAAACTACACAAATATATTTTATACTCAGATATATAGAACCGAATGAACACTAAGCAACGAGATTATCAATAGCCAAGAAAAGCATATATATAAAAAAACAAAAATTAATATAAAAAAGCGAAGTGATATATAAAAATTGACATAGGAATTCATATTTATTAACACATTGATAGTTATAATTTTTTGGCCTCCTCCAATTTTTTTTTGGCAGACTACTATATATAAAAAAACCACTATCTAAAAATACAAGAAGATAATTTTTATGTCTAATTAAAAATACAAGAAGACTTAATATTTAAAACATATGTGACAAATATTTTTCACCAATACCTAAAAAATGACAATTGACTGATATATAAAAAACATTGGATAAATATTTCTTATTTATAATCTATTATTCATCGTTTACTATCTACTATAATCTATTAATCCACTAAAATAATCAATTGAAACTATAAGATAACTACAATGATATATAAAAAACACGGGATAACTGAACTAATATATAAAAACATAGTATTAATATTTGTCATTAATAATTAAAATTTGTGAAGATTACTATAAACCTAGATACTATCTAAAAAACAAGAAGATTTAATGACTATTCAAACTACTGATTAATATTTAAAACAAATATTTTTTATTGATAATCTACTATCTCTCTTTTACTATCTACTATAATCTACTAATCAACTAAAATAACAATTGAAATTACGAGATAACTGCACTGATATATAAAAAATATGAGATTAATATTTGTCATTGATGATTAAAAATGACAAATAATTGTCACTAATACCTAAGAAATGATTGCACTGATGATACGGGATAACTGGATTGATAATTTAAAACACACGTGACAAATATTTGTCACTAATACCTAAAAAATGACAAATAATTGTCACAGGATAAATATTTCTTATTGATAATCTAATTTCTATCTTTTACTATCTACTATAATATACTAATAAACCCAAATAATCAATTGAGACTATGAGATAATTGCACTAATACATAAGAAAACACAGAATAACTTTGTTGATATATAAAAAAAATACGGGATACCTACAAATTTATATATATATATATATATATATATATATATATATATATATATATATATATATATATATATATATATATATATATATATAAAAAGATAAACTTTCATTTGATATATAAAATGACAATCGCATTGATATTTTAGTACCAAATTAAAAAAAACACACTTACGCTTAAATAAAAAGGCTTAAATACGTTTTTTTGCCCTCGCAAATAGGGGTGTTTTGTTTTTACCCCTCGCAAAAAATTTTTTTTTGTAAAAACCCTTGCAAAATACCAAAATTTTGGCGTTACTCTTACATTACTTCTAGTAGTTAAAAAAACATACGTGTCAGTTTCTCCTTCTTCTTCCTTCTTCTTCCTCGATTTCTTCTCTTCTTCTTTTTCATTCTCGTTTCTTCATGAACAAAGCAGCAACCTCATGTTCTTCTTCCTTCTTCTTCTTCTTCTTCCTTCTTCTTCTTTCTTCTTCTTCCTTCTTTCTTCCTCCTCTGCTTTCTTCTCTTCTTCTTTTTTTCATTCTCTCGATTTGACATTTATGATTCTATTTGTTCACTACCATTTCTTTTGCAAACGGCACAAAACTTGTATTATTAACAACGTAAAATAATGCCAATCTATCTACATGGTAAAGCTTATGAAATCAAAAGACAGAGTTAAGGAATACAACAAAATACATTTATGCAGAACAACAACAGAGATATATCTCTAGCTTCTTGTTTTTTCACATTAATAAAATTTTGTAAATACCTTCTATATACCCTTTTAAAACAACTATCAAACTAATAATAATATGCAACTTCATGTTTAGTTATGGTAATTCTTCTTCCAAATTCTTGGTCTCCATGTAACCATAATTCTTCTCCTCATCTGGAAAATTTGAAGAGGAAGGACAATTTTGAAGAGGAAGGAAAACCTGCAGCATCAAAAAGAATCACTGGAAAAATTCATGGGGGGCAAAGTGGGGAGAGAAAGGATATATAAGGATGAAGAGAAACACTGGAAAGGCTTCAATGGTGAGACTGAGAGGTTGGTTGGCAAGTGCCTTCAATAAGCTCTGTTCATTGTTTTGTGGCACATCATGATAGCCATTAATAGTGACAACATTGGTTTGTTCCTGGTGGAAAGAATAACAAACATGAGTGATAGTTAAGTTAAGCCACAAAACTATGTATTTCTTAGCTTATTACACACACCTTTTTCATCTCACAAGTGCCTTCTTCCATAATGTAAGGGTAATCTTCTTCTTGATGGAGTCCACCGTTTTGAATGATATAGGAAAATGCATAGTCCATTACACCCCCATTGCAACCATTGTTAAAGGTTACATCACGATCAATTAACTCTTGCTCGATAAGAAGGAAGAAGAAGAAGGAAGAAGAAGGAGGAAGGAGGAAGAAGAAGGAAGGAAGAAAGAACATGAGGTTCTTTGCTTTGTTCATGGAGAAACTGAGAATGAAAAAGAAGAAGAGAAGAAACAGAGGAAGAAGAAGGAAGAAGAAGAAGGAAGAAGAAGAAGAAGGAGGAAGAAGGAGAAACTGACACGTATGTTTTTTTTTAACGCTCGAGTAGAATGTATGAAAGAACGCCAAAATTTTGGTATTTTGCAAGGGTTTTTACAAAAAAATTTGCGTGAAAAAAGCAAAACATCCCCTATTTGCAGGGGGCAAAAACGTATTTAAGCCAATAAAAAATATGAGTAGTGATACGTAGTACGAAAAGGTTTTGAAGAAATGTAAGAATAGAACTAAAATTGATTCAGCGCTGCCCATCACAAAACATGGGAGGTTGGGGTATTCAACGAGTTGAAGTTGTTTTCGTTGGTTTCGTGTCGTACCTAAAGGCATTTCTCAAAAAATTTACTCTTAAATAACTAACGAATCAAACGAGGAAAGCAAAATATTTAAACACCATCTCGCTACGCGCTCGAGACTGATTTATCTTGTAAACTAAACCCTCTCTCAACCGTTGGATCACACAATCTACATCTGATGATACAACTTATTTGACTTATTTGCCCTTCACTGCTCAAATAACCAATCAGCCTGTAAATGTGACGTTGATTTCCACGAATAGAGCGGTTTTCTGCTGAACCCTAGATAGTAGATATAGATAGTAGATACTTTCTATACACGAATCACGACCACCCACGTGTCACATTTGGTGCCTCCTAAACTTTTGTAACCGTTAGATCTTGACCATTTACGAACAGACGCACCTTTAAAATTTTTGATTCCCATCACTTCCTTCTAATTTCTCTCCCTTGGGAAAAAAACAAAATTCTTGCCTTTTTTCTCAGCCAACGAAGAATCATAACAAGTACAATACAGTAAGTAGAAAAGAAAAACAAATCCATTCCCAAATCAAACTACCAGTTTCACTTTCACACCGCTTTCTGTTGACACTCTCGCCGGAACCCTAATTCAATCCACCGGAACTCGAATCTACCGGTGAGGTTAATTAATTGGCTTTGTGGTTGTTCCGTTTGTTACTTTTCCTGTGATACTGAAATTATACTGATGAAGATGTTTTGATGTATGTGTGAGTAGATGACTGTACGATTGAGGAATTGGTGAGATCAAAAGTGTTGGATTTCGTCGCCGAATGGAGGGAGGTAGCGTCTTTAGCCTTACTTGTTCTGGTACTGTTCGTGTCCGACTTTAGGTTCTTAATATTGTTCTTTGTTTTTTTGTATGATTAGGGCTAAAGCTTTTCTTTTTACCTTTGAAACGATCAGTTTCGCTTGAAAAATGTTTGCTTTCTTCTTAATTACCATCACTGGCTGATTCACGCTGAGAAGAATTGTTCAACTACCGTGTTTAATTTCACTAGTTGATTAATCTGTGTAAACTGTTTCAGTTTATTATTACTTGTTTAGTATAATAAAAGGGGTTAGATTTCTTACCAGAGTTGGAGTAACAACACACTTCACTTAGTTCCGGATTCTCTCTCTCAAGAATGGCTTACTGCTTATCTAATCATTTTTAAATCTGCCATTTTTTTGGATGAGACGAGGTTAATGAAGAAGTGGCTGAGTGCTTCTATGACACTACGCAATAGAAGCTTTCTTACTGTTTGATGATGGCTCCGATTAACCCGTCTAAATGAATGAAATCAAAGTAACTTGGACCCTTTTAATTTTATCATGCACTGTTTTTCCGCCACATTATATTCTCAGAACCATTTTTCAGAACACTAGACAGTCAACCAAAGGCATTGTTCTCTTCTGCCCCATACTGCAAAGGGCAGCAGTTGTAGATTAGGATATTAGATAGATATAGTACCATGGGATAACCTAAGTTGTTTGTGATATGATATTTGGTATTTCTTTTATTCAGCTGTTAGGTGATATGTGTATATATTTGCTGGCAACCTTGAAGCGTACATCTTTTTCCTCCTTTTTTTAGATTGAGGTTCTATGTTTTGCTGCTTTGTATTTCGGTGAAAAATTCTTGTTGACAAGACAAGAGTTTCCAAATTTGTATAATCAGATCAGATTTACATGTATTTGTGCATCCATTTGTATGTACTCTGCAGATCGTATACTATGTATATGCTGATACTTCGATGATGGATACTTGTGCATATGTGCCTTGCAAGTTGTAACTTGTAACAGATCTTATGTGTGCGCTGTCTGCTTTTGTATTTGTCTCTATGCATATGTCCTTGCTTATGCCTGCTTATAATTATATGAAGTTTTAGGCTTTTAGCTCGCTATTCTTGTTGTTCGTTTCTAACGTGCTTATTCGTTTTAGGGATTCACCCATGGATTATGATGACAATGATTTTGAAAGCCAGAATCTCCATTTAGCTGGTGAAGGGAGCACTAAATTTCCTCCAGGATTAAGGCCATATGCTCTTCCTAAGTTTGATTTTGATGAAAGCCTTCAAGCAAATTTAAGATTTGATAGTTTGGTTGAAACTGAAGTTTTTCTTGGCATTGAAAGTAACGACGATAACCAGTGGATTGAAGCATTCTCTCGTGGGGGTAGTAGCATAGATTTCAGTTCAACTGCTGCTGGGTCTTGCTCTATATCAAGGCATGACAATGTTTGGTCCGAGGCTACTTCCTCAGAATCTGTTGAAATGCTCTTAAAATCTGTTGGACAGGGGGAGTATATTCCTAGACAAACTGTTGTTCAGGAATCAGATTCCTGTGATGAACTGGCCTGCTTAGTTAAGCAAATGGACCCCAATCCAAAATCTGATGATAAAAATGAATTTAAAGATCATGTTACAGATTTACAGCCACCTGGTGGTACTCATACTAGTTTATCTGGATTGAAGGAGGATTTAGGAATTAAGAAATCTCAAGTCGGAGTGTCTCAAAGTCATGTAGTTGAATTATCCATTGATGGTAGTCCAGGTATTCTGGAGCCAAATGATATCTGCCAAACTATTGACTTAACTATGTCTGAGGATAGTCCTACTCTCTTTACCGATGATAAAAGCAACAATACAAACCAAATGGAAGTTGAGATTGTGGTTGATGACTCGCCTCATGGCAACACTCAAGTTGGTTCATCAGCATTTGTGGTGGAAACTAATAGTATTGATGGTAGTTCGGGTATTCTGGAACCAAATGATATCTGCCAAACTATTGACCTAACTATGTCTGAGGATGAACCTACTCTCTTTACCGATGATAAAAGCAACAATACATACCAAATGGAAGTTGAGACTGTGGCTGATGACTTGCCTCATGGCAAAACTCAAGATGGGTCATCATCATTTGTGGTGGAAACTAATAATTCTGAATCATCTATGCAAAATGTGATTGATGAGCAACAGAGCCCTCAGCAAACACAAAATAATAATCAAGATTTTGAATCTTCTATGATGAACAAAACTGTTGTAGACACACAGACTCTTGGTGGAAATGCAGTTGGGGATGATGCACAACATCCTGATCAATCTCTTTTTTCAATCCCCTCACTAGAAACTTTGGAAGGAGGTGGTGTAGTTGAAATCCCTGAGACCAGGTTAAGTAGTTTAGAGGATTCCCAGAGAATCGGATCTGTCGCCGTTTCTGATTTGAAGAAAGAAGTAAGATGCAGTGAAGACATATGTTCCAGTGATCTCTCTAGGGCCAATGCAAGTGAGAATTTTGTCTTGCTTAAAGATGTGGTGATGGATGATCAGTCTGCACCAAATACATGTGCATCACCAAGGGTTTCAGTTAAAGATGATTCTGTCTCTGAGGCACAGGTGGTTGAAATTAGTAATTCCAGCTGTGGGATTTGTCCTGATATACAGCAAAATGTGGATGTCATGGAAAAGACAACATACAGTGGGGGCAAGGTTACTAAGGAAAATGAGTTATTGAGCACTGGTGACCACACAGATACAGGGAATTTATCTAGCTATCCTGAAGCATCTATGTTTCTTGCAGAGGTTACTAAGGAAAATGAGTTATTGAGCACTGGTGACCACACAGATACAGGGAATTTATCTAGCTATCCTGAAGCATCTATGTTTCTTGCAGAGGAAAATAGTATTTCTGCTGTTAGTAAAGGAAATAGTGACAACAGGGTAGGTGGTAATTCCAGTTTCATTTTGGCGGCTTTGTCAACAAACTCTTCTATTTTGAGTGAGTCAACTCAAATATGTGCAAGCAATGAACCCGAAAGACAAAATGACCATGAAAAGTTTGACCAAGATGTTACTAAGGAAAATGAGTTATTGAGCACTGGTGACCACACAGATACAGAGACTTTATCTATCAAGCCAGGGGAATCTATGCTTCCTGCAGAGGAAAATAGCATCTGTGCTGTTAGAGAAGGAAATATTGACAACAGGGTGGGAGGCGAGTCAACTCAAACATGTGTAAACAATCAACCTGATAAACAAAGTGACCATGAGAAATTCAACCAAGATGTTACTAAGGTAAATGAGTTATTGAGCACTGGTGACCACACAGATACAGGGATTTTATCTAGCAAGTCAGAGTCATCTATGTTTCCTTCAGAGGAAAATAGCATTTCTGTTGTGCATGAAGGAAATAGTGACAACAGGGGAGGAGGTTTTCCCAGTTTCAGTTTGGTGGCTTCGTCAATAAACTCTTCCATTTTGGGCGAGTCAACTCAAATATCTGTAAACGATGAACCTGAAATACAAAGTGACCATGAAAAATTTGACCAAGGTGTTACTAAGGAAAATGACGGTGACCACATGGATTCAGGGATTTCATATAGCAAGTCAGAGGCATCTATGTTTCCTGCAGAGAAAAATAGCATTTCTGTTCGTGAAGAAAACAGTGACAACAGGGTAGTAGGTTTTTCCGGTTTCAGTTTGGTGGCTTCATCAACAAACTCTTCCATTTTGGGTGAGTCAACTCAAATGTGTGTAAACAATGAACCTGAGAGACAAATTGACCATGAAAAATTCGACCAAGATGTTTCTGTCAATGACGAAGAGAATAAAAAGATTTGTCCTGATTCTAGCCAAATGCATTCTGATGTTGCTCCATCCCATCTTGGTGATGAGGGACTTGTTCCATCAACATTTGGTGCAGGTAGCATGGAATCTGAGTTGACAACTTCTGCTGTATCAATCAATGCCAAACCTGTCAATAATTCAGGTATTTTGTATTGGATTTACTCTTGTTACACTGACGGTCTAAAAAGTGGTACACTATTAATGAATCATTTGTGAAAAATTGTTAAAAACCGTAGTTACCAGAATGATGCGTCAATGACTCACTTTCTTGTTTACCAATAAAGTAGAAGCTCTACGTTGGTTGTGAATAACTGAAAAATAGCTGTGGGTTGCTTCAGAAAATAAAAGCTGGATTATAGGATTGATTTCATAATAGTCCCTAACTTTAAGGTTTCTTTTTCATCTTATTTTCAGCTTTGCAAGTTATATCAGAAAATATTAGTTTGACATCCTGTGAGATAATGGACAATCCACCTCCTAGCGAAGTTGTTTCAAGTTCAACTCGTGGAGCTACTGGTGACAACGATTTTCGAAGGGTGGCTACTGTTGAGTCATCTTCTGCCAAGGGAAAAGAAGAATCTGCAGTAAAAATAGCTGTAGAAACAGGCATATCTGTCCTTATTGGGTCTTCTGAACAGGAAACTGCTCCTTGCCCTATCGAGGAAACCGAAAAATATCACCCTTCTGATACTTCTGGACAATTGTTATGTGACGTAGCAAGCAACAGTATCCATGATGTAGGGATTTTCGGTGCTGTCATTAAGATTGGTGAAACTCAAAGAACAATAGATGATAAGGTTACTCAGGGGTGCACAAAAGAGAGTGGTGTGCCTCCAGTTCTATGTGAATCACCAGAAAAACAGGGTGATGATGTTGCAATTTCTGTTATTAAAGATGACAAGGAGACTTTACCCAAGATTCATGACAAGTCGTCCTCAAAAGAATTAGGTAATCTTTAATCCTGTGTTGTTATCTGCTTACAAGAATTTATTATAATTCTGCATTTTGGTGTGAGCTTGATGTGTTACTTCTAGAACATGGAGAAAGCAGACATAATGAATGGTGCTGACTATTCAAATTTCGCAAGTTTGTTTAATTGAATGATTTTATTATTAACTTTTGTGGATATAATCATAATCAAATAACTGTCTGTCTGGTAATACCATACAACTTATAGCACTCTGATTTTATGTATTCATTCATAAAATGTCACGTTGAAGAGCATCTCATGATTTTATTGAAAAGATCTTCCATAAATCCCAAGCAACATAGCTACTGCCATCAAGGCAAGGTTTTTTGTTGTCCCATTATCCCATAAGAGTAGCTCACGTGGTTGAGTGAACGAGACATTGTTGGTGAAAAGTAGGTGTATGAGGTTTGAATTACTACTACTAACCACTTCGCCTATAACGTATAACACACTAATTACTAACCATTTCGCCTATTAAAAAAAAGCAAGGATTCTTGTTGTCCAATTAAAATCTATTAGTGGAAGAGCCTGAGGAAAACAAGGTCTTAAGTTATTGGTGTTAGAACTTTTGAAATAATTGGGAACTCCCAATACGAAACTTAAAATCAGATGTCTATTGATCACCTGAGGTTCTTTCTTGGAGAAGTGAACCCTAAACAGAAAAAAAAATCAGAGGATATGGAGCTGCGTGCAATTATAAAGATGATAATGACAAGAAAAGTTTTCTTGATGAAGAGTAGACTCCAATCTCCATTAAAAACTCACATCCTTCCACAAGAAAATGCTGAGTTGGTTTACTCACTACTGAAGAAGCAAAGGGAGGAAAAAAATCCTCTTGATTCACATGAGTAGTACACTATTACTGGAGTCAGTCTTGGCATTCCTATTTCCCTACCATTCTGACAACCACCATATCTTCTCTGCATAACCCCATGTCATTTATAATTCTCCTTGCTAAGCATGCCACATTGTGACCCTTTTCAATGGCGATAAGTAATCTTGTCATGATGGTAGTTTTGTCTTTTACTGAGGTGTTTTTGTTTGTGATGTAGTGATGTACAGTACTTGTTCTTTCTATCATAGCATTTATTCAAATGTGGAAATATACGTATTACAAAATTAATTTTGTAGGTGATGTGTTACTCGGAAACGAAGGTTCTGTATCTTCTGCTCCTTTCCCCGACTCCTGTGTTGAGTTGCCTGAGACTGGAAGCTTTCCCGCCAATAGTACTTGCAGTCCCTCTGATACATTTAGAAGTCCTCAAACTGAAAATGGTGAAAATCAAGCTAAGGTTTCTGAAAACCAGAATCCCCCAGCATCGGATTTCAAAAATAGTGGTACAGATAGTACTGTGTCTACTGCTCAAGTTCTGAAGGAGAATAGTGCTTCTAAAGATGATAGAAGTTCAACTCCTGCGGTAACTTTAGTGGTTGATTTGTCCAAAAAAGACATTGCAGATGTGAATACAGAAGAGGTTGGCAAGACGCAATCAGTTCCTGTTACTGCAACCAACATTGCATCAACTGTAAGTCTTGCAGTTTATAATCCGAGCCAATAAATTGTTATCTGAAAATTTGAATGGTATTCTATTTATTGCTCATTTGTCCTAATTGAATTTCTTCCTGAATGTGCTATAGGGGTTTATGAAAGGTTCATTATGTGAAATGCTTGGATGATATATTTTGTTGTTTTGTTATAAATGGCAAATGATCTTATAGACTTTCTTTCATTTTTTTCTTCCTCTGCTTCATTATTGAAGGCTTTGGAGGGATCTCCTTCAACTTCTGGGCTATGTCCTTCAAATACCAAAACTGTAGGAAATATCTCCCATGGAAATACACAAATATCAGACAGAGCGGTAGGACGCAGTGGTTCTAAAGCTACGCCTGAGCGCAAAAGGCGATCATCTAATAAGACGGCTGGAAAGGAATCTGCTAGAAGAGGAAGTAACGTGAAAGACACGACCCCAGCTAAACAGTCTGAAAAAGGTGATAAATCAACCAAACTTGCCCTTGGCCCACCTGGTTTCAAGCTGATGCAATCAAATGAGGTGCAGCAGTATATGGATTCCAATAGTACAAAGTCATTCGCTCTTGTAAATATGTCAACATCTAGCCTTCCAGATCTGAACACTTCTGCTTCACCTATTTTGTGTCATCAGCCTTTCACGGATCTGCAGCAAGTACAATTGCGTGCACAGATCTTTGTCTATGGAGCATTGATGTGAGTTCAAATGTTGGTTTTGTTGTATGTTAATTAATTGTTGTGGATGTTACGCTAATGTGACGTGTACTTGTACTTATGAATCATCTATAGCACATTTTTTCACCTATTCCCCATATCAGAGCTGACCCCCTCCCTCCCTCATAGTCTGACTGAGATCCTCTCCAGAACTGGATTCTTCCAGTAGAGAGAGATAGACTCAGTTGTTAAAAAAATATTATTTTATTTACTGGGTCTTTCTCTCTCCTACTGGAAAATTCCAATCACTGGAGACGATTTGGTCTCCTCATAGTCTGATGGTTAATTAAAAAATGGGAGATTGTTGCTGACTTTTTTTTCCCCATCTGTTTTTATTGGTATATTGAACTTTATACCTATTCCATTCTCATGCAATCAATCACATTGTTTTTCCAGGCCATGGTGCATGGGGGACATTTAGATCCGCATTATGTAGTTATTAATCCTGTAGATTTTCTAGCACTATAACAAACTGCCAATTATGGCTTTTATTGATATTGTTACAGTCAAGGAACAGCACCCGACGAGGCACATATGATATCAGCTTTTGGGGGGACAGGTTATTTTTCGTTTTGTTTATTGTTACCTACGTGGATGCCCTTTTTCTGTTGTTTTTGTTCTTAAGAAGACAGAATTCTTATACATTGTGTTTTAGATGGTGGAAGGAGCATTTGGGAGAATGCCTGGCGTGTCTGCATGGAAAGGCAGCTTAGTCAAAAGTTTCGTCCGAATAACCCAGAAACACCTTTACAATCACGATCTGGTATTTTTTGTGATTTTTTAATAGCTTTTTCTCTAGTTTGATTTATTTATGCGATTGTTTAACTCTTGATCATTGAGATCTGCAGTTGCTAGAACCCCAGATTCTGGAGCTAAGCAAAGTGCACTTCAAGGGAAGGGTATCTCTTCACCTCTTGGTCGGGCTAGCAGCAAGGCAACTCCAACAATTGCTAACCCCTTCACACCCCTGTCATCTCCTCTTTGGAGTCTGCCAACTCTCTCTTGTGATTCCCTGCAATCTAGTTCACTTGCAAGAGGTTCTGTTGTGGATTATTCCCAGGCACTTACTCCATTGCCTCCTTATCAATCCCCACCTTCAAGAAGTTTTCTTGGACACAACACATCTTGGATGTCCCAAGCCCCTCTTCGTGGACCATGGATTGGTTCTCCGATTCCTGCATCTGATAACAGCGCCCATCTTTCTGCATCATCTGCCTCAGATACAGTTAAGTTAGGTTCAGTCAAGGGATCATCTGTGCCTCCTTCCTCAGGAATAAAGAATGTTACTCCTGGTCTTCCTCCTTCCAATGCAAATTTACAAAGTATTTTTGTCGGGACTGCTCAGCTTGATACAAACAATGTGACATTACTACCTACTCGGCATTCTTCAGATCCGAAACCCAAAAGAAAGAGAAAAACTCTGGTACCTGAAGATCTTGGCCAGAAGGCTTTGCAGTCTCTTACTCCAGCGGTCAGTAGCTGTACATCTACTTCTGTTGTTGTGGTCCCTGTTGGCAGTGTGCCAATATCTACGGTTCAAAAACCAATCGTCTCTGCATCTCCTCTAGCTGATCAACCCAAAAATGATCAGAGTGTTGAGAAGATGATTCTGTCAGATGAGTCTCTTATGAAAGTTAAGGAGGCTAAGTTACATGCAGAAGAAGCTTCTGCTCTTTCTGCTGCCGCAGTGAATCATAGCCTAGAGTTATGGAAGCAGTTGGATAAGCATAAAAATTCTGGATTGATGTCAGATATTGAGGCCAAATTAGCTTCTGCAGCAATTGCAGTTGCAGCAGCTGCTGCTGTTGCAAAGGCTGCGGCTGCAGCTGCCAATGTTGCATCAAATGCTGCATTTCAAGCAAAATTGATGGCCGATGAAGCATTGATTTCATCTGGTTATGATAATTCCAGCCAAAGTAATAAAATTTCTCTATCCGAGGGTACAAGTAACTTGGGACAAACAACACCTGTATCCATTTTGAAGGGTGCTAATGGAACCAGTAGCCCCGGTTCTGTCATCTTTGCTGCAAAGGAAGCTGTTAGAAGGAGAGTTGAAGCAGCTTCAGCTGCCACACAAAGAGCTGAAAATATGGACGCCATTGTAAAGGCTGCTGAGCTTGCAGCAGAAGCTGTATCTCAAGCAGGAAGGATTGTAACTATGGGGGATCCTTTGCCATTAATCAACTTAATAGAAGCTGGTCCAGAGGGATGTTGGAAAGCATCCCGAGAGTCTTCTCTGGAAATAGGATTGTTGAAAAACATGACCAGAGATCTGTTGGGTATCGGCAATATCAGAGATATTCCCGAAACCTCTCATATACATAACAGAGACATTTCATCTGGTGGCATTTCTGCTTCTATCGAGATCAATGAAAATAATTCAAGAGGACAAAAGGCCTGCAAAGTTTCTGATTTAGTCAAGCCTGTTGATATGGTTCCTGGATCTGAGCCTGAGATACATGCTCCTTCTTTAACTTTTAGTAATACATCTGAAGGTCTTGTGGAAAATAATTTCAAGGAGGGTTCACTTGTAGAGGTTTGTTTTCACTGTCATTTATTTATTTTCTTTTCATGTTGAGATAATGAAAGTAGCCAAATAAGTACTAATGGCTTCGTTTTTCTGATATCATTATGATGATAATTAGGTACAAGTTTTCAATTAAATTTACATGCATTCTTTCTAATTTTGAAAATTGATGTGGTGTCTTCAAAATTGATTTTTAGCTGACCTCACCTAGTGGGAAAAGATTTTTGTGATTGTTGTTGCTTTTGACTTGGGAACTTTCTTAGTAAATTGAATCTATTATTTTATCAGATCTTCAAAGATGAGGAAGGATATAAAGCTGCATGGTTCCTAGCCAATATTTTGAGCTTGAAGGATGGCAAAGCTTATGTATGCTACACTTCGCTTGTAGCTGTTGAAGGTTAGTAAAGCTTATATATGCTTGTACTTTGATAAGATTGGAAGTATCTTATTCATTAGTTGACTAGTTACAAAAAAGACATGACTTTTTTTCCACTCTTTGGCAATTCATGTAAATGCCAATGGATTTGGAGTCATTTGGGTGTACATTTAGGAGGATTCTTCTAAAGGAGAACATCAAATTGCTAATGTTACCAAATTATATAGCTTACTGGTACTTTTCTGAATTTGTTTGTCGTAAGTTAATAAATTGTTTTATAATTGGGGATTTGAATATAGATTTTATGCATCGTGCATAAATGGTAATAAATTAGGTGTTTTTCTGAATCTTTTGTCATAAGTTGACAAATTAATTTAGAGAAAAGTACTCTCTCCTCCTTGAAAAAAGCTTAAATTACACCCTTCTCCTCTCACGTTAAATCTACATTCTCCTCCCCGGGAAGTAGATATGCATTATACTTTAATCGACTTTAATATAATCAAACTTCTTGTACACATTTTTTTTCTTTATTTTTTGGCTCTCATTAGGTATCAGTAACATATAGTTTGGTGTAAACCGGATATCCCCTGTGTGCAACTGTAGAGACTAATCCCTCGAGCTGGGTAGGACCACAATGAGCGGCAAAGCTCTCCCTCAAGAGTTTTAACTTCATTTATTTTTGATGTCTCAAAATCAATAATATTGGTCAAAATTACTTATCAATGCCATTGAAAATTGTAATCAGAGAACAAAACTGAACTGAAATGATTGTTCAAAGTCGCTCAATACCATTAAGAAGTTTGTTTATGTAAAATTAGATTAATGTGCAATGTATATATACATCTCTGAAGAGAGGAATGGGTTTATGTAAAATTAATGTGCAATGTATATGTAAAATTAGATTTATGTAAAAATGCTTTTTTAATTTGCAGGGCCTTTGAAGGAATGGGTTTCATTTGAATGTGACGGAGACAGACCACCCAGAATAAGAACTGCTCGCCCTCTTACTAGTTTGCAACATGAAGGAACGAGAAAGAGACGTAGAGCAGCTATGGGAGATTATGCATGGTCTGTTGGGGATAGGGTTGATGCATGGATACAAGAAAGGTATCCTTCCTGCTGTGTTTTTTAGCTATCCATTTATAGCCATTTATTCAATTATTCAATATACTAGACACTAGCAAGTTATTGTGTATGTATATACAATATGAAATTTAATGTGGATTTCCACTTTCTGTACTAATATTAATAAAAAGTATCATTAGTAACAGTAACTAATTATGATTAATATGTTAAAGTTCTCTCACATGGTTGTTTTTTATTAGCTGGCGGGAAGGAGTAATCACAGAGAAGAATAAGAAAGATGACGGAATATTAACTGTCCACTTTCCTGGTATATATTGTTTGATATGATTTGATTAAACAATATTTTTATTGTGGCAGGGTTTTTTTATCACACTATAGCGCATTAGTCCTCGATTCTTAGAAATATACAATCTGATTTGTTTTTTGTAGGTAGTGGAGAAACATCGGTTGTTAGAGCTTGGCATCTCCGTCCATCCCTTATTTGGAAGGATGAGAAATGGATTGAATTTTCGAAGGGGGGAACAAACGACAGTTCTAGACACGAGGTACTTGGTTTTCAGCTTCTCATGATGTCTAAACTTCATGCATGTCTGTGCTTAATTTCGTATTTTGTTTACAGGGTGATACACCACATGAAAAACGACCTAAACTGGGTAGTAATGCAGCAGAGGTGAAAGGGAAAGACAAGTTGCCAAAAAGTCTTGATGCTGCGCCTTCGGAATCAGCAAAGCCTGATGATGAGATGAAATTGCTTAACTTGACTGAACATGAGAAAGTGTTTGACATTGGTAAGAGCAGCAAGAATGAAAGTAAACAGGATTCCCACAGATTGGTGAGAACTGGTCTTCAAAAAGAAGGATCGAAAGTGATTTTTGGAATTCCCAAACCAGGGAAGAAAAGGAAGTTTATGGAAGTAAGCAAGCACTATGTTGCGCATGGTAGCAGTAAGACTGTTGTTAGGAATGATTCGGCTAAAATTCCGAATTTCGGATGGAGAACTGGTTCCAGAAATGATACTAAAGAGAAATTTGTAGCTGACAACAAGCCCAAGACTAAGTCTGGAAAACCACCAGGCGTTTTGGGTGGTAGGGTGGTCCCATCAAAAAACGTTTCTGTATCCGGTGCATTTTCTCATACCACCTCCGATTTGGCGGGTCATAAAGCAACGACCAAGGATTCTTCAAATCATTTCAAGAATTCTTCACAGAGTGAAAGTCAGGCGGGGAGAGCTCCCACTGCAGCCGCAACTGATGGAGGACCGATGGTGTTTTCGTCGCAGGCAACTTCAACGGATACTCTTCGGACTAAAAGGTCATTCACATCAAGAGCAAATAAAGGGAAACTTGCACCTGCCAGCGATAAGTTGGGTAAGGGTGAGGGAGAAAAGGCTGTGAATGACAAACCCACTAAATCAACATCAGATGTCTCAGAGCCCCGGAGATCCAATCGCAGGATCCAGCCAACGTCAAGAGTATGTTTCTCTAACTGAGAGAGTCCTTATTTTCGTTCCATCTTTTCCTAATTATGAACCCATTTTCACTGTTTTATTTGATTCTGATTCGATGGCAGCTATTAGAAGGATTGCAGAGCTCTTTGATAATCTCAAAGATTCCTTCAGCTTCCCATAGTCGTCCAAAGAGTGAGTATCCATACTAACTTGTAAACATTATTTCCACACTTTGTTGAGTATGTCTATTTTGTAATTTAACTGATAAGGTGTAAGTTGTAACAGGTAATAACCAGGGTTGAATGCAAAGGAGGTTGCAATGATGCATGCGGTACAAAACAGTTATTAGATGACCGACATAGCCAGCACATACTAGTTGTGTATATTTATAATAGGGAACCTTGGAATGGAATGGAATGGAATGGAAATTCTTGTTTCCTTTGTTTTAGGCAGAGACGGACTATATATAGTTAAGTAGATGGTCGGTCATATTGGTTTTAGTTTTTTTTTTTTATATTTAAAAAAAGTAGTGCATTGTTATTTAAACTTGATTTGATCCGCTAGTTTTATTTTATGGCACTGTAGGTTGTGCTGTATATGAAAGTTTCCCTGGTTCTAGATGTTTGTTGATCAAATGATACATGATAAGCCTCACATTCTGAACTTTGCTGTTTCAGTTTCACGAGACAAATTTAATCAATGTGTCCGAATTGAAAATGATTTGCTAAAATGGAATCTACTTTTGTTGCACCATCTTTCTCCCTTTCGAAACCAACGGCATCATCTCTGATTTGCCATTATAATAATTCTTTCATTTGCTGTGGTCAACATGACGTGTAAGAAATATTTTATACACAATTTAATATAAGTTCAATCAATAACTCACTGATTCAACAATGATCCATTGACCCAGTGTTTTTGACTGAATCTTGGACCTGGTCTAGTTTTATAATACTAGTATGAATTGAGTTTTCAGAATAAATTTATCTTGGTGATTTAAGACATTAAATTTGATGGCTTTCCAGTTTTTCGTTTGAGAAAGGGAGAAAATGTTCTTTGTCTACAACCTGCGGCTGCTATAGAGATTGGAAGCAATATACACAAAGCATATATATATCTATTAACATTTGGCAACTCGTTGATGTCTTTAAGACCTAAACTGAACCAACTACCTATCCCGGACCCTCCTGATGATTTACAATACAAATGGAGTCCGAAAACAGAGGCACTGCCTTAGCATTTCATTTTTCAACTCATGTTCCACTGGCGTTAACTGGCAAAGTGAGGACTCTTAACAATTGTGTTTCCCCACCCAATGACCTCCCTGGTCCAAAGTAGCTAATTTGATCATGTGCCGGCCTTTCTATCTACCAACATAACATCGACTCAGCTTTTACGGTCGGCTAGTCAGGTTAGGGGGCAGTATCAAACTTTGTGCCAAGTTCTTTGTCAACATTCCGTCTCTCACACACGCAAGAGCTGGGAAATTCGTGAAAGTCGCCTCGTCCAACCTCATCTGGCTCTCCCATGAATCCTCTTTGGCATGACTTAACCTTTTTGGCAAAGGTACTCCAATCCATCTTATGCCTTGCCGCGAAAAGTGCGCTAAGCTTCTTTGCATTCGGTCTAATTGTTCTTTTGTGACCCATATATCTCCTATTATAAACAAAAAGAAAGGTTTAGTGGAAGGCTGATTAACGAAAAATAAAAGATCTAGAAACAAAAAATTGTCGTAGTCAGTAAAAGCAATTATAACCCCCAGAAGCACATGTGCATGACAACTTAAGAGACCCTGATACAGTATACTTTTGCATCACGTTTGGAATTTTCTGTTTATGAAAAAGTGGCAATGCAAACACAATTAAAGAAAACCTCCTGAAACAAGTTATACTTTTCATAGGACAATTTTTGGAGTCGTCTCAGAATGCTTTTTTTTATAAAAGACTGAGTTGAAAAGGAAATTTTGAGTGAAGATTAGTATGCTGATTAGGTCTGGCTTAAATGCTAGAATGTAATATTAGCAAAGTAGTTGTTTTTTAAATCAAACAAGACTTGACTTGAAAGTTATCCAACCTATTCTACTATCCACAACTATATCAGACTTTATTCCTAAACAGGTTTTACTATTTTTGCCAAGTGGAAGTGCCTACGGGGCAAAACCCACACTTGGAGAATTGCCATTCCTCCTTAGAGCATCTCTAATGGTAGAACAAAGTTGAGGTTCATAAATGACTTTCCGTGTGTCTTCTTGTTCCAACTCATCTTTGAGAATAATACTCAATTTCTACTCCAGTGGCAAAACTGACAAGAACCATTCTAAAATTTTCCAATCCCTTTTCCAATTTCTACTCAATTTCTATATTTCTACACAACAACTTCTAATACTCATCTACTTTATATCCTATGCTTATATCTTACCACAACTTTTAACTTGATTACTCCAGAGAATCCTATAATGTGTCCCGTTGTTTCTATAAGACTGCCAATGAATAAGTACCGAGTAAATTAGAACAAGCTTTCCTAAATTCAAGACTAAATAATGCAACATAGTTACCATGTTTCATAACAGAATAATCATACTTAAAATTCTAGCTATTCCATCATTAGATGTGGATTATCCTTTACGGAATATGTTTTAGATGGATTTTAGAAACAAGCAAAGCACACTTTATGTACTAAACTAACAAAAGGAGGACACCTGTATAATTATGCATATTCTCACCTTCGACCTGCTAGAATCTTGGCCATGTTGCCATTGTTGTTAGTGACAAATACATCGCTTTCATCACAAACAATATAGTCAATAGCAGCAAGGCGGGATGAGAATGGAATGAAAGGTTTCAGCTCTTCTTCAGCAAGCGTCTCTTTTGTGTAGATGTTAGGGAAAAGATCTTTGAGAGGCTGCATAGTCTCGTCCCCCCCATATATTTCTCCAGATGCAACATAAAGGTATGTGTCATTTGTAAAACCAAGTGCACGCAGCAACAAACCCACTTCATGAGGAGTAAGAGGACATTTCCCTCGCATCCGTTCTCCATCTGGGCTCAAATCCTGTTTCACCGTGAGGTAATGACTCGTTCATTTCATATCAACACGAAAATAGCTAGTTTCAACTTGAAGTATTACGTGGCAAAATAATTTGTACTTAGAAAACATATCAGGCTATGTATCAGGAAACGGTGAGTTTCAACACCTTCAACAAATCAGCACTGTTATGAAAGGACAAAATGCCACATTCTATTTTTTTGGTGATTTCAAAATGTCACATTCTAGCTAGACGAGTAATTAACATTATTATTAGAAGTCAATGGATTGTGTCTTACAGGTAATGTTGTCCACCTTTTTCTGATTTCCCCAAGCTCGTGTATTTCTTTCTCTCCCCCACCAAAATAACAACCTGAAAATGCTAGCATATCTGGTTCAAACCTGTAATAAATCAATCATGAATGCTGTTGTTAGTGGCAATCACCAGGATCCCCGCGCACCCCAAACTCTTATGTCATCTATTCTGTTTAAGACTTCAGAATGAAACAAGTTGTTATCAATGTATAGATTGCTACTATTGGCGTGAAAAACTTGAATTTGAGGTTCCCTTAGCACCCCCAAAGTAGAAGTAAACAAATATTTCTTATGCAACATTTTGATTTTGTTCACAGTTATGAATTATAATGGCTTTCAATTTTCAGAAAACTGTAAAGTTGTGACCAATAGCAAAGCATCAAACAAACCTCAAATGGACTGCTACGAAACGGTGTGCCATCTTTTGCATTCTCATGACAAGTCTATGACCAAGTTCTTGAATAGGTTTTGTAAATCTCAAAGCATGAAAATTAGCACGGCAACGTAGTTTTTGTAGCTCGTCATCAAGGTTACTTGCAAGTCTAAAGTCAAACTTAGTCAATTGTACTACCTGCAAAATCTCTGAAATTTCAGTTACTTCCATACCAGTTTACCACAGTCAAATTCACAAAGACGCTGCAAATTGACGAATACCAATCAGAACGTCCATTGAAATAAGAAATTTCAAGCATATATAGATTGCAATGAGTAAAGTGGCCACACCTGTCGTCTCAAAAGTGTTGGCAGGACTTCATCCAGATAATAACTGGGGTCTGATCTCCTTGGGACGCGCGTTGTATATGGGGGTTTTTCCATTGACCTCATCACCTTATCAGGAACTCTTTTGACAATAGTTACATCTTTTGCGAGATAAGAAATGAACCAATCAACATCGAAAATATTCTTAAAGTCACTGTATTCAAACAAAAATGGCTTCATTAAATGAACTATTGAAATTAATTCTTATATGGTATACATGATAGAATCTGCAGGTTACCTGTTGTCTTTCCAAAAAGAATGATGATCTAACTCAGGTACAACTAACGTAGCATTAAGAATTCGTGCAACGACAACAGCATCTGTTATCTGGATGAAGGAACATAATTGTCATTACCACCAAAACAACTTATTCATTTTTGTTATAAAAAACTTAAATTATATCTGCAAGACTAAGCAAGAGAACCTTGGCAAAGCCACATATTCACATAAACAACTGAATCAGAGTTAATTATACAAGAGACTATTGCATAAAACTCTTATCATTTCCTTTTTATCTGTAAGGGAGCAATTAAGATGGCAGATCATGTCCTACTTACCCCAGTTCTTTGTTGATTCAATCCTCCACTAGTTGCAATAAGCAAATATCCATTTGACATCTGCTCAGGCACAGCAGCTATATATTATCCGAAAATAATAAACAAAGTTAGAAATGGCAAAGTTAGTATATTCGTCAGTGCAATCTTAAGTATATATTTGTGCACAAATAAATCGAAGAAGTACAATACAAAATGGACGCCTTCAATCTATTCACAAGTCCCCTAAGATAGAAAAAAAATGCTATAACCTAACCCAGATTTTCTCAGTACAGTTTCACAAGTAATGTGGAAGACTAAAATAAAATGCCTGTGAATAGTGAGTGAGAGTAATAGAAACTCACGAGCAAAATTGCGTCCCCTATCACTGCATCCATAGTAGTATTTAGAATACCTCGATTTCCAAATATCAATTGGCGCATGAAAATTCCTCCTATCCTAGAAACAGAATCACAAACCAATCAAAATCTAGTGTTGAATGGAATAAAATTAATTGAAGATAAAGAAGTTAGAAAAAAGTACCATTCTGGAATAGAAAGTAGGGTGAACCAATCGGCGAGAGTACCATTCAAGATCAGAAGCCATGTGACCGATCAAAAGCGAAATTAAACCCAAAACGAAAAGCAAGAAACCACAAACAACAGTCCAAGAGATCGCCATCGTTTTCCGGTGATGAAACGACGTCGTCCAACTCCAACAAACATGCTTCTTTTTGGGTTGCGGTAACAGAGCCAGTTTCGTCGAGAATAATCCAAACCTTAACGCTACACCCATTTTAATATTTCACCATTAACAAAACCCAAACCCTCATCGTTTCTTTATTAATTAAATAAATAATAAAGAAATACTACTACTACATTGTGCTTCGAAAAAAGGAAGTGCGATGGTGGGAGTATTAATAATAATAATTAGTAGTAGTAAAGGCACAAACAACTAAACTAACTAGAATTTATTGTACGTTACGTTATTGTGTAGAGAAAACTAAAGAGGAAGAGAAACCCTAATTAGTATTGTGTGGAGTGAAGAACGAAACAGTGTTGGTTGGGAGTGAGGAAGAGGAAGCAACAGAGAGTAGAAAGAAGCAGAAGACACAATTGTCCTTTTCTTCGAAGGAAAATTTTGATTTTTTGCTTTATTTTTTTAATAATTTTTAATTATTAAATTGTATTACTGCGCGCTATTAAAGTATTTTAAGTGCAGGGAAGAGACAAGAGAGGTAATGATATGATATTGTATTATACTGAGAGACCAGGTGGGATCCGATCGGATCCGATACGGTGACAGAAACAAAAACAAATACTGTACAGTATACGCGAATTTTAGTTTTTTTTTTAAGGTTTTTTTGGTAAGGTATACTGGTCTGTGGAGCTGAAAATAGGAATCTAGGAAATGGAAGAATAACGTGATGATGGAGATGAGAAGTGGATTCGATTTATACTTTATTTATTTGGATTTAATTTATATATAAAAATAAATGTAAATTACCATCTGGAATATCTTAACTTATTTTCATGTTTTGATTAGGTTTTTTAATAAGTCTCTTATGCTTTGTCAAAAAAAATAAAAATAAGTCTCTTATGTTTCTTTTTTAGAATTTAATAATTCCTTGTTTTTTTGTAGAATCTGATGCTTTTTCATGTTTTAAAATCATTTTACTGTTACTCTTTTTTCAGATTTCGATTAAGTCACTTATGTTTTTTTGTATAACGAATAGGTCAATTATGTTTTAAAATCATTGTACGGTTGCTTTTCTTTTTAACAGAGTTTAATAGAAAATATCAAAAAAAAAGTCAACAGTGCAATGATTTTAAAACATATCGGATATATTCGTTACAAACAAAACATAAAGAACCTAATCAAAAACTGAAAATAATTTAAGGAATCCCGAATGGTATTTCGCGATAAAAATAATTATATCATCAACCAATCATAATTTTCCACTTCATTAAAAACAATCATGTCTTATCTTAACTACACTAAAAGTAATTATACCATGGTTTATGATTTATATTGTGTAAAAAACATTACACTAACAATGCATAACAAATATATTTATTTATTAATTGGACTTAATTTATACAAGGTTATTGTATAAGATTTTTTACGACGTCAGTGTCATAAGAATAGTTTGACTTTATTTTTACTATCTTAAAACTCACATATATCAATAACTTTTATTGATTGATGGTGTAAAATATTTTATAACAATTATTTACATCAATTAAACTCTTATTAATTTATCATCCCCTATAGTCTCATGGTGGGAAAAGTCAGTGATTCAATCACCATTCGAGTCTCTTAGCAAACCCCAGGCACGAATGCATGAGGTTCCTTCATTAAAACTACCATTGATGTTGTTTCACTACACCCTCCGGAGGCTTGGTCCTCCAAAGAGCAAGCAACCTAGCAGTGGAGGTGTCCAAGCCCGGGAAGGGTAGTGTGGGTTAAGTAGTCATCATGCGAGGTTAGAGTCTTTCTGATTTAATTAGTATATATGATTTGTGTATACAAATTTTATAATATTAAATTTTGTGTGTTGTGTCCAACCATAAATTTCTTGACTTTTATGTTAATTTAAACATATTGATCTACCTTAATTTTTGACATATTTAAAGATACTATTATATAATAAAATTTAATCAAGGCGTCATATAAAGATAGTTATCTAAAGGCTTAAATATCATTTTGGTCCCTGTAATTACAGTGATTATCCATTTGGTCCCTGTAAATATATTTTTTTTTTAAAAAAGGTCCTTGCAAAATGTTTTTTTATTCATTTTGGTCCCTTGATGTCTTTTTTAAGTTGATGTGTCATGTTTTTGTTTTTTGACGGATGAGGTGTCACATTTTAATGTTGCTGACATAGGTACCTTGCCCATGTGGCAGTCCACCTCATTAAAAAACCCTAAATCCCTAATTTCATCAATTCTCTTCTCCCTCAATTCATCTCTCTTACCCTCTCCTTCAAACCCACAAAATCAAAACCAAAAAAAAAACTGGAATCAATTAAAAACGGGGAGATCTTCTTTTCACACACTTTTCATGATGCACGATCAATAAAAGAAGAGGAGATATTCTTCGGTGCAGAATCATTGAATGTGCTTCTTTTCTTTTTTCTGAAAAAATTTCAAACGTTATGATCAAGTTATGGTTATACTGTTCTATTTGTGGGTTTGATTTTGCCTAGATCTGGTTTTTTTTCCTGGGTTTGATTTTGTGTGTTTGAATATTTGGAATTTGAAGGAGAGGGTGAGGACTAAAATGAATTGAAAATTAGGACATTTTTTTTAATGCAAAGACTTTTCAAAAAAAATGTATTTTTCATCTTAAAAAGACATCAAGGACTAAAATGAATAAAAAAACATTTTGCAAAGACTTTTTAAAAAAAATATTTTTGCAGGGACCAAAATGAATAATCGCTGTAATTACAAGGACCAAAATGATATTTAAGCCTTTTCTAAAAGGTCTTATTAGATCTCAAATTAGAACTTAATATCTCTAAGTATGTTAGTCTATTCATACAAAAGTTTACACCACAGAAAACTTACAGGCTTTTATTAAAAAATAATTGTGACCAAAAAGGTCAGACAAGGTTTTCAAAAATGGGTCTATGAAAGGCCAAAAGCTAAATTTAGATGTTGGGGTTTGCTTTTCCCACACACCCTCTTACTCAAAACACACCCCATAAGGGTGTGAAAAGACCAAAAGGCCAGCCAAAACCTCTTTTTTTCACGAAATTTCACCTGTTCGAACACGGGCCTTCGAACAGGTTCGAATGACATCGTTCGTGTGTGTTAAATCTTGACTTCACACTCTCTTTGGGCGTTTTTCACCTGTTCGAGTGAGGTCATGCGAACCTCTTCGCATGACCTTGTTCGAACCCGTTCGAACGACATCGTTCGAGTGTGTTAAATATTGACTTCACACCATCTTGTGCGTAATTTCACCTGTTCGAACGAGGTCATTCGAACAGTCTTTAAACACGTGAACTCAGCGTTTCACGCGAGGTTATTTTTGGAATAAAAATTGTTAAGGGTGTGAAAGAGTAGGAGTGGGTGTGTGAAAAGTAAAGGCCTAGATGTTTTATTTTGAAAGTAGGATGGACTCTCAGAACTTACAAAGCCTAATCTAGCCAAGGCGTTTGCTTTTCCCACAACCCCTCCTACTCTTTCACACCCCTTAACTCCCAATATTCCAAAAATACCCTTAAGTAGAGTGCGTGTTTTCACCGATTCGGGGATGGGCAACCGAATATATTCGATTGAGGTCAACCGAACAGGTAAAAAAAGTGAATGTGGTGTGAAAGTCCATTTTTTGTAATAAAATATGGTGTTCGAACACTCTCATGCGAACTTGTTTGCATGACCTCGTTCGAACAATTGAAATTACGCACAAGAGGGTGTGAAGTCAATATTTAACACACACGAACGATGTCATTCAAACCTGTTCGAATGCCCGTGTTCGAACAGTGAAAATTCGTGAAAAAATAGAGGTTTTGACTGGCCTTTTGGTCTTTTCACAACCTTATGGGGTGTGTTTTAAGTAGGAGGGGTGTGGGAAAAGCAAACACCTCTAGCCAAACATCTCACCCTACTTTGAAAGTAGAATGGACTAGATATGCTTAATTTATTTGTGCTCTTAGTCTTAAATTATTTAACTAAATAGATTAAAATAGCATAATTTATTTTTTGTGGTGAGAAATTATAATATTTTGTTTTTTTAACCTTTATATATTGTGATAAAAATATTAAATGATCTATTTAACTAAATTCGGTTCAACATTGGATTTAATCGGTCCGACCCTAAGAACTTTGAACCACTGCCTCTTCTAGTTCATTATCCGGTCTAAATGTTAAGCGGTGTGTTTAGGGGTACTTTTGGATTCGAAAAAAAATTAATTCTTCAAATACCAGAAGTTTCATATTAAATAATCAGTTTGGTAAAAAATGATAATAAATTTGTGACAAAATACGTAAAGTCCGATGGTGACAATGTATTTTGGGGTGCTTTAGGGTCCCAGAAAAAATTTAGATGTTCAAATATGCGAAGTTCATTCCTCAATAACGGTTTGATGAAAAAAATTGTGACAAAATACGTAAAGTGTGATGTTAGGCAATGTGTTTTGGGGTACTTTAGGGTCCAGAAAAATTTTTACATTTCAAACTTGGTGTTCTCTTCTATATTTTGATAATTTCACACCAACGTGTATTAGAAACATACTTAAATTAGTGTTTAGTTTTAAATCAAACTCGATGATACCTACGTACGCGTTTCACTTTTTAATTTGTTGTATTCTTTTTTCTTTAATTATGATTTGAGTTTTTATATTTCCATTTGATTAATATAGATAACGTTATTAAAAAATTAGACATTTTATTATAATTTGTGGATGTTCAAATTCAATGTTTTGTTAAAGTTTATTTTTAATTTGATAAATTGTTATTTAATTTATAGTTATAATTTAACTTTTTTCATGAACTCTCAATTATCATTTACAATAGAACTCGCCAACAATTTCTTTCAACTTTGTGTAGATGCTTTTATTTTTTTAGTGATTTTTATTCAATCCTGCATGATGTATTGATGTACTTCCTCCGAACTTAATTATAACCAAATTAACTACCTTTACACATATTTTTGTTTTGAGATCACCTTTACACGTATTAAATATAGTAGTTTTATGCATTTAATTTTCTTGTATTTATATTAAAAATAAATAGATTTGCTTTCGAACTCGTGCATTGCACGGGGATTGGGGCTCGTGTGTGTATATATATAACTCAAATTTTGATAACAAATTATCAAATTAAATAAAAAAGACAATGATGTATACCCGTTTTATGCAGACCTTAGTCTTAGATTATTTAACTAAATAGTAAATAGATTAAAATAGCTTAATTTATTTTTTGGGTGTGAAATTATGAATTTTTTGTTTTTGTTTTTTATACTTTATATAGTGTGATAAAAATTATTAAATAATCTATTTAATTAAATTCGGTTTAACCTCGATTCGATCGGTCCGACCTTAAAAACCTTGTCTCTTCCAATTTAATGTTTGATTCGATTTTAATTACTTTATTTTGACGGCATGCTTTTCCTTGTTTCTGAGTTTATGTTTCAAGCTTTCGTCACATTAGCAATAAGAAAAAAAAAGTTTGACTCATAGCAACAACATTGAAACAAAATTATTGGAATAAAACAATTAAAGTTCCAATTAAAAAATAAGCCCAGAGGCCTGAAAGCAACCTCCACCCTCAGTGTGCGAGAGCAAGAAAATGTAGGACCCACAAATCACCATTGATAAGGAGAGAAATTATTCATAAAGGGCTAGTGGCACTTCCGTTCCGTCATGTCGATAAACCTAATGGAGTATTGAAAGCGAGTGTGAGAAATTATTCATAACTTAATAATAATAATAATAATAATAATAATAATAATAATAATAATAATAATAATAATACAAGAGCTCAACATCAAAATACTAAATAACCTCTAATCTTCTAACTTTGGTCATCCCCTCAACTTATCCATTCTGGATATACCTAACAAATATGAGTAAATCCAACAAATCAAGACGGGTAATTTAAATTTAAAGTGAACTAGCATGTTTGTTTGTTTGGAACATTACTTATATTTCTTGTGAAAAACCAATATTCGTTCGTATTTAGGAGTCAATTTTATACTGACCAACATCGAGTTTGTCCACGGTGAGAATCAAACTTCGGAACACCGAATTGACCCCATATCTCAGAATAGCTTATACCACTGGGTCAATTGTATTGTATTGGTTCGTATAAATGTAATTTGTATAATGGTGGGAGTAGGGGGATAAGGTGGATGGCGTGGGAAAAGTTATGTGTGTCTAAGGATTTTGGCGGTATGGGGTTTCGTAGCTTAAAAGCTTTTAACTTGTCGCTACTAGGCAAGCAAGCGTGGCGGTTGCAAACTAACCCGGATCTCTTGGTTTCTCGTTTGTATAAGGCAAAGTATTTCCCTCATGGAGACTTTTTACATGCTAAAAAAAGGAGTAATGGAAGTTTTGTGTGGAATAGTGTGTTTGAGGCTCAAAAATTAATTCAAGAGGGTGTTTCTTGGAGTATTGGAGATGGTACTGGTATTCCTTTATTTGAGTCTACTTGGACTAAGGCGAGAGCCCCACTTCAGCCACGACAATCAAGTACGTATAATCCTTTTCTCCGTGTGGATTATTTGCTTGTTCATGATCTGGAAAGTGTGGAATGAGCCTTTAGTGCGCTATATGTTTGATGATGTATCTACTAATGCAATCTTGAGTACTCCTCTTCACCACTCTCGTGCATACGGATACACTTACTTGGAGACTAGAAAAATCGGTGACTTCACGGTTAGGAGCGCTTACCACTATAACACAAACAATATTGAATCCCAATTTATGGTTGATGGGAGCTGAAATTATTATGGCGTGAAAATTCCACCGAAAGTGAAGAATTTTACGTGGCGCTTGGCAAGAAATTGCATTCCTACTCGCTTCGGTCCTTGCATACCGTGGGATAGATGTTCCTCTGATCTGTCCAAGGTGTGGGGAGACTGATGAAACTGCTTTTTTCATTGCTTTGTGGGTATCCATCGCCTATGGATAGTTGGCGGTCTCGCTGGTCTCATTGCCGCTGGTGTCCGCAGAGGCGATGCGACGCAACGCCTCATCGGATCGGTTTTTTTCCACTTTATGCGCATTGAATAATGATGAACGATCGAGTTGGAGTATCTTTGTTATGGAGCTAGCGAATAATTTGGTTTGGAATAATAAAAGGGACACGGTTGCTACAATTGTTCTCCGCGCGAATCAATTCTTTCAAGATCTATCGCGCTTTCTTTCCCTTTGTTTACTGCACACTGCTCACGGTTTGGTTACACCTTCGGTTTCTGCAGACTTCTTATACATGGCAACGCCCTCCTTTGGGGCTTTCTCGAGTCAATTGTATTGGTTCGTATAAATGTAATTTGTATTATGTAACAAAGCCCGTTTGACTTCAAAATTATATGATACGTTGTGTTGACCCTGATCATCCTAACTTGTTATTTGCGCTTGCAGTGTCTTCCCTGATTCTTCTGTTTGTGCTCTGTGGTATTTTTTTTTGACATAGTGCTCTGTAGTATTATTCTGTGTTTTAATTACTACTATTTATTTTACAAAATTCAGTTTATTTGCGTTTTATTAGAATTTAATAAAAGATCACCCTTTTAAAATATGGATATGGCATGGGCTAAAACTAATGAGATAGAGAAGGAGGAATAATAAAAAAATAATCATCAAGTCATAAGGATATGAATCCTTAACTAATTTCATTAATTACTCAATAGCACTTGGACGAGGTTGTAGGAGTCTCTTCCAATTTAACTAAGGTTCTGGGTTCAAATACAGGACATACAACAATGTTAAATCTCTTAAGGGGGAGATTTGTCGACCATTGTAATTCTACCCGACTCGAGTGATTAGTCTCAGCAATTGCGCATAGAGTATCCTCAATTTATTCCAAAAATAAACTAATTTCGTTCGTTGATAAACATTTTGTGTTCTGAACATTGAATTTTTGTGTGACCAGTCTTCCTTTCATTACTTTCTTGTTAACTTCATCAACTTTTGAATTTCATTAACACGCACTATGAAATGGAAAACCCAATACACAAATTTCGTTCAACGAAGTTGTTGATTCATACCATATGTGATTGTGAACCGATCACATAGGATAGGACCATAGAAAGTAGAGTTTAGCGGAGGAGGCATTATTTGTCACTTATTGCGTACTTATTTCCCAAATAATACTAATATTCAAATCTCTGTCGTGTCTGACGAGTTAAAACCTTTAACCACCATCAAATTGGGTCAACAAACATGAGTCTCCTTCTTCAACCCCAACTAAAATTCAACAAATCGTATCCCATTCAAACTTAATTAGTAAAACTTTGCAATTTCCATTTGCAAATTAGTCACTAGCTGATCACTAACAAACAAAATTAAACGGCCAAACTTAATTAAACATAGTTTTAATAGAAAAACAGACACAGTAGTTTACCCACCATCACACTTCAAAAGTCAGGATCTCCCTTCTAAAGGGACACAAATAGAATCTTCTTATCTTTATTATCATATCATCCTAATTAACTCCTTCGCTTCCTTCCATCATCCCAAATACAATCTCCATACGCATGTATATATATGATTCTAATAAACTCAAACCTATTTTAATTTATTATAGTTATTACAATTATTACAATACTCTCTCTTTCTCCATATACCCTACCGCTTCGTTAACGAGTGTAACAAAATAGTTATGTTTCGTTTTTTGAGTTACTTAAACTTTTTGTTCATCTTTATGTCCCTCTTTCTTTGGCATCCATGCTTTCCCGCGAGGATTATACCAGAATCCGTAACCGTAATAACAACCACCGAAAACCACAACGCCACGTGGCATGATTTCTCGAAGTTTCTACACGCCGAGAGAGGTAGTCAGTTAAGCGGCATGTCAGAGCTGAAGAAGTATTTCCACCGTTTCGGTTATCTCTCTCTACCCAAAACGACGTCGAATTACACCGATACTTTCGATTCTCAGTTCGAATCCGCCGTCGTTCTTTTCCAGAAACGCCTCGGTTTACCGGTCACCGGACAATTGGATACCGTCACCATATCAACGCTTGTGTCTCCGAGGTGCGGGGTATCTGATACTGCGACGCGCAGGATACACACCACGCGTCACTTCGCTTACTTCAACGGCAAGCCACGGTGGGTTCGTGGTTCTCCGATGACTCTTACGTATGCTTTCTCACCGAACGCTATGATCGAGACGTTGAGCTTATCGGAAATTCAAACGGTTTTCGAACGTGCGTTTACGCGGTGGGCGAAGGTGATTCCGGTGAGTTTTCGTGAGACGGAGCAATATCAATCGGCGGATATTCGGATCGGGTTTTACCGCGGTGATCACGGTGATGGAGAACCGTTCGATGGTGTGTTAGGGGTTTTAGCCCACGCTTTCTCCCCCCAAAACGGAAGATTCCATTTGGATGCGGCTGAATCGTGGTCCGTTGATTTTGAGCGTGATAAATCAAGGGTGGCCGTTGATTTGGAATCTGTAGTAACGCACGAGATAGGTCACGTGCTTGGGCTTGGTCATTCATCTGTGAAGGAAGCGGTGATGTACCCAAATTTGAGCCCAAGAAAGAAAAAGGTTGACTTGAAGATTGATGACGTGGAAGGAGTTCAATCTCTTTATGGCTCCAATCCTAACTTCACTTTTAGTTCTTTGTTGCAGTCTGAGAATCAATCCAATATTGCTGTTGGGTCCCAAACCGGTTTCTCTAGGTGGACCTTCTCTTTCTTTTTGGCTCTTGCCTTGTTGATATTATTTTTGTGTCCTTGAAGTTTTTATTATTATTTTTTTCATTATTTGTAATTCATACATGTATTTTCATTCTTTGATTTGCATATGTATGTATGTAAAAAAAGATAAAGGAAAGTATAGAAAGTAAAGTTCAATCCCATGGGCTAAGTCCTGAGGATTCATATTTTATGATTTCTTTAATGTTTTAATAGAAAGATATACTAACTTTTTGGAAGGGAAAGGTGAGTGCACTTTTAATTGGACTTGAGAATCAAAAAGGGGAGATTGAAAAAGAAATGAAACAAACGAGAGTCTAAGGGGAAACCAATGAAAAGAAAGATACGAACTTGTTAGTTGTTGCTAGATAGGGGATAGAATAACATTCCGTAGTAGGTATATGCCTAATCCGACAAGTGGGAGGAAGGAACTAAGGTATCTTTGCCATTGTATGTACATAAGATCATATCAAATTGCTTCCTTCTCTGTCAAAGAGTTGTATCCAATGTTGTAAAATTGATATCATCTATCAAATTTTTCATTTTCAGTTGTCCAAAGAGTGCTAGAAGGACACTCCAAGTCCGTTTATTTAGGTTGCTTCACAATTGATAATTCGGCATCAGTCGTCGTGATAATTTTTCATTTTTCAGTTGTATACGAAAAGAGGTAGCTAGAAGGACACTCCACACACAGGTCCGTTTATTTAAGAGAGAGAGAGAGCATATGGATTATGGAAAAAAATCCCATTTACACTTCTTAATATATATATGCTTATATAAAGTTGCCATCAAGGGAAAAAAAGAGTCATGTGTAAAATCTTAAACTAATGTCTAATAAGAAGCTAACGGTCCACAATCATATGCTTCTTCTATACTGTGGATTCATATGGGACAGAACTATCTATTTCTATCCAACTAGAACCCGCTTCTTTCCTAACTCTTTTCTTACTCATGAGGCTCCTAATTACATTAACATCTTCCCATCTACCAAGAGATGCATACATATTAGACAGTGATACATAAACAAAATCTTCATCCCTCTCCAATTCAATCACCTTTGCAGCTGCAATCTCTGCTACTTGTAAATCTTCCTGACTTCCACAAGCGCCGAGTAAAGCCCTCCAAACCACTCCACATGATTCAAAACCAAGTTCGCATATCAGCCTTTCTGCTCTTGATAACTCCCCCTTTTGCCCCATGAGCCGTATCATTGAACAACAATGTTCAATGGATGGTGCAATTCCGTATTCATTAATCATGGCTTCAAAGTATCCAATAGCAACCTCGAATGGTATTTCGTGATGGGAACACGCCGATATAAGGTTAAGAAATGTGATACCATCAGGTTTTGTATCTCTTTCCATTTTCAGCAACTCGAAGAGGCTGATAACCTGTGCAAAATCACCATTTCGAGCATAGCCAGATATCATTGCATTCCAGCTCAGAAGATTCCTAGTAGGCAGTACAATAAAGATTGATTCGGAGTCATTCACCCGCCCACATTTTGAGTACATGTCAATCAGGGCAGTCCCTACAACTACAGATGTATCTACACCACACTTAACTGCACAACAATGAATCAACATCCCCCATGTTAAGGCTGACAGACCAGCAATTCCATTTAAAATGACTGAAAATGTGAACTCATCCATTTGCACGTTTCTTGAGTGCATTTCACTGAACATATCCAAAGCCTCCCGAAATCGATTCCTATTCACAAATCCGGTAATTATGGAGTTCCAGGAAGATGAATTTGGACACGGCATAGTTGACAAAATCCAAACAGCATCTTCTATATTCCCAGCTTGAGAAATCCCATTTATCAGCCCATTATAAGAAATAGTGTCAGGGTTAGGCATGAGTTGCAAAAACTTGTATGCAAGTCCAATGTTTCCATTATTTGCACTTGCTGCTATCACTGAATTCCAAGATATAGTATCCTTTTCAATGATCTCAGAGAATAACCTTACAGCATGTTCAACAGACCCGCATTTCCCATACATGTCAATCAAGCAATTTGCAACAAAAGTGCCATTAGCCATTCCCAATTTCACTGTCTTGGAATGAATTGAGCTTCCCAGTTTCAACAGACTCAATTGACCACAAGCAGCCATAGCAGACGTGAACGAGAACGCGTCTGCACATATGTTTGACCTTTCTAGGCATGTGAAAAACGACAATGCTTTTCGAAATTGACCAGCATGGACATACCCAGAAATCAAGGTGTTCCAAGAAACAACATTCGGTTGAGGAATTTCAACAAACAGTTTGTGGGCATCAGTAAAAGAGTGCCTTTTAACGTAGAATGTAATGAGGGAGGTGGATACATAGATATTGGAATAATAACCAGAACGTAAAGCATAACTATGGAGCTGTTGTCCGAATTTGTTGCAGACGAGAACAGTAGCAATTCGAATGAGATGAACAAGACCGAAGGCATTTGGTTTGATCACACTGGTTGACATACGAAATAACATTAACTCGCCATTGGTTTCATTTCACCTTAGGTTTGGTCTTGGGCTCCGTTGGGAAATCAAACTGAGAGAAATACATTGTTATACGTTGAGGATGGAGAAGACGTCACATGCGGGGATAGCTCAGTTGGGAGAGCGTCAGACTGAAGATCTGAAGGTCGCGTGTTCGATCCACGCTCACCGCAAATCTTTTTCTATTTTATTTATAGAAAAAAGGAAATGGCAATGGCTTCTTTAGAAGTTAGAATATTTATTTATTTTAGTATATTTAGCATTTTTTTTTTTTTAAAAGGCTGTATGATTTGTTTTATAATATGATATATTCCCAAAAGATGATTTAAATTTTACGATGCAGTTTATAGTGGAATATTTATAGATATAATCTAAATTGAAAAATGACACAAAAAAGGAATTTATAATGTTGACCTTCGTTTGTTTGTCAAAAAAAATGTTGACCTTTGTTTGCCTCTTTTTATATGTTTGTCAAGAAACAATGACCTCTATTTACTTGAATATTATGAGTGTATCTTTTTTTATAATGAGTTGGATGGATGATAAGATTTATACGGAAAAATCTTTTAGTTTTTTTTTATAGTCAGATAAGTGTCAAGACCTAACATACACACAAACAGAAAATCAAAGATCAACACTTAGAGGGATCAAACCGAGCAACCAAGTGTCTATAAATGGCATTTTTGCCGCTGCGACGAACCAGCCTTGGAAAAGAAGAGTGTTTTTTCTTTTTTTTTGATAAGTGGAAAAGAAGAGTGTAGTTTGGTATGAAAATTGCATAAGCCTTTTGGATTGCCTAAACCAATCACTTCAGACAAGGTTTAGTCAATTTAGAAGTTCTACGTTAGATTCCCTGCTGCTCATCTCTACCCCTGTTGCCTACTTGCTTTTCATTTTATTCTTAAGAAACAAAATTAATGGTTGAGAATCTTTCATATAATGGAGTTAAATAATTTATATACTAAATGGAGTCAAAAAAAAAATATATCTGATAAAAATTTCAGTTTCATCTGCAAAAATAGAAAAGAATCCTTCACTATTTATAATTAAGGAAAAAAACTAGATTTAGATGAAAGATTCATTTCAAAATCAACCAAAGACCATAATCTATATATAGGTAATAGGAAAAGTAATTAATAAAACCAAGAGAGAGAGAGAGAGAGAGAGAGAGGGGGAGGGTTGGTAGAGGCAGCAACATCATCACCATGAGAGATTGAACATGGAAATAAAGATTGGCTGCAAATGCAATAATGAACATGCAATCTAATAAAAAGAAGAGAAAGCAATACTTTCTCTCTAGCTTGAATTAAAACAAGAAGCAATAGCCATTTGATTAGAAGAAATTAAATTAAAAAATGGGGGCAATGGAAAATGCAGCAATAATAGGAGGATTGGTAGGAGTTCAATTTATATATGCAGGGAATGCTGAGATTGTGAGTTATGCTATGTCATTAGGTCTCAGCCCTCTTACCATTGTCATTTTTACTTCCCTTGCTACCTTCATTATTCTCTTCCCCGTCGCCTTTTTTTTTGAAAGGTTCTCTCTCTATAATTCCATCTCTCTCTCTCTATATATATATATATATATATACTTTTTATGTGAAGATTGATTTCATGATGATATGTTATGTGTCTGTTGCAGGAGTAAATGGCCTAAGAATTGCACTTTGAAGTTTGTCACACAGATATGGTTTATTTCATTTGCAGGGTATGAAACTTATAACTTAATTTCCTTTATCATTTTTTTTTCCATAAAGCATTTGGTTAAGTATCTTGAGAAAAAAAAATTATGATTGGTAATGAAAATGTTTTAGATCATGCTCTCAAGATTAAACATGCAGATTACTTTTCCAGTCTTTATTCCTAAAAGGGATCAGTCTAACTTCACCAGCAATGGGAACTGCCATGCCAAACCTTGCCCCAGCTCTTATCTTCATCATTGCATGGTCATTTGGGTAATTTCATAACCTCAATAAATTATAAACAAAGCCTTTTAATAATTACTCTCTCCGGTCCTACAGTTTTAAGTTGATTGAATAACTCTGGTCCTTATATTCTGGCGCAGGTTAGAGAAAGTCGAGTTAAGCAACACCTATAGCAAACTCAAAATCTTAGGAACAATGCTATGTGTATTTGGTGCTCTCGCAATGAGCATGATGCAGAGTATTTCTGCTCCTGTAGCTGTAGCCCAATCAGAAGAGACTACAACTCAATCACCAACAGATATTCTATTTGACATGCAGAAGATCATTGGTTGTCTCTTTCTCATTGGTTCAGTTTTAACGTTGTCAGGCAACGTTGTCTTGCAGGTAATTACTCCCTCAGTTTCACAATACACGCTGTTTTAAGATTATTTACCGATTATATCGGTCAATTTAATTTCTTTTTATTGTAACTCAATAAAAGTTGTTGTTTATATATGTAGGCTTTTGCTCTTAGAGATTTTGCTGCACCAATGTCTTTGAGTGCAATAACGTCCTTGCTTGGAGGGTTTATGACTGCATTTGTTCAAGTAGCTGGAGATCATGAACTCAAAACTGGTTGGCAACTCCTCAGTTTTGGAGACCTCATTGGCTATTCTGTTCTGGTAATTTCTACCTCTCTCTTTATTTCATGGATGATTATTTCTGCTCGTTATTGTTAGTGGCGGATTAAGTACCCTGGATGAGGCAGGCGGTTCAAAATTATGTCTTGGGTGCAAACTTAGTGATTGTAATGCAAATTTAAAATTTCAGGAGTTCAAAAAAAATAAATTATATAGGGATAAAAATAGAATGTTTTTGGTGTTCAAGTGAACCCTCTCAGTAACACCTAGTTCTGCCACAGTATCTAGTCATAATTTGTCTCATCATTTGGCTAGCAGATTTGACTACGGGATGATGAATAGACGTGTTTCATAGAGACTAGTGTTTACCGTTTTTTGGATATCGTTTAACATTTTTTAAAATGTTACTTCGGTTAGCGTTCTTTAGTGAATAGTGTCTCACTTTTTTATCATTTTTACCATCATACTTTTTTTAATGTTGTTAAAAGCATAAATAAAAATTCTATACATGCAGGGAGGTGCAGTGAGTGGAATGAGCCTGAGTTTCAATGGGTGGGCAATTAAAAAGAGAGGGCCAGTCTTTGTCTCCATGTTTAGCCCAATTGGAACAGTTTGCTCTGTTATTATCTCTGTCTTTACCCTGGGAGAGATTATTAACATTGGAAGGTACTACTACTACTACTTTCACTAAAATTAATTCCTATTGATCATACTACTGTTATGGTACTACTGTGGTCACTATTACAAAACTGCATTATTATTATTATTATTTAATAATAATTGCAGCCTTGCTGGTATGCTTCTCATGTTCACTGGACTATACTTAGTTCTATGGGCCAAAGGAAAAGAAGATTTTGCAGATGGTGAAGAAGTCAAAGAGATTGTTGTGCATGAAGCTGACAAGCCTCTCTTATGTTAATGTGTGCTAGAAACAGAAGAGATAACGGATAGCGATCCTCTCCTGTCAAATTAGCCTCCAGTTACTCCAGTCAAGTTAATTTTTTATTATTTTAATTTCAAGTTTGATCGATCATTTGGGTTTGATTGATCATGATGATCATGTAGTTTCAGTTATATGGGATTATTCTTGAGGTCACGATGGAGAAGAAGGAAGAAGTTAGAAGACGTTCAGTTCTGTTCTTGTGGATGAAGATCCTAATAACTGTGTCATCTGCTAAAATTTTGGAATATCAGAGATTATTCTTGAGGTGTATTGTTTGATTATAAAGTAGGAAGGAGCAGGGAATAAAACGTTGATGCAGTGGGGCATAAAACGTGGAACAGTGTGGGGGGCTGGGTAGTAGAAGAGAAAGAATGGGTTTTAATTAATGGGCAGTGGAAATATGAGGTAGCAAAATCTGGTGCATTATAAAAAATCCAATGATTCAAACCATTATAGAAGTTTTAGTTCCGTTGTTTTTTTTTTTTTTTGATAATAGGCTGCTTAAATTTTAAGTCAAGTCAAGTATCATTTCGTAATTAAACCAGTATAGTGTTCTTTAAAAAGAAAATAGAATGGCACATATTCAAGTCAAAATAGTGGATAACATATCCCTGCAGTTAATGGTAACTGGGGGGTCCTAAAGTTAACACAATAGAGAGACTAGAGAGAGAGAGTATTGTTCTATTATTTCATTTATTCACAAATTGATTTATGCATAGCATAAGCTTCCCCCCTTTATAAAGGCTACTATTCATAGTAATTAAGCAAGTAAAACATATTGATTATGCCAACTAGTAAATCGGTGCTGCTGCACATCTTTTTTGGCAGTATGAAATTTCATTTGGGTCCAATCACAAACTTCCTTATCATAAAAGTATTGCATATGCAAGACTTCTCAAGTCTTTTAGTGCTTCTCAAATCTTCTTAGTTGCCTTGATTTAATTTTTAACAATATTTGTGTGATTCACAATCACATCCTCTCGAATCATGACCACATTTGGCCAAATATATTTTGAGGTACAATTGGATTTTGGGGTTGGACAGTCGTAAATATCTTCTTTAGAATTTATACAAAATCGAAGTTGTATTGCATTACCGCATGCTTTTTTTTGATGAAAGAAATGGGCTAAGCCCAGTAGAGATCACAAGTAACAACAGCTTACAAAAAAACAGCTTACATACTACAAAAAAAAAAAAACTGATCACATCAGGCTAATCTTTCATTGACAAAAAAAACCAGGCTAATCACAAGTACCCTCAACCTAGCCTTGTCACTTCTCACTTGAACCTTCGAATTTCTAATTTCGTTAAGCTTGGTACTGTAGGTCGCCTCATCAAGGAAACCATTCTTCACGGCATATATTTCAAAAACTGTTTTTGAATTAAACTTCCCTTAAGTTTCCGATTGACAGTATCTGAGTTGATGTAGAGAGTGCTGAGGATTATTTTCCAGAAAAGCCTAACATAATAAGCCCTGTGAGTTTCATAAATTTGAAGTGTTTGAGTATTATCTTTGTACAGACCTACGTCCTTTTGAAGCTCTTGAGAATGCTAAGGAGGAACTTGCTGCTTATTGTGCTTAATCAAAGTAATCACAATCGCAGAGATCTGAACTTTGTCAATACGAACAATAAGCTGAACATAAAAAGATACATAAATAAGACAACGTATTATTCTGCTTATCTAAAAAAAGACAACATATTATTCTTTTTTATCAGTCCAAGCCAATGAGAAAACTCTAAACTTGTGCATTCTGCACAAAGTAAAGGACTAGCAAAGTTAGTTAACTAAGTAATTGAGATGTTATGTGTTACAAGGGTGAGATTTTTCCTACCAAAACAAAAGTGAGTTTGAAGATACAGTTAAGGATGTGTTAATCTTTTTTTTCTTTTTAAACTAAGGTATCCTCCACGGCGATGACTGTGGAGACTAATTCTTCGAGGTGTCGAAGATTCAATTAAGAGGTTGACATCTCTAAACAAAAGTTTTTCCTTACACACCGGTTAGGGATCGAACCCACGACCCAAATATCTTCCACTTGTAACACATCATATTAACTTGAATAAAGATCATTCTTTACCCATTAAAATACATATACAGTCCAAAGAAGAAGAAAACATACTAATATTCCCATGGAATTTTCTTAAACTAGAATGTAGCCGAAAAGAAGCAAAAGGAACAAAAAGGGCTAAACCATTGTGTCAAAAAAAAACGGACAAAACTCAACCAACAAGTAAAGCAAAAATAGGCCAAGACCACACTTAGATTCAGCATGCACCCAAGTGTCATTTAAAAAAAATGTTAAAACAAACAAAGAAGTGTAAAAAAAACAGAAAGAGAGAGGAGAGAGAGAGAGTCTTACCATGAAAGATGGCCGTGAGAGAAACGCGAGAAGAGGGAAGAGGGAGGGAGAGAGAAAGAGAGAGAGATGTGGTGGCTACAACCAGAATGGGGTTTTCTTAGCTATCAATAGTAGAAGCGAAGAGATGAGAAGGTGAGAGAGGATTTTGCTACTCCTCTTCTCCGGTAAATGCCTCTTCTATATATGAATTTTCAATTTGTCTCCTTGTTATGACCATTGACCAGCCAGCTAAGGGCAGTCAAATGCCCATGATTCTGCTCTTCTGAGTTTTGATAACTGCCTCTGCTACATTTCCCTTTTTGTGAGCTATTTTTATGCAAACCGATTCTGAACTTTCAAAAGTAGTATACCGTTCAACCTCAAAATAGAACTGTTTTGTCTTATCATGAGTAAATAGCTTGTGTATGATCCTTTTCTCTTTCTTCACATGCTGTATAACTTCTCTTTACCCATATCATAGTTTCCATTTGTTTAGATAAAAGTTTTTCATGGCCAGATTGCAAATCACGAGCCACAGTGAAACACATTTGTAGTCATAATTTGCTAACCATTAAGTTGATTTTACATGCTTATGGAACTTTGTAGTCATAATTTCCTTCCATAGGCGACGCTAAAGTAACTACATTTTGCATTAATAAGGAAAAATAAACTAATAAGCAAACTGATTTACAACTACTCTACATGAAATGAAAATTCAAACAATGATAAAATAAGCAAAATGGTTTACTAGAGAGGTCACTATCACAAACTAACAAAATTTCTGTGATATTAGCCCAATTGTGAAAGGCTCAAAAGCAGAAATTCTACAGTTTTTTCATCTATTAGTGACAGACTCTACCACTTACCACTTTGATCCATGAGAACATGATAGCGTAAACAAAGCTATGAGAACCTTTGGTCTGGTTTATAGAGCTGATTGTACTGTAAACATTCAGATTAGATTCATTATCTTTTGTACAAAAAATGTGTACAAAGTTCATTTCTAACCATTATGTGATGACACCGATGAGAAAATTAATGAAAGCATGCTGTTGAACTATGTGCTTCAGACAAAATATGCTATTGATTTTGTCTGAGATTTCTCTTATTGATTACATTTAAGAAACTGCTTTACTATCATAGGAGAATTATATGTCCTTCCATATAATTTGTGTATCCTTTACAATTTAGAATATATTGTTTCAATGGCATCTAACAATATTTGTTTCATATCTTTTGTACACTTGAAATGTCATTATCTTAGAGACACTTCTCTGACCTTGAAATGTCATTATCTTTTGCATATCAAAATGCTCGAAGAAACCGCTTTTTATGACTTTTTGAGAAAAGATAAGTTTTTTGATATTTGGTAAAACTTTTATTATGTATTTGTTGCACCCGAAAAATCCGGTTTGGGTTTCTCGATGTACAACTGGAAAGATTTTGAAGCCGCCACCAATATTTTAATTTTAAGACCAAAACATTGGAAAAAGGTCCTTTAAACAAGGCAGATGGTCTTTTGAAAACTAGAGATATGGGTTCGGGGGTCGATTACGTGCGGGGAAGGTGTTAGCACCCCACGCGTCCTCTCTATTGAGAGGGAACCTTTAATTAAGTGTGTGGTTTTAACGTTTGATTTGAAAAATACCTAGATTTGCCTATTTATTTCTTGTTTGAAGATGAATGGGAAAACTTAATGAAAATTTTTATTTTTGGCGCTTGACGAGAGTTGGCCTCTCGCTCCTACGTATCTCCTAGTGCGATGGAGAATTCAAAGCTACGTAGTTCTTGTTTGTCCTGAAAAAGGTTTTTGTTTTTTAATCTTTTTTAGAGTTTTTCACAAAGGGGTTGAGCGTTTGCGGTGACCAAACAACAACGGTTTAGAGTGGTCACGCTACTAACTCTTTTGAAAGTGAAATTATCATTAACAACCAAACGGCAACGGCGCGAGTGACTATTGATGACAACCGGTTTTTATTTCGATTATTGAAAAGGTTTTCGCCATTGAAGGAGAGCGTTTGTGAAGACCAAACAACAACGGTTTAGAGTGGCCACACTACTAGCTCCCACGGGAATGAAATTATCACCCACAATCAAACGGCAACGGCGCGAGTGATCATTAGTGATAATTAGTTTTGATTTTGATGTTTGAAAAGATTTGTTTTTGAAAAGTGTTTTCGTTGGTTTGAATTGGAGAGAACGTTGTGATAACTTGAAAAGGAATTCGCAATTGGATTGAGCGTTCGCGATGACCAAACAACAACGGTTTAGAGTGGTCACCCTACTAACTCTTTTGAAAATGAAAATTATTATTAACAACCAAACGGCAACGGCGCGAGTGATCATTAATAATAATTGGTTCTTATTTTAGGTAATCCTTAACACTTGGGATATGCTCAAGTGAATTAGTGTCAAATCCTCTTGCAAAATCATCAACACAAACATGATTTTCAAAACAAGCAACTAAAACAAGCACAAGCCCCAATCGTTTACCAAATCACATTCTATTTCACTAAAACATCAAAATCAAACAAAAACCCTAGCCTTACTTCATGGGAGTTCAAACAAACATCACAAATCAAGCCTAAACTCAAGCATTTACAAGATTAGACAACCAAACACATCCAAAAGAAGTTGCTGGAAGAGGCGTAATAGTAAAAATGGGGTGGGGGTGCTATTTAGCTGCTAGGTGTTGTATTTGAAAAAAAGCAACGTACAAATAACAAAGGCCCATGGTCTGACCCATGAGTTGGGCCATTACGGGGGTATGCATGTATTAAACGTGGGGTGTTAGAAGAAGGTGAGTGTAATCTGAATTTAAAATAAAACATGACATAAATGGGGAATCAAGGACAAGTCACGTGGGGAGGGTGTAAAGGAAACAAATGGTCAGATTTCACTTTTATGAAGGAAACAAATGATGATTTGAAAATAATAATAAAAAGGGATTAACATAACAAAAAGCAATGAAATAAGAAACTAAAAATGTGGTGAAGGGACATGAGGGGACGCCGACTGATGCAAGTCTAGCAACTCTATATTGTATTTTACATTGTCAATACTAAACTAGTTATTGTGGTTAATAAAAAAAAGAAATAAACTAATAACCTAATAATTAAATATATAAGAAAAAGTTGAGTTATGTGAAGACCCTACCAAGAAAAAAAAAATATCATTTCATACCTTGAGTTCCAGAGAGAGGAAACGAAAGTCTCAAGAGAGAAAGAGAGAAAGAGAGGTGGAATACAATTCTTCTTCTTCTCTTTTGCCTTTTTTTTTTTTTGGTTTGTTTTCTTGTGAAGGTGGTGTTACAAAAATGGAGGAGGTATGGTGGAGGAGGTTGTTGGGTTGTGTTTGTGGTGGTTGTGGGTGGTTGTGAAAGAAGGAAAGGGATGGTAGTTGTGGGTTGCGAAAATGAAGGAGGGTGGAGTTGAGAGGTTGTTGTAGTGGTGTAGTGAGGTGGTTGTTGTTGTTTCAAATGGAGAAGAGTAGAGTGGAGGTGATGTGTTGTTTTGAAAAGCTTGATTCTTGATGAGTTTTTGAGTGTCCACCCCTCTCCTTTCGTTCTCCCCTCTTACGAGTTTTTATTTGTTTATAGATGAACTTGCATATGTTATTGTGTTGTAATGTCAATTTTCTCTTTGTATTTGTTCAAAAGTTTCATGATTTGTATTTGTTCAAAAGTTTCATGTTTTGGTGTATAAGGGATTCTCCTATTTGGAGCTAACACTTTCCTTTTGGCTCCCTCACCTCTTTGCTACATTCACAAATTGGGGATGTTTGACTATATTTTAAAACCTGTTTGTGTGTTTATGTATGTGCAGTTTTGAAAGCAAAGTTTCAACAAAGGTTCTACCTATTTGGAGCTTTGGGAGCTAGCCTATTATTCTCATTTTCACAATTTTGGAATTATTAACCGCTCCTCTTGTCTATTGTTCTTATAATTTTGCCTCCTCCAACTGCTATCTTTATTCTTATTTTTGTAATATTTTTTACTGAAATTATAACATTTGTTCACATATACTTAAAATTAATCCTAATCCTAAATATATCAAAATAATTGTAAGGATATTTAAAGTGAAAATGTTTGTTAAGAAGCATCATATTAGGGATAAAAACTGAAATTCATGCATCTAACTAAGATTACAATTGGGTTCTAAAGACCACTAATATATTAAAAAGTAAGTTGGTCCTATATTACAAAGGACTTAAAAACCGATAGGTCATGTGTACATGTTGGGTCCTAAAGATATTTAATATATTAAACACAATTTTTATTTATTTTCATTTTATTTTATTTTATTTTTTTCTTTACTTAACAAATTATTATTAAAAACCTTTCATTTGCTTGGCTTTAAATGTAATGGTGGTTAAATTTCCTTCAAGAGTATTTAAAGGCATCATTCATTTTTTTAATTTTAATCAACAAAAGTATCATTCATAGTAACTTTTCATTACATCTAATATATATTATTTGACATTGTAACCATGATTAATGTTAATTTTTGTGAAAATTTTGAGAAGTCATAAGTTAGAGAAGTTGTTTAAAAAAATTATTTAAAATTAGAAACAAAATGCTATACTCACCACATTTGATCCATGCACTCTCTAAGTAGAGATAAAAGGAGCATAAGCAAATCATTTAGACCTAGCACATTATATAATTTCACATAAGCTATGAAAACTAAATATTTTCCTAAAGAACAATATCAAAATTAAACATGACTTGAGAATGCCCATGGCTTTACAAAACATCGTTACATCAATTGCACACTCTATCTACTTCAAATTGCTCAAACATGAAACCTTATTTTTTTCTGCATGTCTTTTTCTTGTAGAAACTCACTCATTTCTTATACTCATATGTACATCTTGTTTTTCACATCTATGTGCTCTCTAAGTAGAGATAAAAATCATGTAGACCTAGCACATTATATAATTTCACATAAGCTACTAAAACTAAATATTTTTCTAGAGAATAATATCAAAATTAAACATGATTCCGTAATTCCCATAGCTTTACCAAACATTGTTGCATCAATTGCGTTGTTCACTAAGTGATCCAAACATGCGAAACCAATTTTTTTGCAGATTGTCTTTTCTTTGTGAAACTCACTCATTTCTTCTACTCATATGTAAATATTGTTTTTGACTATAATTTTTTTGCCAAGATCTCTCTACTCACCTCTCCAAAATTGTTCACTTTAAATAGTAATTTCTTATTATAACCGACTAAAACTCTACATCTTCCACTAATATTTTACTAACTCATGAATTTATTGTCAATTAAAGGAATAATTCATATTAATGTTATATACTTCCCTTTTAATATTGCATAAATGTTACATCATGAAGAATTTCAAAAGGTTTAATAATTATTTTCTGTTTCAAAAAGGAATTAGATTAAAGACAACTAAATTAGGTTTCTAGCAATTTTAATGATAATAATAATAATAATAATAATAATAATAATAAAATACAATTTCATTGTAAGCAAGTATATCTTAAAATAGTCTAATGAGATTTGTCATAATATATAGATGTCTTTGAAATCAAAAAAGAAGAAATAAAAAAAAACCTTCATCTCATGAATTTAAAATAAGTAGTGATTATTTAAAAAAATAAAAATGATGTCTAATATTAAATTGTATAAAAGATAAAATTAAAATATATTTTATATGAGAAATATTCAATTTTTATATACATACATATATATATATATATATATATATATATATGATGTACTATTTATATGAAAATTATTTCCAAATAGTAAAAAAATTGAATTAACTTTATTCCATCATAATGCTATTCCATAAAAAATTATATAAATAGTAACACATTGTTTTCTTGTGACTTAGTAAAGTTATGACATTAGTTTAGAATGAATAATAATTAAAACAAATATAAATTCAAAATCAATATATATATATATATAAAAATATTTTTGTTGATGGTATATATAGATAAAGATAAATAAATAAGCTAAATAAAGTATAAGAGAACTATTAAAACAAAATTTAAATTAATAAACCCAAAGTAACCAAAAGTTTTCTTTTTGACCAAAAATAACCTAAAAGATTAACCATCGCCCAATATTTTTTTTTCTTTCTAAAAATAAAAGAGGAAAATACACAATTCTTACAACAAAAATCCATGAAAATTATAAATAAATATAAATATAGAAGTGAACACAATTTTTTAAAAAAAGATATGAAGCTAAAGTCTACGTTTTTTATGTTTCATGTGGTTTTTATTTTTATAAATAATAAAATAATGCTCAATTCTCCTAGTCATCAAACTTTATGTCTTTTTATTTTTATTCAACTCATATCAATACACTTATTGTCTTTAATTATATAATAACTGAAAAATATAAAGGGTCTTAATAATTTAGCCTTAATATGTAATCATTAATAAAAGTCTCATTATATGTGTAAATTATAAAGATGAACTTGCATATGTTATTGTGTTGTAATGTCAATTTTCTCAACGATTTGTATTTGTTCAAAAGTTTCATGTTTTGGTGTATAAGTGGATTCTCGCTAACACTTTCTTTCTCCCATCATGAGTAGCGTGCCTCTAAAGTAGCCAATTGCTATGCTACATTCACAAATTGGGGATGTTTGACTATATTTTAAAACCTGCTTTTTCTATTCTTATGCTTACTTCAAACCTGTTTGTGTATGTGCATAATGTTTTGAAAGCAAAGTTTCAACAAAGGTTCTACCTATTTGGAGCTTTGGGAGCTAAATTTCAAGCCTATTGTTAAATAACTACTTTAAGCACAATTTTGGAAGAAAGCCCAATTGTTACTCAACTTCCTCTACTCAATCATGTCTTTTTTTTCTTAAAAAAAACTCTCATTGTCAGCTCCTCCTCTGGCTATTTGATTAGTAATTTAGTATTTTACTTTATTCTTATTTTTGTATTTGTAATAAGAATTGCTATAGTATATTTATGTTCAGCACTAAGTCCTCACACACATGCGTGAGGTTGGGTGCTATGTGTTGTTATTATTTTTTTATTTCAAATGGAATCTTGCATTGTTTTGTTATTAACAGCCTTCTTTTTTTTTTTTACTTGACCTAGATCAATTTTATCTTCCTTTATAAATTTGATTTTTGTTTTGGTTAAATACAACACGCGTCTACCACGAAAATAACATAGTGCCCGATCGTTAAAATTAAACGCGCGTACGAAAATAGAAAAAAATAATGCATATTATGGGGTATAACACGCGTACCTAGCTAAAAAATAATGCATGTGTGCCTCGACATATATTTTTGGGTCGCTTTTCAACTACGAGAAAAATACTGTTAGAACCTCGCGTTCGCGAAAAGACAATTTTTATTTTGAATTAGTCGGACAAAATTGGGGTATGACAGTATTAAAGCATATTATGTTAAATAAAATAAGTTATTTGTAAGTCTTTTTATTGAAATATTTTCAAATAGGGGGGCCTTTCCTCACAATCTGCCTAGGTCCCATAAAATGTCGACAACGGGACTGGCTGACACGTGTAATTGGATTTTTTTAGAACTTCTAATTATATTATATCACATTATTTTCTACAAATCCACTCATTCGGATAGCGTGCATAAAAAATACTCTAAATTAATAGATGTGCCTTAGTTTGTGAATAATTTATTATTTAAATGTATATATGCGGCGATTTTTGAGGAGGAAAACAAATATGACATTGGAGTTTGCATTCGATCTTCCACGGAAAGTTTTTATAGCGGCAAAACTATGTTGTTTGATGGTGTCCCTACACCACAAAAAGCGAATGCAATAGGTCTTAAGGAAACCTTAATTTGGTTGGAGGCTTTGGGGCCAACTTCTGTTTCCAATGAATTGGACTGTGCTTCAGTTGTAAATGGCTTGAAGGTAGAGTCATTTCCGAATACCGAGTTTGGTACTATTTTATTGTATTGTCGCAGCCGTTTACTTCTTTTTCCTAGCTTTAAGGTTAACTATATTCGGACTATATCCGGCAGTGGCGGATCTAGGACCCTGGGGTCAGGGTGTCAAAAATTTTAAATACACAATTTACTAAAAATATAATTAAAACAACTATAATATATTTAAATAAATAAATAAATTATACATTTCATAATTTTCCTCTACGTGATTTCATATTCCGAAATCGTTGAATAATAAGCTCAGAGTGAATTTTATTTAATATATCACTCTCAATGTATGTCACCAAACAGTCGTTCATCCATGTATCCCACATCCGGTCACACAAGGGAGAGCTAATGCTGATCAATGAAAATGGAGTTGAGTAAGAGATTATGGCCGAGACTAAGAAAGACTAAGAGATGGAAGGGAGTTGAGAGAGAGGGACGAGAGGAGAGTAGAAGGATAGAGATAAGTGGTGGTGAAGAGAAAGTGAGTCGAGAGGGGTGAGGGAAAAGGATGACAAGTTTTTACTTCATTTTTTTCCATGTTACTCTGTTGAGTGTGTTTAATTTATATCAAAAATGCTATTTTGATAAAAAAAAATTTGACAAATCGACAAATTCTGCATTTCTTATAACACACTCAACCAAGTTTTTGTGACTATTAAATAACCCGCTTTTTCACGCTTTTAGGCGTGGATTAAAAATTTGGTTAATTGATCACTTACTAATAGTCTAAAAAACTTGGTTAATTGGTGTTTTAGGTTTGTAACTTGTCGATTTGTCAAAAAATTTTGTCAAAATAGCATTGTTGAATTTATATATAGTTTTGATATGTATTTTATTATGTATAATGTATATGTATTATGTATGTATATGTATATGTATATGTATATGTATGTATTATTATACTTTGAAGAGGCGTGGAGCTGTTTGTGCTGTGCTACAGCAGAAGGCGTGGAGAGAGGAGTTTGGTGCATGCTTAAGCTTGTTTTGGCATAGCAAGTATTCAAAAATTAAAGAACTCTTTGTCCTTAACTCTAAAAGGAAGGGTGTGTGCTGTTATTCTGTTAACATAAAAGAAAAAGGCCAAGTTGTACGAAGTTGTTGAACAACCTTGACCATTGACCATTGACCATTGACCATTGACCAATGCTAGTGATCTGTGAGTTAAAGAAATTCAAGGCTAGTGATTTAGTAATCTCTTGATTTATAAACTAAACAAACACCTTGTAGAGTTGATAAAAATTGTAACAAGACACAGTAGATGGACTATTAAAAAGGCTTTAAAAGTGTATTTTAGACTTTGCAATTTAGGATAACCTTTATTCGGAGACAAGCCAATCAAGTAGCCAACTCTCTAAAAAGAGTTGCTAGATCTTATGTTAACTCTATAATTTTTAATTATTTTTCTAATTGTACTGTGACAAACTTTTTGAGTGAAATGAATTAATTTACTTTTGGTAATTTTTTTTTTTAATTGACGGTCTATGATTATGAGCCAGACGGTTACACATAAAGACAAATTAACTTTAATTTATAACAGAGAGTGGTACATGAAATATTGCGCTGCACATGGCTTCTGCCATGCTATGTGTATTTATTTTTGTACTTTTTGCTTTAACAATATTTACTTTTTAAATTTTAATTGTATATTTTTTGTTTGTAAATTTTGGTAATGAGTTCTGAACAGCTTAAATTAATAAATCAAACTATTATATTTTTTATTGTGATTTTTTCTGTTTTATTATTATTTATTGTTTCAATTTGGTTAATAAATAAAAAAATTGTTTAAGAAAACTAATCGAGAGTTTTCTATAAAATTATTTGGTGTTTAGCATCTAATTTCTTAAGAAGAAATTAACTAAAAAACAAACAAGATAAAAAATAATACACGATGGTTAAGAGTAACTCCAATTCATATTTCTTAACTCATTTCTTAAGTTGTGCAACTATTGCTTAGAAAAAACTAGCATTGAAGTTGCTCAAGAAGAAGTGGAAGATGATAAAGGAAAATGCAAAGAAAATATGACTCCTACAAATCCCTTTGATATACTTGAACTTCCAAGGTTGAAAAAGACGTATGCCGAGAATGTCTAAGCGCTTATTAAGAAAATGGTTTAAACCGCTTTGTCGCCCCAACCATATTAACATTTGCTTGCGGTATCAATATATGGGACGAACATATGTAAGATAAATCTGTCATGAATGTATGTGGAGTTTAACAGTTCGAGCTTCAACAGAAGGTGAGGCTATGGATGTAATGATCAAATATAACTTGAAATGTATTAAATGTATTATATCTAAAGTAAAATATTTTGAAATGACATTTTTATATTTAGAATTGAGATAAAAGTAGAAAATAATTTAGTATTTTTGGTAATAGGTTGTTTGTTTGTATATATATATTTTTTTTGATTGAAAAGAGGGCCGAAGCCCGAGGTTGTTTGTATATATTGATAATAGAGTAAGTTGTTTGTATTTATTGATATCTATTATTGATTGATAGTAGATAGATAATAATTAAAATAAAATATTAAAGCAAAATGAAAGCAAATGTGACATACTGGCCAATACACTGGAGATTATGAATTACTAGGTGCGCGCTGTACCCAAACCAACACACTAGAATGGAGTAATCAACTTGATTCTGCAGTGAGAATTGATTTCAGAATCGATTTTAAGTGAAAAGTTAAAAGAAACATAACGCGATTTTTGTTTGATATCTTTATTGAAAAATTGATTTTTATCAATGTTTGTTGTTTGGATAGATTGAATTGAATTAGCTTTTACGCGTATGAAATTACCAAAATGGGCCTCAACTTAAAATTACACTAAAAACTTAAAGTTTAATATAGATACAATAAAAAAATGATAAGTTAAGCATACAAAAAAGTTGAACGGACACCGACTTACTACATTTTAAGTATTAATGTTTGTTTATTTTGTTTTTTTCCTGGGCAGTTAATGTTATTTGTTTAAAAAAAAATCTTACAAAAGTCTACAGAGTTAAAACATTAGGCCCAATACAAAGAAATTCCACCAAGCCCAATTCGAGACATTCATCTTCTTCCCTAACCTACGTTGAAAACAGAGCAACACTTTTAAGATGAAAAATGCAAGAAGGCAAGGGTAACAAAGGAATAGATGGAAGATTGACAATTATAAATCTTGGAATTGATTTTGTGTTGCCGTGGAAGCTTCAATTTGTTGCTTCTCATAGAATTGATTTTGGGAGGTGGAAGCACTTTTCATGTAAGAAACCCAAACAAGATTTTATAGCACAAAATCACGAAAGGTGAAGGAAAAAAGCACTTCCATGGCTCTCACCGCCAAACCAAACAGTCACTTAATTTATCACGGGAAGGGGGGGGGGGCATCAATGCATCTTCTTAGAAACCTACAACTAAGAAGTTAAATAAAACTAAATTAAAAGCATGACGGTAAGTCGGTAATAGGGGGAATTTGGTATAATATATTAGTAGTATAAGCGTGCTACACACCGGTGTTGTCATTTTATTTTTATGTATAAATTCAAGTAAATTTAATTAGTTCGAACACTACCATATGAAAATCTTAACAAATTCAAATAGTCTGAACTTTACCCCGTTTAAAAAAGCAGAATAGTAAAAAGGAAAAATGAATGAGAAATGTAGATGAAATTAAAGTAGATATATGGTGAAAAAACAAAGAAATCAGAGAGTTAGAGGAAAAAAGAGGAGAAAAAGAGTGAAAAAATGTGTGAGAATGAAAAAATGAAAATGTTTGAAAAAGTTTGTGTGAGAGAAAGAGTGAAAGAAATGTACTAAGGGCTGCTCATAGTACCAGGGATACCTTTGTAATTTTTAACTTTGTGCCTTACTTTTTAGTCCATTCCGTCACCTTAGATGAGTGTTTTGGTGTTGGAGCGGGTAACCGGTAGTTTTTGTTTGGCTCAGGCCATTTAGGCCTCTTTAATCATCAAAAAAAGAAGAAGAGAAAGAGTGAAAAATTGAGCCATTTAGGTGATTTCAACCGATCGATAATCAACCTCATCTGTTGTAACCCAAACCTACTAACATTGACTAAAAGTTGATATTTTAGTCAATGTTCGTACGTTTGAAGGTGAGACGGATCCTTACAAGATTGGGCTTCTGTAATTAATTTGTTAAATTGTAAATAAAATTCTTCTGCTATTTCTTACTACAAAACATGTTTGGCTACCTGATGATTCACTTTGAGAAGAAGGTTGGTGCTTTGTTAAAATATTGGAACCATACTGTGACTGAGTTGAAAATATTAAAATTTTAGGGGCAAAAGTGTGAATATAAAAAACAGGGGAACTTGAGATATCAGGTAAAAATTAAACTTGTGCAGAGTGCACATTTAAGGCATTTGTGCAGAAGATCACTAGTACTCACTCACTCACTCACTCCCTTATAAGTATAACCGCTCATTCTCATTGGATTCTCATTCTTCTAAAAATATTTCACCTTTCCATCTCTCAAATTCTCTCCTACTCCTCTCAACCATATCATCGAAGTTATTTTTCTCTTCTTCCTCTTCTCTCATCTCTTTATATTTTTTTTCATTTCCATTTTATTAACAACAAGAACAAACGGAAGATCAAACAAGAAAGCTTATCTCCCTCTTCCTCTCTATCAAATCGTGGCTTGCTCTCTCTCATTTTGAGGGTGAGAATTGTTTTTCATTTTTTCCATATATTTCTCATTTTTTTTTTAAGTTGAAAGCTTTAATAGAATTGATTGTAGAACTTTGATCATGTTTTTATAACTATTTTAATTTGGCTTTGAACATTCAATCTGATGTTCATCATCTACATTACTGTCCATCAACGCAACTTCATTGGATCTAAACATTCAATCTCGCCTCTTCTCTCCCATATCTATGATGTCGTAATATTTTTTATATTCTTTGTTGTACAAATTATGGTCTCCACATATCGTTATTTTATAATCTTTGTTATACATATTCTATATTCTATCTCTCTCAGATATGAGTCGGATCTAAGAGATCTGGTTTGGATCTGAGAGATACAACTCTTTACTTCTTTTTTAGATTTGATCTAAAATTTTAGATCTATATCTCCCTCACTCTCAGTCATGTTTTTTCAAATTTTGTTGTTCTGTTGTTGAAACTTTTTGATCTATTTAATCCTGTAGATAAATGGAATTCTATGGTATGTTAATTATATATTGACTATTTTAATATAGGGTATTATTTTTCGTACCCCCCAAATTCCCTACCACACCCCCATATTATACGTTTTGGACAAAAATGCCCCTAGGAAAATATAAAATTTCGGAATTACCTGAGTGAATTGGTAATTCCGGAAGGAGATAAAAAGAATTTCGGAATCACCAAAAATGGAGGTAATTCCGGTTCAAAAATTGTGAACCGGAATTACCTCAATTTTGGTAATTCCGGAAATCCTTTTATCTTCTTCCGGAATTACCTAGTTTTGAAGGTATTTCCGAAAAAAAAAATTATTTAATTAAAAACCAATTAAAATTAATTAAAGACGCGTTTTCAATCACGAAACGATACAATACATGAAATTGATGAAAAAAATAACATAACGCAACAACAAACGAAATAAAAACACACGTGTAAAACTAGTGAGATGGTGGTTGGAGACGCCGAAGGATCTCAAGAAACGGTCCTTCGGTTTCGACATACACCAATAGGACTCGCATCCAAATATGTCAAAAGTGTCCATCATCACCGAACGCATCGTTGTTCTTCACATCCATGGTGGACCATCGAACACGATTATTATCGCCCATAGTCGGGTAGCGATAAATGATCCGGTGACTTCTCGCCACACCCTCCAAACGCACCTTCGTTGTTATTTTTCTTTCGAGCTTCAAAGGTGATGTCGCCCTTAAGCCCGCATAAAATGGGGTTTGGACTCTCAAATAGACACCATTTTCTCTGTTTGTTATTGTGCCCCGATGGTGAAGGCGCAAAGGAGTGCGAATCACGAGAGTATTGTGTATTCAGAGTATCCATGAGAGTGTTGTGTGTGTGTGAAATAAGTGAAATGGAAGGGTGTATTTATAGGGAAAAATGAAACCCTTGAATGAATTTCCACCGTTGATGAAAAGTGGTCGGCAAAAAACTGACCCTTTAAAGTGTTGGGAAAATCTAGATCGTTAAAAGTTGTCGGCAAGATCTAGGCCGTTAATTAGTAATGAAATAAAAATGTTTTATTACTTGAAAAAAATGACTTTTTACCTATGTTCTGGTCAATTTTTACCATGCGTAATTTTTTTTAAATTTTTTTAAAAAATTACAAACTTGTAGAAAAAGTATAATACTACGATATTGAGGTTAAAAAAACGAGATACAAAATTATTTACGACCTGTAATTGTACACCAAAGTGGCCTAAAAAACATGTTTTTTAGTGTTAAAAATGACTTTTTTGACACTTGTTTATTATTTCTATCCGTTACTCGATTTTTTTTGACACGTGGACATAATTGTTTTCGTCGATTAAATTTCTTTGACACTTGTGGATTATTTCTATCATTTACTCGATTTTTTTGACACGTGGACATATTTAAATATTCTACGATCGTTAACGTGTAAAAAACCAACAAATAATAATGTGAAATTATATAAACAATCAAGATGTGATATCTACATAATCATATGGTGTCATTTGAACATAATCTGGAACATAATCAGGAACAAAAGAAGACCATAACTGCATGCGTCCAACGTATGGATATTGCCACGATCTAGCTTCATCTGAGACGACGACCCCAAGAAGGATGTGCGGGAGGGATAGGGCTAGTGTGGTTCAACTTGACAAGAATCCAATGATTCCTATGGATGAACCCAACACAAACCAACCGACTGATGGAAATACAATCTCCCTCAAAGGGAAGAATGTCCAGCTTCTCATGAGGCGACAACATAACCACGGTCTCTCGATATCTAGTAGCTATGACATGTCCTGTGGTCCGCATGGTCATCCACTTCTCAATAGGTTGTTCCTGTCTCTGTTTGGGATAGAAACTAATGAATCTCTAATGTTCGAACATTGTCACCCATCAACCGTGTGTCTTCAAAACCAGTTGTCATCCATCTCACTAATTAAATCATTCCAACCATCCGCCAACCGTGTTCGACCACCTCTAGTGAAGTAGAGATGCATCTAAAGCCACGCTTCCATCCCCGCGACATTGATAATGTCGCCAATATACCTATGTAAGAACTCGAAAGTGACTTACCAAGTGGATGTCATCTCGCGCTCGCTTTCTTTGTCGACCTCTCTGACTCCACTCTTTCTCCCTTCACCACTTTTTTAATTTGAGCATGAACATTTTTGTTGATATGATATCGACAAAGCAAATTCACTACCTCGGAAACACAACCTTGATAGCAATATCAAAGCCTCCTCACAATCGCGAGGATAACTCGAGAAACACAATTCACACGCTCTATTAGAAATGGAAAAAATAAAAACAAGTTATGTAATGGCAAAACTAAAGTCGCTTAGCATTGACTTACTTGAGGAAGTACAATATCACACAAAGATCAAATCTCGTAGGCTCTGCAAAGACCCACGTGTAGTCATCATAACGCTCATGAGACAGATATGCAAACGCAACAGAAATGTCAACTCGATGGGAAGTGACACCAACAATCTCCAAAGCAGAGGCAATGCATACTTGTTGGTCTTAAAGTGCATATCCATAATCAAAACAAAGGGGAAACATCCTCAATAACTTAATACTATCGTGATGTGACCACATGATCTCCTCAACAATATCACTACCTTTAAGTCGCCTCGTCCAACACAAGTAATGGTTCGCTCAATCGGTGTCATAAGTCACGTGATCTCACCATATTACCTCTCTTTCCCTTCCGAATATTGGCGCGGGTTCTATACAACCGAGTAATGTTGCTCAAGTTGTTCTTAAATTTGTTCTTTAATGCTTCAAGACTTTTGGATGCTTTCACTCCCAGCGACGGATGCTCCCAACAATTGATCGCTCGTCCTTGCTAAACTTACCAAATATAGTCGCTCCAAACAAAGTCTTATGAGGCTCATGATTGTGAATCCCATCCACCACTCTCACCATCCAATTAGAACTAGGAGGCAACATTGGTTTAGCTTTCAATCGAAACCTACAACCACATCTTTTCGAACTCTTGTGTCTACCCGCAGAACACCCAACATCTACTCGATCAGTATGTGCCCCGCCTCTCACAAATGCATAAAGAACCTTGTTCTTTTCCCTTTCCCATTCTCCGTCGTCTCTCGATCGAACAATAACCACAATGACTCCGTTCGCTTTCCAAAGATCTCTAACCCAACGTGTCATTGCATCACGAGTGGGAAATATCTCGGATGTAGTAAAGGCACCTGCTAAATCCAGTAATAACCATCTATTTAAAAAAATTAAAATGTTAAAAAAAAAAAAAAATTTGAAATACCTTTTTAATAGGTATTTCCTGGTTCACAATTTAGAACCGGAAATACCTATTAAAAAGGTATTTCAAAAAAATCTAATTTAAAAACACAAAAATTCTAATTACCTTTTCTCGAGATAATTCCGGTTCAAAATCGTGAACCTGAAATACCAATTTTCTCGCGCTAATTCCGAAAAATCACCTACAATATTTCGAAATACCTCTTTTTTGGTAATTCCGAATTTTTTTTTATGTAGGCCGATTCGTTTCTTTTTTAAATGCCAGGGGCATTTTAGGCATTTTGATACTTATGGGGGTGTGGTCGATAATTAGGGGGGTACGAAAAAAAATAGCCTTTAATATATATCAAACACTATCGTAGTTAATGTAAAGTTTGACTATAAAGTTTATATGTCAAAGTCATTCTTTACCACCTTTGGTGTCCAATTTATTTCAGTAGTTTTTTACTTTCTTTTTCATTAATCATTCTCACTAAAATTTCTTTTCTCACTATATTCTCATCATTGATTCTTTCTCTTGGGGTTGAAAAAAGAAGTAAGGATTTACGTCGTTGGCTTTATCACGACAAAGTTGAGATATTTGATAATTTTTTGGTATAAACCAGATCTCTTCGCACGCGAATCAGCAAAGACTAATCATCGAGCCGGAATTTAGATCGCAAATGGCGACAAAGCGACAAAGCTTTCCCTCAAGAGATTTAACATCGCCGCACGCCCGAAATAGATTCGATCCCGTAACCTTATTGGCTTGAAATTTGAAATAAAATACTTTTTATACAATCTCATCCAAGTAATGATTTTGGTAAAAATATCTTATAAGATATTTGATAATAATGAAATAGATTTTTATATTTTAATATGTAGTAATGATTTTGGTAAATGATTTTGGTTGAGTTATCAATAAGTTCTTATAAAAAAAAACTTCGATTCTGATTTAAAATGGTTTGAGAAGTTTATACCTAAGAGCAAAATATAATCTTTGAAAAAGTAGGAACTTTAAGGTGTTGAAAATTTTCAAAATGATTTTTTTTTTGGAAAAATTGAGTCATTTGCCTAAATTATTGATTTTTATTAAGAGGAAAAATTGACTCTTGACAAAAACTAGTTTAATAAATTTTGAGTTACTTTGTTCTAGTTTCATGAGAGATTTTTTAAAAGGGTTTGGTAAGTAGGTTGAAAAGAAGTTGATACAAATAAAATGATTACTTTATGGAAAAAATTGAGTCTTTAGAATACCAAAAGTGATTAAATGATTTTGTGAAAAAGGAATGAACTAGCTTTAGAAGATGTTTTTTGAGTTTCGCTAAAAAAGTTTGTCTTTTAACTATGAAGGAGATAGATCTATGAGAGATCTCTATTTTGGTGAAGTTTTTAAGATATTTTCATTTAAGATCCACATTTGTTTTCAAGCACTTAACTTTAGTAAGTTTAAAAGGAAAAAGCTAAAAAAATTATGAAGGTTGTAGTTGTGAAATATTGTGACCAGATTTTGATGTCTTTTTTGCCCCAGATGTGTAGAATATTGTGTTCTACCCAAACAATGTGTTGGTTGATTGCTTGGTGGAAAAATTAATCCGGTTAGGATTGGATGAAATTGGAAAAGGTATGTAATGTTAGTTTTTCTACTTTTATACATTGTTATTACTTGTAGTGTCTTTTTTTTACTTTCATCAATATTTTTTTTTGAAAAATCAAAAATAAAAATAATAATCAATGGTGATGATTCTTAATCAGAATTAGTCCAAGTAGGGAAGTACAACTAGTAATAAGTTAAAGCAATTAGTAACTTTCATCCCTCGTGTTGAGCAACTTATAATTCTTGGTTTTGGCTTCTCTTTACTTTTTTTAGCATATCTAATTCACCTCACATGTTCAACGGCTGAGTTTTATGGACTGATGTTTTGTTTATATAATGACTATCATATTTTTTATATTCTCTGTGTATTATGTCTTTTGTGTAAACAAGAAAACAGCTGGCACCACCTTGTTTTGTTAGCTTTTATGAATTCTCTTATTATTCTTCAACATAAATATTCAAATAAGTACTCCATTTTAGACACCTTATTAGTACATGCGCATAAGTCTGAACTTTTAAAGTGCTTTGGATTTACATTTTCGAGTATCATCCTATGGTACTCATTGTTTACTTATATGAAATTATATATGATTTATCTGGATTATATATCTCCTCCCATATCATTGGATGACTTGTAATTAGGATACGGTATAATGATGAAGAGCAACTGGATTATGAATACGACTCAAAACTAAGGTCATGTTTGTTCCTTTTAAATTCTAGCATACCAGAAAGTAAATCATGACCTGCACATTGCCTCTATATGAGAAGCTCCTTGTTTTTTGCTTTATGCTTGCATCTTGAATTGGATTCTCAGTTGAGTGAGAGAATTATTTAACATTGCTATTTTGATGTTTTATCCATTCAATTTGTGCAGTCTTTCTTTTACCTTGATTTTGCATTTCCTTTCATATGATTTATGATTTGACAAATGCCTTCTCCAAAAAGTTTAAGAATTCTTCGTTCAGCTTTGACTCGATTTATCATGGATGGGAATAGATAGGGAAAACTTATGAACTTTTTCAACAATCCCTAATCTGTTGCATACAATAATAATGTTTGGCTTAATTTATAGCTTCATTTGTGGTATGTTCTTACCCATTGTTGCTTAATTTATAGATGAAGCTTAGAGGCCACCATGTTGCTTATTGTGCTGAAAGGACGTTGTGGCGTGAAAGTCTTCTTTAATAGGTCACCAGTGAACCAGGCTCTATCGGTTAGACACCTATTGGCTTTCGGTGGGCTTTCAACTTCTGACCTTGAGTATTTGGACACACTCGATTATTATGAAGTCCTTAGTTAAAAAATCTAATAGGAAATCCTTAGTTTCAAGCAACTGATGGTGGTGGATTTTGATCGGCTGTATTTTCACAAGATTTGAGTTGTTGCTTTGAGGTAGTTGTTGCTTTGAGTCAATTTCAATTGATTTCTAAATCAATTTTTGCTTACTTCTGTTCAAGTCAATTGAAATTTTGTTCCTAGCAGTAGCTAACATGGCACTGCAACACAAATATGTAATGACCCATTTTCGGCGGTGCGGGTGTTTAATCAAAGTAATGTAGAGATTTGAACTTTGTCAATACGAACAATAAGCTGAACATAAAAAGATACATAAATAAGACAACATATTGATTCTTTTTTATCAAACTACTAGTAATGATGTTCCAAGAATCAAGAGTTTGAGGCATCGCTGATGAATCTATTAGAGAACATATAAATTTATCAAAATAGAAGGAAATGCAAAAATATAACTTATAAATTTATCAAAATTTCATCAAATTCATCATGAACCCTATAATATTATCCTCTCATACGTTAGATTCTACATAGTAAAGTCAAGACCAAAATCGATATTCGAAAACTACTCATTTCTGAATTTTGTTCTTTAGTAGTCATGGGGTGTTATTAGTTCTAACTCATTTATTAATCGATAGAAGATTAGGCCCAAATATTGTTCAAATAAAACAAGAATATGGGGGTGATGCAAAGGTTTCGGCCTAGTCTCCCCATTCGTCTTCTCTGTCTTTACTTTTTTTTTAATAAATTCGGGCAATTTGTCTGTTTGTCAAAAAAAAAATTGTTTTGACAAAATATAGAGATCAGTTAAGAAATTAAAATCTTGTAGATTTTAAAAGATAATTTTAATTCTTTTACCAAAAATAAAATTGAAATTGTTTATATAACAATAATAACAAATATTCATTCTTAAATTTTATGCAAGTGGACACCCAAAAAAAATAATATGCGGAGATCGCCAGCCACTATAATACAAAACTATGTCAAAACCAAAGTAATCAAAATCGGACCGGGCATTGAACCGGAAGAGACAGCGGTTCACGGTTCTTAGGGTTCAACCGGTTGAACTGGGGGTTCTACTAGAATTAAATAAATAGATTATTTAATATTTTTATTACAATATATAAAGGTTAAAAAACACAAAAAAGTCATAATATTCATAATTTTACACCAAATATTATATTTTATTATGTAAAATTTAACTATACATGCAATTATCTCTAATTTTTTATTTAATTTTATTTTAAAAAAATTAGCTTTTTAAGAATACCCACTTTATTCTTAAAAAGCTAATTTTTTTTAAATAAAATTAAATTAAAAATTGGAGGTAACTGCAAAAAGAATACCACTTTGAATGGTGTTAGCAACATGCACTTTGTTCAATATATCATGTGGGTGCTATTATAATTATTGTATTGTCTTAATTATTTTTATATTTATATAATTATATAATGGCCTTTTGTTTTCGTACCCCCCTCATTCCCTCCCACACCCCCATAATCCAAAAAATTCCAATAATACCCCTGCCTTTTTAAAAAAAAAAAAAAAAATTTTTCTAATTACCTCAAAATAAGGTAATTCCGGTTCAAAAATAATTGATAATTTCGAATTACCTTTAAAATGGTATTTCCTGGTTCATAAACATATAAAATTTCTGAATTACCTCTAAAAAGGTAATTCCAAATTTTTAGTTTTTTATTAATTTTTTTAAACTTTGTATATTGAATTAATATTTAAACGCGTTATATTTTGGAACTATGATACTTAACGGTTTTGATTTAAATAACAATACGTCAAAATATATAAAATGAGCAACATAAAAATAATATAATGTACAAATACAACTACTATGGGTCCAAAATGTTTAACAATGACTGAAAATAAGCACGTGGAGGAGTGTCGAGTATCCGCCGAATCGCTTGGTCGATAAAAGACCGCTTTACGTCGGTGGGTGTAGAGGTAAGTAAGAGCGGCTATACCCCAAGACCACTCGCCACATCTTTGAAGATCCCGGCGGATACATCCACCTCACCGCACTAATGTGTGACTCTTGTCGGCCCGTAATGGTGGTGCCTATCGTGAAGAGCATGTAAAGACCGCGGCGCGCTGCTTTCATAAGCACCCCGTGCCATGTTCGCCTTGTACAACCTTCAGCCTAGAAATTTGAAAAAATTAAAATTAAACCATACGTTATTAAAAATAAGTAATTAATTGTTGTTAAGTAAAATTAAAAAAATTAAAATTAAACCATACGTTATCTATCCGTGGACGCCGCAGTCACGTATCCCAGTGTATAATCAATGGTGGGTGATCCACAGCTGGGGCAGGCTGAACCTCCTCCTCCTCAACCTCCTCCTGAACCTCCTCCTCCTCCTCCTCCTCCTCCTCCTCGATGATCGACCTCATCCTCCCGCTCCTCCCAAGCCTCCCAACCGTCATGATACATCTCCAGGTGCTCCTGTTGGTGCCGCATATGGTACTCATAATCGTGGTGGTCTTCTATCCGCTGCTCATACCGGGGCTGAGGCTGCTGAGGCTGAGGCTCAGGCTCAACCATCTCTACCACTCTGGCACGGGCTCTCTCGCGCCTCTTGTAACGCCCCAAAATAATTTAATTGTTTAATTAAGTTATTTAAGGCTTGCAACATTTATTTAAGTGGATTAATTAAGTTGTGGAGAAATACTAGAATTGATTAATTAATTTGAGGTTTATTGTTTTAATTAGAAGTTGTTTAAGTAGTAGGAGAGGTGGAAGTAAAAAGGGAGTAGTTGAATTAATTGAGGGGGTTGCAAATAGAGGCCCAACCCATTGGGCCCAATTGAATTGTGGATCAAATGAAATAAAAGAAAGGAATTAAGAGAAGAAAGAAAAGAAAGAAAAGCAGGCCAGAGAGAAAAGAAACTGAACGCGCAGAGAGAGGGGAGAGAGAAGTCGCGCGGAACCGAGAGGAAAGGAGGAGGAGGAGAGCGCGCGGAGGAGAAGGAGAGGGAAGGAGGAGCTCGCGGTGGAGAGAGAGGGGGTTGGCCAAGCAAGGAGGAGAGGGGTCAAGGTGGTGGTGGTGAGCTGCTTTGGGGTTTAGGTTTTTCTCACCCTTTGATTTGGTGAGTTAATTCTAGTCCCAATTTCTCTAGTTTTTATTGCTCTTTCTATTAAGCTAGGTTCCAACCTCTAATTCCTTCTCATCCTCATTATACCATGGATGATTATTGGAAGCTCAAGGTTGCATTGGAATGGGCTTTGGTGGTTTTTGGAACTTAAAGTGGAGGGGAAGCTTGTTTCTTCATTTCCTAAGGTTAGGGGTCTTTTCATTCATAATAATTTGTAATATGAGTGATTGTATGTGTGATGGGTTTAGAATGTGTAATTTGATGTATTTGGGAAGATGATGAATAGTGATTAACACTATATTTTGATTTTGATGTATTTAGAATGATTTATGAGTATGAGTGATCATTTGAGTGTTGATTGAGTGTGTATGAATTGATTTGAGGGCATGTTGTTTAGAGAAAATGAAAAATGAGCAAGTGGGTGCTCTAGGTATAAATGACTTAGTTGGAATTATTTTGGGTTGGAAAGGGTATTTGGAGGTGAGATTAATTGGTGGAATTGTTGAGTTGTGGTCCGTGTGTGTGGGTGAGGCGTGGCACGATGATGCCTTGTGCTCACATAGGAGTGCGCCTTAGGAGTGTGTTGCGCGGTCCGGGTGTTGGTGCGTTGATTGTTGCGTACTTATTATTTGGCGTTGGCGCGGCACGATGTTGCCTTGGTGCCCACGTGTATGGGCGCGCTTTATGTTTTCTTTGTGCTGGATCGGTTATGCAGTGAATAGATTACTTTGGGATGTCCGTATTTGCAGGAAACTCTGCCGGATTTTTGTTAGAACTTTGATAAGTAGTTGTCGAGATGTAAGTATGTATGTGGAATGGTAGGTGTGTGTCGAAGGAATGTGTACGTCGAAGGACATGTGTGTTAAAGATAGGTGTTGAAAAGTGTGGTTGTGATGATATTGTTTAAGTGTCGAGTGGTGTTGTTAATATGGAATTGTTTAGGTGTTGATATGGTGTTGTTAATATGGTGTTGCTTAGGTGTTGATGAGGTGATGTTAATATAGTGTTATGTGTATTGGTGAAGAGGTGTGTGTTCCGAGGTGGTGAAAAGAATAGGTAACCAAGTTGGGTAATGGTGAAGTGTAAGTGTGTCGAACCTTAGACGTATTGAGGCTTAGATGTGGTGAAGTGTTGGCTTAGGTGTGAATGACTAAGTGTAGTCGTTGTAGTGAATGCAGGCCGAGGTAGTGTTGTCAGGTGTGGTGTATGTAGGGTGCGGTGTAGAGGTCGAGGTGTAGTCCCTAGTTGATGAGGTGGAGTCCGGTAGTGATAGTTTAATTCACTACGCTCGTGTGGTGTCTTGCCGAGGTACCCAGTGAGTGTGCCGAGGTGTCCAGAGAGTGTGCCGAGGTGCCCAATTAGTGTGCCGAGATGTTGTTTTAGTGCTAGGTGCCTTTTTGTTGTTGTTTGTGGCACCCCGAGTTGTTCAGGTTGCCGTAGAGTGCTAATGTGTGTTGTTTTGTGTCACCTTGTGCTATGGTTGTGTCGTTGTGAGTTGTGTGCCTAAATATGGATAAAGGTTTGCTGTTGACGTTGTTGGATTAAACCAATAAGTTGTTGTTGTTGTTGATGGTGCCAGTGAAACCATTTATACGTTGTTGTTGTTGTTGAGGTAAAGAGACCTATAGAGTTGTTGTCGTTGTTGTTGTTGATAGTCGCGGTCTGTAGAGCTATGCTCGCCACGCTGTTGTTGTTGTTGATGATAGGTCGCGCCTGTAGCTATGCTCACCACGCTGTTGTTGATATAGTCGCGGTCTGCAGCCTATGCTCACCACGTGTTGTTGTTATAGTCGCGATCTGAGCTCTGCTCTCACCACGTTGTGGTTGATTGGTACTACATACATTCATATCCGGTGTTGTTACTTATTGTTGGGTGGTCTAAGTTTTGTTGCTTGTTGTGTTGCTCAAGTTGTTGTCCGGTGTGTGGTCTAAGTGGTTCTCTGTTTGTGTTGTTCAAGTTGTTGCTCCTCGTATAATGCTTATATTATTTGTTATTATTTATGTAAAGAGACTCACCCTAGCATTTTATGTTGCTGCTCTCGTGGCGACAAACAGTGTTGTCAGGCGCAGTGATACTGAGTGAAGGTGCCTATGCCTTCCCGAGTTATTGTGTCAAGCTCTGTATAGTCGGACTAGGGATGGGAGTATAGTATCATCATTTTACTTTATGTATTAAACTATTTTGGAGTATGTATTGATTATGTATTGACAAGTTAAACTTATTTTTATTCCATTGTGCTAGTGAACTAGTTTTGGATCGTTGAAAACTAAATGTATTTTTGAGGGTTCGTCCCATTTAAGTCGTGATATGTAGCACGCAAATATATTTTTATTAATGAAAGAGTACGTTGACTAATTTAAGTCATATGTACGGTGAGCGTAGCATTCCTCGAGGATGTAGTTTTTAAAAGAAAAACAATTTTTAAACTCTGATTTTAATTAAATATTTAAAGAGAGTAAGGGGTGTTACAAGTTGGTATCAGAGCAAAAGTTCGGTCTGTCCGGCCAAGTTGTCCAGTCGTAGTGTCTTGGAGATTCCTTGTTGATCTCCGACGGAGACCTTGTTGTAGATTTTGGTTGTGTTGCTGCTGAGTGCTTTGTGCCATATTATTTGCGAGTGCGTAATGTTGTGTGATTTCTTGAGTGCTTTTGTTGAGTTGGTTGTGTTGAAATTTGCCTATGTGCTCAAGTGTGTATTTCTTTACGGTGTGGCTTGTAGTTGGTTGTGATTCTTTGTTTGTGGGGTTGAGGTATGTGTGAATAGGAAGGTTTTAACGACGCCAAAAGATTGGAGTCGTGGCGCGACGCCTTCGCACTCTTGATCGCGTTAAAGCTTTTCCAAATGGTATGTGAAAATTTTAAAAAGACGTAGTTTTGTGACCTTAACTAATTGGTGCGTGAGTAGGAGGGATGATCACCCCAACGACTCATCACTAATGAAAGAGGTGACAATAACTCGTAGCTATTATGTATTTTGAATATGTACTAATTTTAACTTGAGCAATTGAGTGTTGGGTGCAAGTTTGGTTGATTCTTGATTTTAAATAAGTAGGTGTCTTGTGGATGTTGGTGTTTGAATCGGGAAATTGATAGTAGGGAGATGCAAGGATAAGAATAGGCACGTGAGTTTGAAGTTTATGCTAAGTGATGGGGCATGCCTTGTTGGAAAAAGTTTAGGATTGTGGTTTCTAGGAAACCCGAGGTAGAATAATTATTGTCAAGAGCATGGCGATCGGATAAGTACCTATATGTGATCGAGTGCAGCGTGAGCGGCGTGTAACCTTGGTGATTTAAGGATTAGAATATTAGTGTGGGAATAGGATGCAAAGTAGAGAAGAGCATTGTTGTAACTTGGACATAGATCGACGTAAAGAGATGAGCATTAGTACCTTAAGTGATTGCAATGGTGTGGTTTCTAACGGTAGATTAATGGTGTATAAGAAGTCATTGTTGATAGTTGAATTAGCGTGATTTTCGAGGACTAAAATATTCTAAGTGGGGAGAGTTGTAACGCCCCAAAATAATTTAATTGTTTAATTAAGTTATTTAAGGCTTGCAACATTTATTTAAGTGGATTAATTAAGTTGTGGAGAAATATTAGAATTGATTAATTAATTTGAGGTTTATTGTTTTAATTAGAAGTTGTTTAAGTAGTAGGAGAGGTGGAAGTAAAAGGGAGTAGTTGAATTAATTGAGGGGTTGCAAATAGAGGCCCAACCCATTGGGCCCAATTGAATTGTGGATCAAATGAAATAAGAGAAAGGAATTAAGAGAAGAAAGAAAAGAAAGAAAACAGGCCAGAGAGAAAAGAAGAGAACGCGCGAGAGAGAGAGAGAGAGAAGTCGCATGAACCGAGAGGAAAGGAGGAGGAGAGCGCTTGCGGAGGAGGAGAGAGAGAGAGGAAGGAGGAGCTCGCGGTGGAGAGAGAGAGGGGCCGCCGGCAAGAGGAGGAGGGGTCAAGCGGTGGTGGTGTGATTTGCTTTGGGGTTTAGGGTTTTTCTCACCCTTTGATTTGGTGAGTTAATTCTAGTCCCAATTTCTCTAGTTTTTATTGCTCTTTCTATTAAGCTAGGTTCCAACCTCTAATTCCTTCTCATCCTCATTATACCATGGATGATTATTGGAAGCTCAAGGTTGCATTGGAATGGGCTTTGGTGGTTTTTGGAACTTAAAGTGGAGGGGAAGCTTGTTTCTTCATTTCCTAAGGTTAGGGGGTCTTTTCATTCATAATAATTTGTAATATGAGTGATTGTATGTGTGATGGGTTTAGAATGTGTAATTTGATGTATTTGGGGAAGATGATGAATAGTGATTAACACTATATTTTGATTTTGATGTATTTAGAATGATTTATGAGTATGAGTGATCATTTGAGTGTTGATTGAGTGTGTATGAATTGATTTGAGGGCATGTTGTTTAGAGAAAAAATGAAAAATGAGCAAGTGGGTGCTCTAGGTATAAATGACTTAGTTGGAATTATTTTGGGTTGGAAAGGGTATTTGGAGGTGAGATTAATTGGTGGAATTGTTGAGTTGTGGTCTGGTGTGTGTGGGTGAGGCGTGGCACGATGATGCCTTGTGCTCACATAGGAGTGCGCCTTGGGAGTGTGTTGCGGTCTGGGTGTTGGTGCGTTGATTGTTGCGTACTTATTATTTGGCGTTGGCGCGGGCACGATGTTGCCTTGGTGCCCACGTATGGGCGCGCCTTATGTTTTCTGTCTGGACTGGTTATGCAGGTGAATAGATTACTTTGGGATGTCCGTATTTGGAGGAAACTCTGCCGGATTTTGTTAGAACTTTGATAAGTAGTCACGAGATGTAAGTATGTATGTGGAATGGTAGGTGTGTGTCGAAGGAATGTGTACGTCCGAAGGACATGTGTGTTAAAGATAGGTGTTGAAAAGTGTGGTTGTGATGATATTGTTTAAGTGTCGGGTGGTGTTGTTAATATGGAATTGTTTAGGTGTTGATATGGTGTTGTTAATATGGTGTTGCTTAGGTGTTGATGAGGTGATGTTAATATAGTGTTATGTGTATTGGTGAAGAGGTGTGTGTTCCGAGGTGGTGAAAAGAATAGGTAACCAAGTTGGGTAATGGTGAAGTGTAAGTGTGTCGAACCTTAGACGTATTGAGGCTTAGATGTGGTGAAGTGTTGGCTTAGGTGTGAATGACTAAGTGTAGTCGTTGTAGTGAATGCAGGTGAGGTAGTGTTGTCAAGGTGTGTGTATGTAGGGTGCGGTGTAGAGGTCGAGGTGTAGTCCCTAGTTGATGAGGTGGAGTCCGGTAGTGATAGTTTAATTCACTACGCTCGGTGTGTGGTGTGTTGAGGTGTCCGAGAGTGTGCCGAGGTGCCCAATTAGTGTGCTTAGAGATGTTGTTTTAGTGCTAGGTGCCTTTTTGTTGTTGTTTGTGGCACCCCCGAGTTGTTCAGTTCGCCGTAGAGTGCTAATGTGTGTTGTTTTGTGTCACCTTGTGCTATGGTTGTGTCGCTGTGAGTTGTGTGCCTAAATATGGATAAAGGTTTCTTTGTGACGTTGTTGGATTAAACCAATAAGTTGTTGTTGTTGTTGATGGTGCCAAAGTGAAACCATTTATACGCTGTTGTTGTTGTTGAGGTAAAGAGACCTATAGAGTTGTTGTCGTTGTTGTTGTTGATAGTCGCGGTGCAGAGCTATGCTCGCCACGCTGTTGTTGTTGTTGATAGGTCGCGATGCAGAGCTATACTCACCACGTTGTTGTTGTTGATAGGTCGCGGTCTGCAGAGCTATGCTCACCACGTGTTGTTGTTATAGGTCGCGGTCTGTAGCTCTCGCTTCACCACACGTTGTGGTTGATTGGTACTATATACATTCATATCTAGGTGTTGTTACTTATTGTTGGGTGGTCTAAGTTTTGTTGCTTGTTGTGTTTGCTCGAGTTGTTGTCCGCTGTGTGGTCTAAGTGGTTCTTTGTTTGTGTTGTTCAAGTTGTTGCTCCTCGTATAATGCTTATATTATTTGTTATTATTTATGTAAAGAGACTCACCCTAGCATTTTATGTTGTCTGCTCTCGTGGCGACAAACAGTGTTGTGCGTGTGATCTTGAGTGAAGCGTGCCTATGCCTTCCCGAGTTATCAGTCAAGCTCTGTATAGTCGGACTAGGGATGGGGAGTATAGTATCATCATTTTACTTTATGTATTAAACTATTTTGGAGTATGTATTGATTATGTATTGACAAGTTAAACTTATTTTTATTCCATTGTGCTAGTGAACTAGTTTTGGATCATTGAAACTAAGCATGTATTTTTGAGGTTCGTCCCATTTAAGTCGTGATATGTAGCACGCAAATATATTTTTATTAATGAAAGAGTACGTTGACTAATTTAAGTCATATGTATGGTGAGCGTAGCAGATTCCTCGAGGATGTAGTTTTTAAAAGAAAAACAATTTTTAAACTCGATTTTAATTAAATATTTAAAGAGAGTAAGGGGGTGTTACACCTCGCTGACTCGAAGTAAGACGCCAGCACTCTCTGAGCCTCAGTAAAGTGTTTGGAGAAGAAGTATCGCTACTACTCGCCTCCCGAATCTTGTGCTCGCCGCCTCATTTGCGTGGTCTTTGCTCTCCTAAGACTCTGCTTTCACGCTCTACGTTGTCGATCGCCTACTCGCCATCACTGTTAAAAATAAATGTAATTAGAAAATATTTAAAATTAAAAAAAAAAAAAAATATTGGATTTTAAAGAATTTTTGAATAATTAGAAAAAATTTCCGCTCGTCGATTCAACCTAATTACCTTCTTCGATAAGAGACATCCAAATTCTTTTCTAATTACCTAAAAATTCCGAAAATCCTTTCAATTTACTTACTTTTTCAAATTATGTTTTGTGAAATGTGAAATGTGATTTTGTAAATTTCAGGGTATTTTTGTCCATTTGGGACATTATGGGGGTGTGGGAGGGAATGAGGGGGGTACCGAAATTAAGACCCTTATATAATATAATTTATATAAATTGAAAAGAACCCACGTCTTCTTTTTCAATCCCTTTGCAACGATGCCTCTTAAGTAGCAAATCCCTTAAACCCACCTGACAAACACAAACCCATTCAATCCAAAGTTCCAAACATGAAGCACAAAACGCAAGATGTTATCTTATCCACAAGATATTGTCAACGATGATGTTATTCTTTCAAGAAGCTAACTCATACCCGACCTTGTTTCGCTGCTAAGTCCAGAATGTTGTAGACGACCTGTTAAAGATGATAGCTGCCAGTGATAGATTACAAGCACAACGAGTCCCACATCGAACAACTTGGATCAAACTGAGAGCAATAGGAGCTATAAAACCAAAGCGGCATCACGAGAAACTTGCTCTGCATAATCGTAGCTCTTGCGATTATTAAAACTAGCTTCAATAACCGTCCTCTGGACGGGTCAATACATAAATAATATTACCAGATGTAACAAATAGGGGGTTACTTATATTTATAGGTTTTGGTGGAAAATAAGTTAATTATGCGTCGCGCCGAGACTCACTATATACATACGAGTTAATTATACGCTAAATTTCATCAGATAATCGAAGAATTAATTTCTTTCGAAAGAATAATATAAGATCATACTTGAAAGAAAATTTTGTCTTGGCCAACATCGAAATTTGGCCAACAATGATATAAAATCTAATAAGTAGCTTTATGCCATTAAAAGCAAATGAAGTTACTTTGTAAAATATAAAATCTAATTCTTGTGAATAAAAAATTAAATTATAAATATTAATTAAATAAAGAATATTATAAATTTAAAATGAACTTTAATAAAGACATTTAAATTGAACATCATTCGTAGATAAAATAAGAAGAAAAAGTCTAAAGAACTTTAATAATTATAAACATTCATTAAATACAAATTCAAAAAATGAACCCATAATAAGAGAGAAATATTGAACATCCGTTGTATATTTTTTTCTCTCATTATAAGGGATGGGCACCCGTTGTGCTCATTTCAATGAAATTGCTTATCGGAAAAACAAGGACAATACAATGAAAAAGTGAAGCACTCGGGTATTATGCATAGTTGAAGAAAAAATCATGATAAAATAGGAGCAGTTATACAAAGTTGAAAAAAAATATGGAGGTTTTATTGTAAATGTATCAAGGAAGGTCCAGTTGAAAGAAGATGATGAAGGTTCTATTGTAACGTGGTTTGAAATTCCTGCTGAGAGTCAATGCAAAGAAACATTGCATGTACTCGAATATTAAAGAAAGATAAAAATATAAAAACCAATTAAAGAAAAGATTTAATACCCGTTAGTGCAAAATGACCAAAATAAAGAAGACAATAAAATAGAAAGTGAAACACGTGGTATCGTGATGGATTTGATGGAAATTATCAATAAAATAGAAGCACATAAAGAAAGTTGAAAGAGTACGATTGATGATCTATCTATAAATGTGGTTGAAGTTCCCATAGATAAAATTAAATTGAAACTATAAATTAAATAAGAAGATGATAAAATCAAAAAGAGATGGTTATTGAGAACACACTTCGTGTATTTGAACATCTACAATTTTTAGGTCCTAAAGTACCCCCAAAAATACACCATGCTAGCATCCCACTTTACGTATTTTAATTTTTCACAAACTTATTATTATATTTTACCAAACTTCTGGTATTTGAAGAGTTAGTTTTTTTTTCAAATCCTGTAAATCTTCAAACGCACTACTTAACATTTCACTTTAGACATTTTGTAACAAAATTTAAAAAATTTCACGATCAAGTACACCAAACCACATTTTTTAGGATGTGACTTTACGTAGTTTTTCATGAAATGAATTTTTTTTACCGAATCGATTATTGAAGAACAAAATTTACATATTTAAGCATCTAAAAATTTTAGAGATAGTAACTCAATTGATTATTGAAGAATAAACATCACATATTCAAATATCTTAAATTTTGTAGGACTCCAATGTACTCCTTAAAATATAAAAAAGAGGGTCTCTTAACCATTTGGTTATGGGTTCAATCATTGATCGATATTGTATGAAAAAATATTTGTTGTGAGAGTTCAACCCCTTAAATGGATCTCTGATACGTCAAATACATTAATCTCGACAATCACCTGGAGGATACCTTGATTTACACAAAAATATATAAAAAAAAAAGACAAAACATTAAAATATAAGAGATAAAAAAGGAAAAAAAAAAGTGACTAAAAACAGAAAAAAAAAAAAAAAGAAGACAAAAAGACAAAACAAAAAAAGAAAAGAAAAGAAGAAAACAAAAATAAAATAAAATTGCGAGCATTGCGGGAGGAGCGCCAAGCCGCATACAATATAATAAAGAGAGTCCTAAAGTACTCAAAAATACACTCTGCTAAGCATCCCACTTTACGTATTTTAATTTTTCACAAACTTATTATTATATTTTACCAAACTTCTGGTATTTGAAGAGTTAGTTTTTTTTTCAAATCCCAGAAGTACCTCAAAACGCACTACTTAACATTTCACTTTAGACATTTTGTTACAAAATTAAAAAAAATTCACGATCAAGTACACCAAACCACATTTTTTAGGATATGACTTTACGTAGTTTTTCATGAAATGAATTTTTTTTACCGAATCGATTATTGAAGAACAAAATTTACATATTTAAGCATCTAAAAATTTTAGAGACAGTAACTCAATTGATTATTGAAGAATAAACATCACATATTCAAATATCTTAAATTTTGTGGGACTGCAATGTACTCCTCCTTAACCATTTGGTCATGGGTTCAATCACTGACTGATACGTATGAAAAAACATTTGTTGTGAGAGTTCAACCCCTTAAATGGATCTCTGATACGTCAAATACATTAGTCTCGACAATCACCTAGAGGATACCTTGATTTACACAAAAATATATAAACAAAAAAGACATAACATTAAAATATAAGAGATAAAAAAGTGACTAACCGCATTTTACAGTAAATCCGGAACATATTTTACAAACCGGAAATACCGTAAAATAAGGTAAATCCGGGAAACCTAAAAAATTGGCCTACGAATTTATCTATTTATGATGTATTTCCGGGAATTGTTTAGATATCATGGATAATCTTGTCTATTTGGATATTTATGGGGTATGGGGTATATGGAGGGGGTGGGAAAAAAAGGGAAAAAAAAGTGACCAAAAAAAGGAAAAAAAAAAGAAAGAAAGACAAAACAAAAAAAATAAAAAGAAGAAAACAAAAAAAAAAACTTGCGAGCATTGGCGGGAGTTAGCGCCAAGCCGCATTAGATTTAAGGATATATTAGAGAGGTAGTTAATTTTTTTAACCGCTGAAACCGGATTAATAATCGATTTTGGGCGGTTTTTACGGGTTTTGGCCGATTAATTGGTTTTTTGTCCGGTTCTTGAAGTGGGCGGTTTTGAGGCACTTTTTGACCGGATTAGGCTCCGGTTCCTGGTGGGGTCGGTTGAATCGGCCAATCCGGCCCGATTTTGACAACTTTGGTCAAAACCATTTAAAAAGGAGAGAAACATTGACAAAAAAAGGGAGATGTAAACAGTCCTAGGGAGAGGTACACAGTCCTATTACTGCCACAATAACAAAAACATATTATTCAAGCAGGTTTTAAAAAGATGACCTCAGAGCTAGGGGTGAGCAAAACCCGGTCCGACCCATTGGCCCGTCCTAGCCTGATGTCATCGGGTCGGGTCAGGCGCAAAAAAATGAGACAAGAAGACATTTAGGACGGTCCAATATAATAATCCATGTCGGGCCACGACGGGCTTGGGTTACCCTTCGAGTCACCCGGTTCATCCCAATAATTGACGCTAGTGAGTAGTGAATAGACGCTGTCAGTCGTTGAGAAATTCATATTGGAAGAATGTGTGTGGACATTGGGTAGAAGTTGAGATGTATATGGACAAATTGAAAGGGTTTCGATTTTTTATTTCTTTGAGATTAAAGGCTGTCATTTAAAAGATTTTCAAAAAATAAATCAAAAGTTTTTTTATCTTAACTTAAAATTGCAAGAGACAATATTCCTATTTAAAGAAGAAACGTTAATACAATAAGATTTTCAATGAGAGTAAATACTAATTAGTAGTGGTAACTGCCAGTGAGAATGAATTACTTGGTAACCTTGCGGTTTTGATATCCATTTGAATTTTTTTTTGACCAAAATCCATTTGAATTAAAACAGTACTAAAAAATATTTGAATTCAAACTTTAGTAAATATATGAGAATTGAAATTAAAATTACACCTTGGGTTTATGAGAATGCATAGCTTTGGGTTACGTCCCACATCTCGTCCCAACCCGGTCTTTATTGAACCCGCATGTCATCAGGTTGTACCGGGTTAAGGGACGGGTTAGGGCTTCAATATTGGCCCAATTAAAATTTAGGGTCGAATTAGGGTTGCTTATAACCCGACCCAACCCGTCCTACGCTCACCCATACTCAGAGCGAACTTGCAATCAACAGACAATATATGTAAGGCCTTGCCACCGCACCATGTTAACTTCCTGTGACTTGTTTCGGAAATACTAAAATAATAAAATCATATTTAAGGTGTTTTCGCAATAATAAAACATATATATTATCTCAAACAGGTTTTAAAAATACAAATTTGGGGCACCGAACTCACCATCCACCAGCACTATATGAAACACTTAACCACGACGCCAAACCAACATCGTGTTCTATATTTCACAAATTGTTTATATATTATATAGATATAGATTATATAAAATAAATAAATTAGTAGTAGTATATTAAAAAAATTCTATTTTTTTTATGGGCACCATGGCTTCCCCTGGCTCTTGGTAAGATCCGCTATTGGACATAGTATAAAAAAAATTGATCAATTAGTAACCAACAATTTCATGAATTTTGATTAGTGGTGGTGGTAAAATCCAATACATATAAATTTAAACTCTTAAAACAGTTTATTTTTATAAGTCACTCTTAAAACAGTTTAACGATAACCCAAATGTCTTGTCACTTGGGTGTTCGTTTCAGATTGAAAATATTGCTCACAAGAAATGAATAAGAAGAAAGATGCCCATGCAATGAGATGAAATGGTCATTACCATATTTAAAGTTTTTTGTCATTATCTTATTTTCAACCACGTACACCACAACTTTAACGGCAACTTACAAATAACCAAAAAGTTACTATTTGTTTTGATAAGAAGTTATTTGTTGTTACTTGTTAGTCAAAAAAAAAAGAGAACTTATTTGTTAGTTTAATTATTACGTCGAAAATGAATTATGAAAATTTTTTAACCGAAAATAATAATGCAATAAAAAATAAACAACATTTTTTTTTAATAATAAATAAAAGTAGTTGTATTTTTTTTGTTCTTGGTTGGTGGGGTGGTGCAAAATCGAGGGCTTTTCCTCTTTCTACTGCCTCCAAATATTCTCTGTCCGATTACCTGAATCTGCAAAATTGTGAACGTGGATCTCTCAGATGTACCAGTATTGTTTTTTCTGCGTTGAATTGAGACCCTAAGCATTGCAGTTTTCTGGTATGTTTTCGTTAATTTTCGGTTATTAGATTGCGTGAGTTTCAGAATTCCTAGATCTCGTTTTCTGTTTTGGTTATTGCATCTTCTACTTGGGGTTTATCTTTGAGGGAGCAACGACTTTGAGGCTTTTCGATTTGGATCTCGAGGTTTAGCTCTGAAATTGAGGTTGGGAATTGTGAGAGGGGAAAATCTGATTTTATCGTAGCGTGTTTTGCGGCGAATTTGTCTCAATTTTTTGTGCCAGATCAAGAGGAATCGGTGAAGGGTTAGGGTTTTACTCGATGGCTTCGAATCCTCCATATCATGTGGAGGATCAGACGGATGAAGATTTCTTTGATAGATTGGTTGAGGATGATATAGAGCCTGTTAAGTCTTTCCATGACGTAGGGAATGATTCTGATGATGCTAAAGCGTTTGCAAATCTGAGTATCAGTGATGTTGATGCTACTACATTGGAGAATTCGGATGCTGGGGAAAGTGGGGTTGAACTCAAAGGGGATTTGGGTACTGTGAAATCTGATGTGGCTTTGATTGGTGCACACGAACAGGAGGAAAATTCGTTGCTGGCCTCTAGTTCAGTTGAGTATGATAGTAAGACAGATCTTGGTAATGAGGGGATTGGGGCGGGATCGGAGTTCATGGCCCCTTCAGCTGTTGGCAAGAGTGATAGTAAGACAGATCTGGGTAGTGAGGGGATTGGGGCGGGAGTGGAGTTAACAGACAATTCAGCTGTAGGACAGAGTGATGAAGTTGCTAGTTCAGGGGTTAAGGTGGTGGATTGGAATTCTTTTCATGCTGATGCGAATGGAGGCGTTGGGTTTGGATCATACTCTGACTTTTTCAGTGAGTTGGGAGATCAATCTGGGGATTTTCCGGTGAGTGCAAATGATAGTTCAAATAGTGGGGTGAACTTTGGTAATGAAGCTCAAAGTGATGGATTAAATACTTCAGTTGATTACGCACAATACCATGGGATTCAAGGTGACTATGGATCTTTTCAAAATCAAACGAACGGGCTAGGCAATGAGTTAAACACTTCAGTCAATTATGCGCAGTATCAAGAAAGTCAAGCTTATGATGCATCTTCAGGCCAACACAATAGTGGACAAGATCTTAGTATTAGTCAGAATTGGGAGGATCAATTTCCTGGCTGGAAGTATGACCATACCACTGGGCAATGGTATCAAATAGATGGCAATAACGCAACAGCTACTACTCAACAAGCATCTGAAGCCCAAACAGCTGTTGATTGGACTGCTGCTTCTGATGGAAAAACAGAGGCCTTTTATATGCAGCAAACTGCCCAGTCCATTGCTGGAACTTTGGCAGAAACTGGGACAAATGAAAGTGTATCTACCTGGAATCAGGTGTCACAAGAGAATAATGGGTACCCAGAGCATATGATTTTTGATCCTCAATTTCCTGGTTGGTATTATGACACAATAGCCCAAGATTGGCGCTCATTGGAAACTTACAATTCATCCATTCAGTCTTCTGTTCATGGGGTTGAAAATGGGCATACTTCTACCAATACTTTCTCTCTGAATGATAATACTAATAATAATAGTTTGTATAGTGAGTATAGCCAACCTGGTAATTATGCATCACAGGGCGTTGGTAGTCAGGCTGTAGATGGCAACTGGAGTGGTTTGTACGGTGTTAACCATCAGCAGGGTTTTGACATGTACACAACTGAGACTACTAATAAAAGAGGGGATAATATAGCTTCTGGTGGTAACCACCAAGTTAGTCATTCTTTTGGTTCAAGTATTTCTGGGATCAAAGATCAAGAAAGTACTTCCAAGCCCTTTGGATCAGTTGCATTGTACAACCAAGCAAATCATGGCCATGGTTTGGCTAATGGAGCTTTTGAACCCAGAAGTTTTGTCCCTAGTGGAGACATTGTTCAACAGTTAAATTATTCAAACACACAGTTTGATCAACAAAGAAGATTCTCGAGTGATTTTGCTGAAAATCAGAATTCCCTTAGTTATTCGCAGCAACCAATCCAGGGTGGACATCAGTATTCGTATGCCCCTCATGTTGGAAGATCATCTGCTGGACGTCCTTCTCACGCACTGGTAACATTTGGATTTGGTGGAAAACTCATCGTAATGAAAGACCCGAGTGTTTTGAGCACATCATATGGAGGCCAGGTTAATTCTTGATTCTTCTTTTCAGTTTTGATGTAAACTTCATCTGGTTTCCCGAAAACTCCGAGGTTACTTTTGTATTACTTGTGTATGAAAATAGTTTTCCCTCTCTGCTCTACTTTCCAATGACCGGTTTCCCGGTTTCTTTAAAGATTAACAGTGTTTATTGATTTTTTTGAAGGGTTCTGTTCAAGGTTCTATTTCTGTGTTGAACTTGATGGAAGTTGCCACGGGAAGCATCGATTCTTCAAGTGTTGGAAATGGTACTGGTGATTATTTTCGTGCTCTAAGCCAGTTCCCAGGTCCATTGGTTGGTGGTAGTGTTGGAAGTAAGGAGCTTTACAAATGGTTAGATGAGAGGATTGCACGCTGCGAATCACCTGATATGGATTATAAAAAAGGTGTAAGGTTGAGAGTCCTTCTCTCCTTGCTTAAAATAGCTTGTCAACATTACGGAAAACTACGCTCACCCTTTGGTACGGACACCATACTAAAAGTAAGTTACTTTTATAGACATTCAGATTCTCTTTTATTTCCTTTATTTGTCATTGTTAACCGAATTTGCCTTACTTTTCAAGGTTGACCAACATTTGGACTAAACACAAGATTTTGCAACATTAATAAGCTTTATAATTTTAGGTTAACTTTCATAAATGCATATCCTGAAGACCTTTCATGTTTGCTATCTTGAAATGTTTCTATTATGTGGACTCAGATGATTAATGTTCTTTATCGATCTCCTTTGAATTACTTCCTTTTGGAGTGGTTTTTGATGTCAGAATTATAATTGCTTGGCAAATGGTAGTTTTGTCCTATTCTTTCTCGTTGGCTAAAAATCATTATTAACTTTAGTTATCATACCCCCACGTGGCCTGTGAGTCTGAGTCATGATACCTTCTGAATACTGTTCCTCATGGGATCACTTTTAAATTTGGCAATGTTTTGTGGCATGCATTTGGATACAGGAAAATGATGCTCCCGAGTCAGCAGTTGCAAAACTTTTTGCATCTGCTAAGATTAGTGGCTCAGAGTTCACTCAGTATGGGACGCCAAGCCATTGCTTGCAAAATTTGCCTTCTGAAGGACATATGAAGGTGTGTATTTAGTTAACTCCTGATACAACCCCCCTTTCATATTGTTTTGTAGCTGTACTAATTTTGATTTTAATGTTGATTTAGGAATTTGCTTCTGAGGTTCAGAGTCTTCTTGTCTCTGGCAAAAAGAAGGAGGCTTTACAGCGTGCACAAGAAGGACAGTTGTGGGGACCTGCACTTGTTCTTGCTTCACAACTTGGTGAGCAGGTCAGATGCCAAAATTTCAGTGTTTAATACAGCTGATGCTCATATCTGATTTAGACAGTCCCTTTTGGATATTGCAATCTGTTTCTCATACCAACTTTGTTGGGGAAATAAATTTTGTTCATATTTGCAATGCAGTTCTATGTTGATACAGTGAAGCAAATGGCACTTCGTCAGTTGGTTGCGGGGTCACCTCTGCGCACATTATGTCTTTTAATTGCCGGGCAGCCAGCTGAAGTATTCTCTACTAATACCTCAATTAGTGGGCATCCTGGTGCTTTTGATATGCACCAGCAATCTGGACAGGTGATGCTAATAGGATAAACTGAGAAGCCATGCAATAAAGATGTGCTATTGCATGCATTTGTTCGATAGTTGCCAAGGTTATTATTGGTTTTTATTTGACGTGGAAGCTCAAACTTCAGTTGTTGCTTTATGACTTCAGGTTGGATCTAATGGTATGCTTGATGATTGGGAGGAGAATTTGGCGGTAATAACTGCAAACAGAACCAAAGGTGACGAACTTGTAATTATTCACCTTGGTGATTGCATGTGGAAGGAAAGAAGTGAGGTATAACTCTCAATCTTTCTTTTATTCTGTTCAATGATTTTTGTAGTTTCCCATGCTGTTTCTGATTTGAGACTCATAATTTAGATTACTGCTGCACACATATGCTATTTAGTTGCTGAAGCAAACTTTGAGTCATACTCAGACAGTGCAAGACTCTGCCTAGTAGGAGCAGATCACTGGAAATGTCCTCGAACTTATGCTAGTCCAGAAGCTATCCAGGTAATTTGAAATCTCTTTTAGTTCTTAAGTTACTTCTTCCACAGAGTTTTGCTGTTCTGTACTTCTGTTGCATGTTCATGTTTTGAGTTCCTTTCACACAAAATATGTATGATGTCTGTATCTGCCAAGAACCCTCTTGCTTTGTCAGGTAGTATTTCTTGTTGCCAATCGCTCAAGTTTCTGGGATTTCGCAATGTTCAAACTTGGGTGTTTTATAATTTTTGTTACACGTGTCTAGATGCTTGAACATAGGGATAGGAAAACTACCCACATCCAAGGATACCCGTGGATAAAATTCACTATGGGTTAAGATTGGATTTCTTAATGGATACTCATGGACAAAATAAATGAATTTTCTCTGCCCCATATTAATGGAGCGGGGTCTGGTTTAATGTACCCATACCTGCAGATGTCGGATATGTATATTCACTTGGATATTCCTAACTATTTACAAAAAGTTTGCTTTAATTTTATTTTATCCTAATTGTGTTTGTACAAACTATTGTACTGTTATTATCATGATTATAAATATTCTATTTTATTTTCAAATTATGTCACTTTATATCACAAAACTACTCTGGATTAGATTTTGTTTTTGAGATTTCTCTTTCATAAGTTTCATTCATTAGAATTAGAATTTTCAAATTCTATCGTACCAAAAAAAAATCATATTCTAACCCATATCCATGGATATCATCAAATTGGTTTAAAAGCAGAACAATGGATGCATGATGGATTTTCTCCTGGTGGGGCAGGTGATGGGGGATAGCTACCCTTGCCTGCCCCTATCTATTGCCAACTGTGCTTGAGATCGAGAAGCATCAAATTCAGATAGTCTTAATACGAGAGAATGGGATCAAAACAACTAATGCTGAAGAACATGAGAATTTGAGGTAAAAAGTGTTGAAGATGGGATGGTAGATTTTTTGACCAAAAGATTGTAAGGCAGTTTTTTTGACCAAAAGATTGTAAGGCATTTAAACCGGGTAATATACTTAAGTTAATAAAGGGGTGGTGAGAGAAAGGCATTTAAACCGGGTAATATATTTATTAAGTTAATAAAGGGGTTGTGAGAGAAAGGTAACTCAAAGGTATTCAATGAGATTTTGAGGTCTAAGCATGTTGAATGAGTGGAGACAAAGTGAGTTAATATCTATCTTGAAGATAAAGTTGCCACACAGAACAGGTGGTGGTGGTTAAACTCATGAGTCATACCATGAGGTTTTGAGAGAGAATAATTGAGTGGAGATTGAGATAGTAAATCCAAATCATAGTAAATCAATCTGGTTTTATGTCCGGGAGATCGACCATGGAAGTATGGAAGCCATATATTTGCTTATGAAGATTGATGGAGAGATATCCAGGGAATAGAGAAACATATACATGTTTTTTTTTTTTTTTTTTTTTGAAAATACATTATAGAGTACTTAGATAGGTGTCGTGAAAGGTTTAGTATAAAAGGAGTCAGGATAACTTGTATTTTGAGCAATCAAAGATATGTATGAAGGACACATACTATTGGAAGACACATAAGGTGTAAGTTCAGACCCCCCTAAAACTGTAGGTGCGGTGCATGCTTTTTGTGGATGATATGGTTTGTTAGAGAATGGAGAGATTCCAAGTTATAAATTTAGAGATATTTGTTAGAAACGCAGCTTCTGCTTCAGTAGATGTAAAACAAATTGTATGCAATATAATATAAGTTTCCCAAGAAACATTCATAGTAGCTTAGAGTGAAAATTGGAGAACCTAAGCCACATCTACTAATAAAGCAAGAAGCGATCAAATAAGCACCTAAGCTTCTTTGTGTCATAGTCATGCTAGTATGTATTATTAATATTATTATTGTTATTATAATAATAATAACAATATTATTAATATTAATTTTTAATGGTGAGACGTGATAAATATTAGGTATTTTTTGTTTATTATTGATTTATGTATTATGTTAAAATCATAAAATTTATATTTAATTATTTCCAGTTCGATGCCGATTCAACCCCGGTCAGACCCTTGAACCGGTGCCTAAAGCGGTTCAATGTTCGGTCTGGTTTTGATTACGTTGTAAAGTAGTATCACCCACAGTAAAAGAAAATTTCTACCACACTACTATAGGACTTGAAATGTTTTGTGGAACTGCATGCTGGATAGAAGTCAATAAGAAAATAATAGGAACCAACATTATTACTACAGAAAATGTAGATGAAATTCAGAGACAAATGTTTGATACAGTGGCAAATTGAAGAAAAGGTAAATGCTTGAAATAACAAAGAAGTCAGAGAGCTAATACCTTCTCTAACTGTTCCCCAAAATTCTAGATTACCCCCTTCCTTCCCATCCACTCTCTTTAGATTCACGTTCCAATTCATGATGGCTGCATCAATCTCTCCTATAGCCTACTGCCACCTGTCCAGACGGTTAGAATCATGCCTAACAGACTCCTACACACCACTTATGACTTAACATGCTACCCTCATTCCCATATTCCTTATTTTCTAGTGGGATAGACTTTAACTGTAGCCTACTGCCACCTGTCCAGACGGTTGGAATCATGCCTATCAGACTCCTACACACCACGTATGACTTAACATTGGAGGCTGTTAGAGGTGTCAATAGAACAGTAAAAAATAGACTCAGAATGGGGTAATATATTTAGTATTCCTCTGATTCAGTGTAAATGCAGAGGAATAATTCAAGTACAAGATGATGAAATATGGAAATAAAGTACAAATATCTCAAAGAGAGAATACTGTCACCCTCCAATGGCCTAGCCCAATTCTAGCCTAAGAGATGATACTCTCTTTCTAGTACATATATGACCTCACTCCCATGCAGTACGCATGAATGATTCTATTCTCTCTCCAAATCTGCCACATCAGCAGAATTGGTTACAATATTCCTTCCCTCATTCCACTACTTAGGATTAAAGACCCTCTTACCCCTTCTTACATAAACTTTACCGAATTTGTCCTTCTTCACAGCCACATTCTTATCAATACTCCCCCCTATGAGATTCACCTTGTCCTCAAGGTGAAATTCTGGAAACTGAGCATCCATGTCTGCAAAGTCTTCCCAAGAATTCTCAAACTCAGGTAGATTTTTCCAGTTGACCAAAACCTCCAATTGATCAGTATCATTCTTCCTAACTGCCAAGATATCAGCAGGAGTGACCTGTAGCTCCCAATTCTCATCCAGGCAACTAGGTAATGGCTGCACAGTAGCATCAGATGCAATAGCCTTCTTCAGCAGAGATACATGGAATACAGGATGTATCCTAGTATCTGATGGGAGCTTGAGTTTATAAGCCACTGTCCCAATCTTCTCTAGGACTTCATAAGGACCATAAAAGCGAGGGCTAAGTTTCTGGTTGGTCCTCTTAGCTAGCATTCTCAATTTGTAGGGCTGGATCTTCAAGTAAACCAAGTCTCCAACATGAAAATGCACCTCTCTCCTCTTCTTATCTGCCTGTTGTTTCATGAGGTTCTGAGCTTTGCACAGTTGCTCTCTAAGCTCCCTTAGCACTTCATTTCTTTCTTGTGTCATCTGCTGCACTTCATCCACAGAAATTCCCCTGTCACTGCCTCTGACCAATATTGGTGGTGTCCTACCGTATAGTGCTTCAAAAGGGGTCATCTTCAAGGAGGAGTGATAATTGGTATTATACCAATATTCAGCCCAAGAGAGCCATTTGGGCCACTGCTTGGGTTTACAACCAGTCAAGCATCTTAAATAGGTCTCCACACACCTATTTACAACTTCAGTTTGTCCATCAGATTGTGGGTGGTAAGCTGAGCTCATATTCAACTTAGTGCCAGCAGCTTTGAATAACTCAGTCCAAAAATGACTGATGAACACTCGGTCTCTGTCAGAAACAATAGAGGTAGGGAATCCATGAAGCCTGACAATCTCCTTGAGGAACACAACAGCAACATCTTTTGCACTGTATGGATGAGCAAGTGCAATGAAATGTGCATACTTAGTGAGTCTGTCCACCACAACAAAAATGGTGTCCACACCTAAAGCCTTGGGTAATCCACCCACAAAATCCATCGAAATGTCACTCCATACCTGTGTAGGTATAGGAAGTGGCTGTAACAACCCTCCAGGACTCAAAGCTTGGTATTTGTTTGTCCGATGAGATGCATGCAGCAAGCTTCCACAAACTGTTGAATCCTTTTGTTCATGCCTTCCCAATAGACGAAACTAGCAATTCTCTTGTAAGTTCTCAAGGCGCCAGAATGCCCCCCCATTGGAGTAGAATGGAACTCTTCTAAAATTTTCTCAATTCTAGGAGAATCACTGGGAATCACAAGCCTGCTTTACGTAGTAGTAGTCCACTTTCACTGCAAAATCCTTCATGATGTGCGCATGCGTTACAATGTCCTGCACTATCCCTCTAAGCTTCTCATTATTCTGAATTTCATCTTCCAAACCCTCCCATTCATTGCATTGCACGGTTGATACTGAAATCTGATTGAATTGTCTGGATAAGGCATCTGCGGCCTTGTTTTCAATCCCAGGCTTGTATTTAATCTCAAAGTCAAACCCTAAGAGTTTAGTGATCCACTTCTGTTGTTCCTCAGCCATGAGTCTCTGATCACTCAAGAATTTCAAGCTTCTCGATCAGTATGTATAGTAAAGTGTTTTCCCAAAGAGGTAATGTCTCCACTTCGCCTTCACTTACGACAATAGCCATAAGTTCTCTTTCGATATCTCGACTTATTCTCGGGCCCTAGTTAGAGAGTTGTCTGCTCATGTAAGCTATGGGCGCCTTTCTTGCATCAAAGACAAAGACCCAAACCTTTACTGAGAGGCATCTGCTTTCTAAGACAAATTCCTTAGAAAAATCAGTACAAAGAAGAACAGTAAAGTAGTCATGGCTACTTTCAATTTGTCAAAAGTCATTCGAGCACTATCGTTCCAAGAGAAACAATCTTTCTTCAATTGTTGAGTAAGAGGCCAAGCTATCTTGCCATAATCCTTGACAAATCTTCTATAATATCCAGTCAAACCCAAGAAGCCTCTTAATCCCTTCACATCCTTCGGAGTTGGCCATTTGATCATTGCTTCCACCTTTGCAGGGTCTGCAGCTACCCCCTTTCCAGAAATAAGGTGGCCCAGATACTCAATCTGTTCTTGAGCAAAGATGCACTTCTTCTTGTTAGCAAACAACTGATTGTCCCTCAAGATTGATAACACAGTTTGTAGATGGTCCTTGTGGCTCTCTACATCTTGACTGTATACCAAGATATCGTCAAAAAAAACAAGCACAAACTTCCTTAAAATAGGTTTCAGAATCTTATTCATTAGAGCTTGAAAAGTTGAAGGAGCATTTGTTAGCCCAAAAGGCATCACAAGATACTCATAGTGACCTTCATGAGTCCTGAAGGCAGTCTTGTGAACATCTTCACTTCTCATCCTTATTTGATGATATCCAGACTTCAAGTCAAGCTTGGAATATATCTTTGCATTGCCAATTTCATCAAGTAGCTCATCTATAATTGGAATAGGAAACTTGTCTGGTACTGTATGCTTATTAAGAACTCTATAATCAATGCAAAACCTCCACCCCCCATCCTTCTTTTTAACTAGCAAAACAGGACTTGAAAAAGGACTAATGCTAGGTCTAATAATTCCAGAGGCTAACATTTCAGTAACAAATCTTTCTATCTCATCCTTTTGGTAACGTGGATACCTGTAGGGCCTGATGTTTGGTGTTGTTGCTCCATGCTTGAGTGTGATGGCATGATCATGCTCTCTGGCTGGAGGTAGACCTGTTGGTTCTTGAAAAACATCATCAAAGGCTGCCGAATAATAGAGCTCTTTACTTCCCGCTTATGCAGTATTCTCGATGTCTCAGCATTTCTTACAATATCGCAACAAGTAGCTTTCCTCCTCACTGTGCATAGTTTTTATCATGGTTTTGAGGGAAACCTGCTGCCTGCTCAAAGAGGGTTCACCCTTGATCTTATACTTCTGTCCACCTCCCTTCCATTTGATGACCATGTTCTGGAAATTTGCCTTGATATCCCCAAGACTAGCTAACCATTCCATCCCCAAGACAAGCTCTGTGCCTGCCAACGTCATGAGATAAAAATTCTGAGTAAAGGCAATGTCCTGCACCACTACTCTCAAGTCAGCACACATGCCTCTCTGAGTGATCTTCTCACCATTCCCCACTTCAATGGTGTATTCACTGGTGTCCTCCAATTTGAGTTTTAACTCCTCCACCAATCTACGACAAATGAAGTTTGAAGTAGCACCAGAGTCAATCAATATCAACACTCTCCTGCCATTGATGATTCCCCATACCTTAAAAGACTGGTTTGAGGTGATCCCTTGCTTGCTTTTGAGAGATAATAGCAGAGTTTTGAGGGCCTCAGCAGATTCCACCACCACTTCTTCAGTGAGTTCCATTACTTCCCCTTCCTCCTCTGCATCCTCATCTATGATCTCTATACGATAGTGTTTCATTTTGCAGACATGGTCTCGCCCCCACCTTTCTCCACACTTGAAACATAATCCTTTCTTGCTCAACTCTCTCAACTCATCAGTAGACAGATTTCTTCTAGCCACAGGTTTCTTCTCATTGTTTCCAGCGCCAATTTTCTCATCATTAGCATGGCTGGAACCTCCAATTTCCGTTCTGGGCTTTGATACCAATGTTAGAGGTGTCAATAGAACAGTAAAAAATAGACTCAGAATGGGGTAATATATTTAGTATTCCTCTGATTCAGTGTAAATGCAGAGGAATAATTCAAGTACAAGATGATGAAATATGGAAATAAAGTACAGTATCTCAGTGAGAGAATACTGTCACCCTCCAATGGCCTAGCCCAATTCTAGCCTAAGAGATGATACTCTCTTTCTAGTACATATATGACCTCACTCCCATGCAGTACGCATGAATGATTCTATTCTCTCTCCAAATCTGCCACATCAGCAGAATTGGTTACAATATTCCTTCCCTCATTCCACTACTTAGGATTAAAGACCCTCTTACCCCTTCTTACATAAACTTTACCGAATTTGTCCTTCTTCACAGCCACATTCTTATCAGAGGCCCATGGATTTGAGGCGCATCGAAAATAAGATCAATGTTGTTGAAATTAGAATACTAAATGGGTGAGTGGTTAGACAAGATATCATTAGAGAAAAGGTCCATGTTTTGAAAATTTTGTATTTGTCAGAGCCTCAGAGGCAGAAATACCAAGGAAACTCATTGAAAAAGATTTAGAGTTAAATAGTCTATCTATAAATATGATTCATGACAGGTCATTGTAGCGTCATTTGATCCCCGTTGTTGACTCCACCTAGTGGGAAAAGGCTTTGGTTGTTCTTGCATGTGTTTACGTTCTCAAGAGATGGCTTTTGCTTTCTTAATTATCTCTTCAGTCCTAGATTTATCTTAAAATGAAATAATTCATTATTTTTAGTCAACCTTGTGTTTTGTAAGCTTTTAGAATAATCAATGTCTGTGTTTACTTGTGCCAAGTTAGCATCTATTGCTTTCTAAAAGAACATGTTACATGTTGAACGTGATTCAATATTTGAATGATGTTGTTTCCGGAATAACTCAGACTTATCTGATGGGTACTTGGACAGAGAACTGAATTATATGAGTACTCAAAGTTGCTGGGAAACTCTCAGTTTGTTTTGCATCCATTTCAACCATATAAGCTTATATATGCACATATGCTAGCTGAAGTAGGAAAGGTTTCAGACTCATTGAAGTAAGTTCACGGAATATTATTTGTGATATTATTCTCTATATGATCTATCTTATTGTGTTATTTGATTTTAGGTACTGCCAAGCAGTATTGAAATCCTTGTATTTGCGATATTATTCTCTATATGATCTATCTTATTGTGTTATTTGATTTTAGGTACTGCCAAGCAGTGCTGAAATCCTTGAAAACTGGTCGTGCTCCGGAAGTAGAAACATGGAAACAACAGTTATCATCTCTTGAGGAGAGAATTAGAACTCACCAACAGGTGCTGCCTTGTCGTGTATTAAATCTTCATTATTTTGAGAGTCTTGTTGCTAAACCAATTAACCTCTTATTTATTAATATACATTCAGGGTGGATATGCTGCAAATTTAGCTCCCGCAAAATTAGTTGGCAAATTGCTCAACTTTTTTGATAGCACTGCCCATCGAGTTGTTGGGGGTTTACCACCACCTGGTCCATCATCATCACAAGGAACTGTTCATGGAAGTGAACACTACCAGCATATAGCACCCAGAGTGTCCACTAGCCAATCAACAATGGCCATGTCATCATTAGTTCCATCTGCTTCAATGGAACCCATGAGTGAGTGGACAGCTGACAATAATCAAATGGCAAAGCCTAATAGAAGTGTTTCAGAGCCAGATATTGGTAGAACCCCAAGACAGGTGTGTGAGTACCATGAAAGTTGTACTGTGAAATTTTTTCCTTTCCATGTGTCTTTATTGACCAAGAGTGTAATATACTTAAACTTGAAAAACATGGTTGATTTATCTCAGGAAACGACCTCACCCGATTCACAAGGAAAAGCCAAAGTATCAGGGGCTACATCTCGCTTTCCTCGTTTTGGTTTTGGCTCACAACTTCTGCAAAAGACAGTGGGGCTAGTCTTGAGACCTCGCTCTGGTCAACAGGTATCACAAGCTACTCTGTTTTGTTTCTTTTTCTCCTCAACAGTACTGAGTTCTGACTGTGCCTATTCAATTGGTTCTTATTCTGCTCTATACCTAGGCTAAATTGGGTGAGAAAAATAAGTTCTATTATGATGAAAAGCTGAAGAGGTGGGTAGAGGAAGGTGCTGAACTTCCAGCTGAAGAAACTGCACTGCCACCACCTCCAACAACTGCTGCTTTCCAGAATGGTTCAAATGAATACAACTTGAAATCTGCATTGAGGACAGAAGTTTCAGCTCCTAATGAGGGCTCTAGCATAAGAACCTCAAGTCCTGAACTTAGTCCAGGGATGCCACCAATACCACCTAGCTCAAATCAATTCTCAGCCCGCAGCCGCTTGGGTGTTCGGTCAAGGTAATAGCTTATTTTTAAATCCTGATAAATCAAAGTAATAGTTGCAAGCAGTGGGTATTTTTGTTTTTTACTTATACTAGTCAGCTACCAAGCGTTATAAAGTGGGCATCCTGTTGATTTGGTTATAAAATATGAAATTGAAAATTTTCAAGAATAACGAGAATTGTAGAACCTAAAAAAAAGCGGAGCAAGCATAGTAGCTGAATATTAAGATATGTTTATTTTTAATATTTTATTAGGATGAAGTGTTATGATATGAAGGTTTGTCTTGGTTCGAGGCCTAACTAAACTGAATATTAGAAACTCCAAAGATGAAGTTAAAAAGGGAAAATGAAGAACCTATTAGTTCCGGCTATTCTGTGTGGCCACCTCAATTTCCAGAAACAATAGGAAGATTTTCTTATTTATCTGTCACTCGGTCATCAACAGAATTTGAAAGGCAGATAATAATGATGAAATTGTTTATGGTTTATTCAGGTATGTCGACACCTTCAACCAAGGTGGCGGAAGCTCTGCAAACTTGTTTCAGTCTCCTTCTGTTCCATCCGTGAAACCTGTTCTTGCCGCCAATGCGAAGTTTTTTATTCCAGCTCCTGTACCATCATCAAATGAGGGGAATATGGAGGCTATAGCAGAAAGTAACCAAGAAGATAGTGCAGCCAATGAAGATCCTTCAACATCTTCCACAAATGATTGGTCATTCCAATCTCCGAAACACGTGTCAACAATGACCATGCAAAGGTTTCCAAGTGCAGGTAACATGCAAAGGTTTCCAAGTGCGGGTAACATCTCAAAACAGGTACCAACAGATGGCAGTAACTCTCATTTTGCCCATTCACGTCGAACAGCTTCATGGAGTGGGAGTTTTAATGATTCATTTAGCCCTCCAAGAATGGGTGAAACTAGGCCTCTAGGGGAAGCTTTGGGCATGCCACCATCGACATTTATCCCCAGTCCTTCCTCTTCGATGCAAGCGCCTATGAAAAATAGCAGTTTTGGAGAACTTCAAGAGGTTGAACTTTAAGCTGATACTCAACCCTGTAAACATCAAATTTTGTTTTTGAACACCAGAGTAATTGGGACTCCCTGCTTCAGCATTTATCTGGAAGTACGGAATAGTTGGACGCGATCACGTATCAGATGCAGTTCATACAGGAACAGAAGATGTCTATACCCTTGCCCGTTTCCATCTCAGTATTCTCTAAGTTCCCAACTCCCAATCTGGTGCTGTATGATTAAATGTGATCGGCTCACTTCATAGTAGGTTGTTTTAAGGGATATGGAACTGGTGTCTTTTAGCTAGGGATATATCCTCCTATTTAGGTGAGTAGTACAACTCATTTGTTCATTTTATTAAACGAAACACAATGCCCTGGGAGTAAAAAAAATGGGTTCAACAACATATCAAGGACAAAATATAGTGTATGGAAATGTAAAATATAGTTTTGTCCCTTTTGTATTTGTTTCACTTATTGAATAATATTAGATTTCCAAATTACTTATTTATTAGTTTATATTTTATTTATTCATGTGTGACGTGATAGTGGTGGGGATGTAGGAGATCTCCTCGCCAGTGATTGCTTTACAATGCTGTTGAAATCGCATCAAACTTACAATAATATTAGTTCTGATGATTATTAGTTCTTAACTTAATTACACGTTTGATCCTCCTAATATCACCGGCTCATAATTTTAGTCACTCAAATTTTTCCCCATGATTTTGGTTTCTCCATTTTCTCAATTTCTAAATTATTGTTCTGCTCATTTGATGATGCAATGTTGGACTGCCCCATGCGATTTTAAATTAAAAATAAATATTATTATCTTTTGTTAAATTTGAAATGGTGAGTGGGTGATAATAAATAGACTAAAAGTGTAATTAAGCATAATTCTTTAATGGGAAGATCTTGGGGTTACAATGTGGCGAGACTCTCGAAGAGAAATTGTAGAAATGTGCAGGTTTTTTGGGTTGCCCTTATTTATCTGTGAAAGAATAAAATTTCAATAGAGATATGACAATACATTTTTTTTATCTAAAGAAGTACAAACGTCAACTATCAGCACCAAAATTGAGTTGTTAACATAATCCATCTAAAAGTATGTGATTAGTTAGTATTCGAGTTTAATCTCCTGCTAGAATATATTTGGGCATACTTATATTACATCCTGGTCAAACTTCAGATTAATTACAACTTATTTTCAATGGACACCAATGTGGGGTTGAAGACTTCTAGACAAAAAAAGAAGCATCAAACTATTAGTGTAAATCAATTTGAGCTTTATTTTTCTCACCCCCCTCAACATCAATTCCACCCCCATAATTACCCAAATGGACAAAAATACCCCTACAAATTTACAAAAATTACATGGTTTGTTAAAAAAAAAAATTTAAAATTTCGGAATTACCTCTAAAAAGGTAATTCCGGTTCAAAAATAATGGAATTTGGATTTACCTGTAATTCTGAAAGATTTTCTAATTACCTCAAAATGAGGTAATTCTCGTTCACATTTGTGAACCTAATTACCTACTTCGAGTAAATTCCGAAATTAATATTTTTTTTTCAATTATTAATATTTTTATTTCGAACGAATAATTTAGGCTAAAAATCGCTTTCTGACAACATACTCGATCGTAATGAAACCACAAACATTAGAAGCGGAAAAAATCAAGAAAAGACTCCTTAGAAGGGACTTCTTACGAGACTACTACCTCAAAATCCCAAATTCCATCAAGCACTATTTTTTACGATTTTTTTAATTTTTCATAGTCTCCAAAAATCTAAAAAAATTTGTATAGCCTTATTTTGGTTTTGTTAGATTTTTAGTGGTGTTTTTATATTTTTTTAGAGTAGTTTTGACTATTTTTGGACATATATACGATGTCTACTAACCGTGAGCAGAATGTCATGATACACCTCAAATTCTCTGTAGAGTGTCCGAGAAGGAGTATCACATCTGCCTCCTCCCCAACATGTTTGTCGCCACCGCGTGTGTCGCTCCCGAAGACTTCGCTCGCGCTACACTTTCTGGTCGTCTACTCACCACTGTTAAAAAAAATAATGTAAATAAAAAATATTAATAATTGAAAAAAAAATTGTAATTTTCGAAATTTCCTCATTTCTGAGGTAATTCGGAAATTCCTTTATTTTTTGACCCGGAATTACCTTTTTTAGAGGTAATTCCGAAATTTTTAAATTTTTTTGAACCTGAATTACCTTTTTTAGAGGTAATTCCGAATTTTTTTATTTTTTTTTAAAAGACAGGGGTATTTTTGGGTTTTATGGTATTATGGGGGTGGGATTGATGTTGAGGGGGGTGAGAAAAATAAAAGCCAATCAATTTTATACATTCAACATAAGCACGATAATTTATGGTCAATCTCAAGCACATTGCTTTTAAATATTTAGTATTCGTGAGAGTGTTCGGGTCAGAATCTGATGAACATTTCTTCACTTGTAATAGTTTGGTTTAGGGTTATGATTTTTTTTTTTTTTTTGAGATTAATAGGGGCTAAAAAGCCCAAACGGGGTTATGAATTTAAAAAAGTAGGTTCGCGTGTTTAAATCAAATATATATCTTTAATTTTTTACTTTTATGATTTTTTGGGGATGTAAGTGTCTACATTGGGATTGACTACATTTCTTTTTTGTCTTAGTGAGTTTTAATTCGGCGTTGTGTATTTTTAAAATTTTATTATTTTTTGGCGATTTAAAAGTGGAACATGCCAGGTGGGAACCTTCTTCTCACGAGTGGAAGTTTGCCATGGGGCCAGACTTATTACATCCCCCTTTACTCACCACACACCCTTAATTTTTAAAAATCTCAAAAATACTCACATGTGGAACATGCTCCTAAAAGTGTTGAAATACTAAAATGCGCATGTTTTTTTATCTTTTAAGAAAAAAACTACATTGTTTGCACATGACTCATGGAGCTCGATCCGAACCATGTCCATTACAGGTTGGTTTGGCTCAGGTTTACAGAGGAAAACCAAACCAATCAGAACCAAGTAAATATAGTGTATTCAGGCAATACATTAGAGCAAAACTGACCTAAACCAACTGATAAACACCTCTACTTTAAAAGGTGGGCCTGGGTAGTTAATTACGAGCTTACGTTTTATGTGAGTTTTTTTTTTGTGTCTCTGTCTGCTTAATCGTGATAGCCAGGTGGGAACCTTCTTCTCACGAGTGGAAGTTTGCCATGGGGCCAGACTTATTACATCCCCCTTTACTCACCACACACCCTTAATTTTTAAAAATCTCAAAAATACTCACATGTGGAACATGCTCCTAAAAGTGTTGAAATACTAAAATGCGCATGTTTTTTTATCTTTTAAGAAAAAAACTACATTGTTGGCACATGACTCATGGAGCTCGATCCGAACCATGTCCATTACAGGTTGGTTTGGCTCAGGTTTACAGAGGAAAACCAAACCAATCAGAACCAAGTAAATATAGTGTATTCAGGCAATACATTAGAGCAAAACTGACCTAAACCAACTGATAAACACCTCTACTTCTAAGACTAGGCAAGTTGAGCAAGAATTTCCACCGACTTATTTTTCACTCAGGTATAGAGGATGAGCACTAGACTTGGCACTAGAGGATGGTCATCTAAATTTTAGATATTTGAGTATATTAAATGAGTAGAAGATGGTGAGCGGCTTTCCCTCCATCAATCAAACCATATTTGGGAAGAATATTGTGAGTTAGAGCAACTCACGAGTGGTATGGTTCAAAGCATAAATATACTAAGCATAAAAAAAAATCACACTACTAGGTAAAATACACAATGATGCCTTTTTTTTTCTATTTAAATTTTTTAAAATAAAAATAAACATTAAATCAATTTTACCTAGAAGGTATCATACACACCAATTCTGAATGGGTGGGTATGAGAGTAATCACCTTTAAAATTTGCAAGGGTGTCACTAAAAAGATGTAGGATGCATTTATCAAAAGTGGAGGTATTACAATGGGCCTCACGGCCCATTTACTTCCTACGTAATTGAACCCATAGCCCAAAATCGAAAACCCTAACCGCAGCAGTACTAATAGCAAAAAACTCACCGTCATTCATCTTCTTCATCTAGATTTGTGCCTACAGCGGAGCAAGTGATCGAACTGAACGAGAGAGCATTCAGCAGAGAAATTCATCAACACAGTCATGGGTAAATTTATTTACTTCGTTTTCGATGATATATGATGGTGATGTTTCGATTTAGTTTGTGATCAATAATCAATAATAACCTAATTTTAATTTGCAGGTAAGGTTCACGGTTCACTCGCTCGTGCCGGAAAAGTGAGAGGCCAAACTCCAAAGGTGGCGAAACAGGATAAGAAGAAGAAGCCCCGTGGACGTGCACACAAGCGTATGCAGTACAACCGCCGTTTCGTCACCGCCGGTATTTCTCAAAACCCTAATTTTTGTTTCTGATTTTGTTTTTCACTAATTTTCAAACCCTAGAAATCATTTTTCTGTCTAGTAGAAATTAGTGAAAGAGAACATACGAAAATGTACGATCTCTGATGTGTGAATCTGTCTTGCATCATTGTAGTTGTGGGATTCGGCAAGAAGAGAGGACCAAACTCATCTGAGAAGTAAGATCGTTGCTTGAAGAGTTTTCTTCTTAGCTCTTAAAAAAACATGTTATCATTCTCAGTTTTACTTTTCTTTTTTGCTATGAATTGTGAACCGTTCTTATGTTAGTTAAATATTAAACTATATTTTTTCGCAGACAATTTTGATTTTGCTTTGTATGTTGCTAGACTCAATTTTATAATTGTCTTTATCAATCTAAACCTTTGTTATAATGGCGTGCTGGCTATAATAAGCTATTCAAATCTAGAAGGACTCTTAATTCTGTCCCCTTTACTAACAATTGTACCCCTGAGTCCTACATTTTGTTTATGCACATCCTGGACATATATTGGGTTTCTTGCTAATTGAAATTCTTTACAATTTACCACTAGCTGCATCTGTTAAAGGTTATGAGAAGTATTGTGAACTCTAATTTGGTATATGTCCGTAGGTTCTGCTTCTGGCAGGCTCTCTCACTGAGGATTTCATTTTTACTTCATTTCTCAAACTTTGACTTTTTCTCACCATGCCTTAGTTTTTGAAGTCCCTAGTATTTGTCATTTAATTTTCTATGCCGTCAATTCTTCACGCCTGAACCTTTAATTTGATAACTGCCTTTTCCTTGAATTCAGGGGCTTGTTCATTTTCTTTGCTGTACTGTCAAGTGTGAATCAATTTTATGATATTCGTTTATAGTTAGTTTAGGATTATGTAATTTTGAAAACCTCCCCAGAAGTTTGAAACCAACAATAGCCTTTCAACTTTTTTTTACCAAGCACTTTTGAAGCATGATTTAGTTTGAAGGGAGTATTTAAATAGTAAGCCATAGCAGGAGAGACAGGATGTTGCAGTGGGTTTTTTTTTGTAGTAATTTTTTGGTTAAAGGAGGTAGGGAAATAGGTGTTTATTGGCTAACCTCGTACAAGGTGACTCTTCATACTTGTAGTGGTTGTATGAGCTTTCGGTATGTTAAAACATTTAATTTAGCTATTCTGGAGAAACAGTTTTGGAAACTATTTGGCCTGGATAATACCTTGATTTCTCTCCAAGCTATCTATTTTTTCGAAGGAGGCCTTTTGGATGTATAGGTTGAGCACATTCTCGGTACTCATCGTGTAGTATTTGGAAATCGTAGTAAGGAAGGCTATAGTTGGATGGTGTGGGGGATGGTTCTAAAGTATGATTTGTAGGGTTTGTGGCTTCGCTCATGATTAGTATTTGCTTGGCAGTTGGCCCTACTCGTTTTGCATTAAGCATCTTCTGGGTAAAGGACTTGATGCTACAAATGGTTTTTTAGGCATAATGGGACTAGGATTAAACAATGAAAAAAGAAACTTATTAACGATGAGATGCTCCCCAATTTGTAATCGAAATTTTGAATATACCTTTAAAAGGTGGGCCTGGGTAGTTAATTACGAGCTTACGTTTTATGTGAGTTTTTTTTTTTGTCTCTGTCTGCTTAATCGTGATAGCCAGGTGGGAACCTTCTTCTCACGAGTGGAAGTTTGCCATGGGGCCAGACTTATTACATCCCCCTTTACTCACCACACACCCTTAATTTTTAAAAATCTCAAAAATACTCACATGTGGAACATGCTCCTAATTATTCCAAGTTGTGTTTTCGCTTTCTACGTTACGACAATATTGAATTGGTACAGTACTATGATACCGAGTACACAAAAAATAGGATATGGTAGCAATGTATCGAACATTTTCGGTATTAAAGTACCGGCGTGTTTCAAGCAGTGATTTTGTGCTAACAACTCTATTTTCCATTGGGGTTCCGGACTTCTATCTAAACTGGTTTCGCCATCAACTCAAATTACCTATCCTTTGCTCTGTGTAACTGGCAACAAGTTGACTTTGAAGGTGGTGGTGTAATACTGATAGTAATGTGCTAGTGTGAAATACTAGACAATAATGGCCAATGATAGCAGAATTAGAGTTCATCAACACAAATCATGTTCGGTAGTTTAGTAAATACCAAGGATGATGTGTGGCAAAACATGTGCCACGGTATTATGGGGGTGTTTAATGAGTCGGTGGGGTAGTGTAATAAGATTGGGCATTGCCTTGGCTGCACAATGCTTTTCTCGGGGGGAGTTTGCTTTTCACGTGTTCGAACACGGGGCTTCGAACAAGTTCGAACAAAGCTGTTCGAGTGTGTTAAAATGTGTGTCACACCTCTTGGGCGTTTTTTAACCTGTTCGAATGGGGTAATGCGAACAGGTTCGCATGAGGGTGTTCAGACACCTGTTCGAATGGTGTTGCTCGAACCAGTGTTGCAGAATGATAGACTATGTTTGATTATGGTTGTTTAGTTTGTTTCTTATGGTTGTTTCTAACCTTTTATTTTCTGTTAATTTTTTGTAATGACAATAAATTTGCGCCATTTAACATAAACTCTCGAATAACTAGACGACATTGAAAAATGCTTAATTATAAAACGTAAAGGGAAGGAAGATCCATATAAAAAACCAAATGAAAGAAAGTACTGAAATTATCCAAAACATCCAAATAAATATCCCCCTAAGACATGATCCTACTGGGTGTTGCGCCCCCTCCTTCTCTGATACATATTGCGAAAATTCCTCCTAAACCTACGGAAAGGGTTGAGCGGCTCTCTTGATGTGCTCAAAGACGCTTCTGGTTGGCTCTGGGACATTATCATTGATGGTCCCATCCATCTCAGCAACCAAATCCAGCAGCTCAAGTAGCATCTGTCAAGCAAATAACATAACATTATTATTAAAATAAGTAGAAGATTAAGAAACTTATAACTGCAATTAACATAAAAACACGTACCACACTGACATTAGGCTCATCCGCAAGCTCAACATAATGCTGAGGGAAGAGAAAGGGATGTGAGACCCTGGAAAACCATGGGAAGTAGCCTGATACCGTGTTTGAGGAGTACGACACACAGGGAAGCCCATGCGCCACCAAATGCTCCTCGAAGTGTGTCCACCTCTCATCACACTCTGCTACGGTCAGACACCAGTTCGACAGCCTCATTCGCACCTGTACGAACAATCTCATTCGAACAAGCCAATTTTATAGGGCAGCACACGCAGGTTCGCATGGCCTCATTCGAATGGCGTTCGCATGACCTCATTCGAACACCTTCGTTTTCACGTGTTTGCATGAGGTCATTCGAACGCAACAGATACCCAGAAAAAAAAACCCAAATGCGAAGAAGGGGGAGAGGCTTACCTGGATGAAAATGGAACGAATAGAGAGAGTGAGAGGCCGCAAACAAAACCCAACAACTCTTGATTTAGTTGGTGGAGAAGATTGTGTGAGAGATTGGGGGAGATTGAGTGAGTTGGAGAAGTTGAGTGAGAGAGAGATTGAGAGAATAGGGTTCGGTTGAGAGGGAGAATGAGAGGGAAAGTGAGAGGAGTGAAGGGGTGTGGGGGTTAGTGGGGAATGTTTTTTTGAATTTTTAAATTGGGGGTAATTTTGGGTTTTTAAGATTGAAGGGATGTGAAAGAGTAGGAGGGATGTGGGAAAAGCAAAAGCCGGGCTAGCAGTGTTCCGGCCAAGCCCAACAATTGTAGTCTCATGGCCCTATATTATATGCATTATGCAGTAATTTTTTTTTAGATAGGCAAGCAGTAACAGTAGCATCGCTTTCCCCTCTAAAACATCACTTGAGTTTCATATCTGTATCATATATTACATAAAAAATAAAATATTGCACATTTATAATTGAATCTTTATTACATTTGAAGGAGTTCAAAGAATAATGAATAAAATGCCATGGTAGAGGAGGACCAGAGTATGAATAAATAATGAGTTCCTCCTATATTAACAAGAACCAAAAAAGGGATGGATGGTAATTATTATTTTTTTGGATTGACTGCATATATGTAACTTTTTTTGGTTATAATTTGTAAATTGTGTGAGTGGCCGGCGCAGTTAAGTTATGGCTAAGCATCAGAGGGTGCGATCCAGTGTCTGCCATTGACAAAGCTCTTGCGAATGAATGGATGAGCAGATTCAAAATCTAACTCTCTGGCCCATGACACCCCACGTACTGCCTCTGCTCCTGGTCCCCAACACTTGTATACCCCAAAGAACACTGTCCTGTGTGTGTCACCGTTGAATTTAATTAGAGAAAATGTAATTTAGATATTAATATATATATTATGTTATAAATTCAGATAAGGTTTTGTTGAGTTGAGGTTAGTTACTTGTTCTTGTTGTTGACGTGGTCCCAATCATCCCAACCACCATGAGCAACGATATTATCAAAATAAGTGTAGGAGTATACAATTCTGGAATATTGTCCCATTGCACGACCCACATATAGTGGCCCTGTACCTGTCACCCTGCATCGTACGAATGCAAAACCTGTCTTCTGCTCTGGGTATTTCCTATCCTGTGCTGCTATAGATCCAAACCTTGTTGCTATTGAATGCAGCTCACAATCCTGCATATATAATATGCATGCCACAAATCAATATTCTACTATGAAGTGAAGCTATTAACAATGAATTAGCTAGGTAGTTACTACGTACCTTGTACATTGATCTTCCGTTACCAAAGATGAAATCAATGGAGCCCTCTATGTAGCATTCCTTGAAGTAATGTCTGCCGGCATCGTCGCAAAGTGTGTCTTGTGCACCGTAGAATCCACAGCCGGAGAAGTATGCTTTGTCTCCCGATATTCGGAACGCCGCCGCTTGCCATCCTTGCATTCCTGGCATTGGCGCAGGCGCTGTGTTCTGCAAATACCATCCAAACATAACCCATTCCCATTCATTTCTTGCTTTTTAGTATTAGTTTATTCTAATTCAACATTTTGCCACAAGCCATTCAACAGAATTAAAATAATTATGATTTTTTTGGCACTCTTTTTTCCTAATGAAATGGGCTCCATGAGAATCTTTATCTAAATTTAAAAAACTAAGCACTGGTCATCAGAGGTCACATCACATGAAGTCATGAACACTAGTATTACAAAAACTGATGATAGAGACAACTCGCATCCCTCCCTCCCTCCCATTGAGAGGTTATCTTATCAGTCAAAATATTTATTTACTGCGAGTTAAAAACAGAAGTTGGTGAATTACCTTGAAGCTGATGTTCCTAGCAGAAAAATAGGATGCAAAAACAGTAACAGAAGCAGTTCTGTAAGTACGTAATTGTTGTCCGTTGGGACCAGGGTCACTTGCTCGATCATGCCATTCTATCACCGTCACTTCCCTCCCTTCTCCTTCAAACGTTATGTACGGTTTTGTCACGGGCACAACTACCTTCTCTCTGCAGTGCACCACGTACCCACATTGTTAGTTAATTTATCAACAAGAAAATAAAATGATACTGAATTCCAAAGAAAAACAATGTGTAACACTAAGAGGTTTATTCATACATGTAGTATCCGGCACTGATTTGAATGAGAGTATTCATTCTATTGTTGTCTGGAACAGCATTGACAGCCTCTTGGACGGACCGGAAGTTGCCACCACCGTTAACGTCAACTGTGATTACACGGTGGCCTTCCGGTCCGACCCAAGTATGGTTCTGCTTTGTGGAAGACAATACGTTGAAGGTACTACCTGCAGTCACTACTGTTGCTGCATATAGCATGCAAGTGAAAACTAAAAGCAAATGCAGCGAGTGAAAGAAGCTAGTAGCCATTATAGATAGTTGCATTGATCGAAAGAGAATAGAATGTTTGAGAGAGAGAGAGAGAGAGAGAGAGTGTGTGTTTTTGCTGTTTGATATATAATGTATGTATGTATTTATATATTGGGAGTTTATGAGATGGAGCATATTGTGGAATATGTATACAGTGTGTGCAAGTATAAAAAGGAAGAGCAAAGAGGCACTTTGTATATTTTATAGTGAGATACAGAAGCTATTTGCCTGCATGTGATTATGATTGATATAGTATATACTGTATATACTGTTTTAAGAATAGCCAATACATGGTGGTCTTTCCAACGGTCATTTTTGCCGGGGTACTTATTTTTTTAGGGTAATATATATGATGTAGGCTAGCCTCTTTTGCAAATTTGATTGGCTGGCTGCCATTGTACACAAAATCTTGCAACTTGTGGGCCATAATCCTTTTGGCTTGGTATCTCATCTCCACCTATAGCATGTCTCTAAAGTCCAACCCCAATACCGGGAATAATTGATAATTGATTATGCTCTTCTACTAAAAAATAGCACAAACTATTACAAGCATTTTTTAAAAGGTGTGGAAAAAAGAACAATGTCTATATAAGAACAATGTCTATACTCTTAATCAACCTCAGTAAGATGATGTTTCAGGCAATGTTGATTTTGAAAATTGGACCGGCCATACAACCGATGAGACCTCCGACAATGAATCGAACATAACATATCGATTGGTTCAATTTTTAAAACACTAGTTTGACACATATTCTTCTATTCTGTTACAGAATATAAACAAAAACATGTCAACATAAGTTTTTGTATCTGGTTTAAAACACTACAGTAATAATTTAAACCATATACATCAATTTATATTGACTAATTTTTGTTTATATTCTGTAAATGCTTGAGATAGTGGGATCCACTGGTCTAGTGTTAGGATTGATTAGTCTTTTTCACAATATTAGTAGTATTGTTAATCTGCATTCTGCAATCAACAATGTTATTTGGACATTTTTATTAGACAAAAGAGAATAAACATTGTCTTCATAACACATTAATTAACTAAATTTTTGCACCATTTAGCCAACTTTCTTTTTTCACGCTTTTGGCGCGTAAAAAAAAACTTAATTGATCACTTGGTTAAATGGTCTAAAAACTTGGTTAATTGGTGTTGTAAGTTGGTGTTTATCTACTTTTGTCCAACAAAAAATGTCCAAATATTTGTTCTGCAATATGCCTTATCTTGGCTGTCCACCTCAACTGCCATTTGTACAACATGTATCTATGTTATGCCTGAAATTAACGGTCATTTTGAGTGGGGAGGATGATGTGATGTGATGTGTTCATGACATGACACACATGCAATGCAATGCATGATGGTCCAGGCATGGATTAAATACTATTTTTGTATTTATGCTATTCTTGGCAAAACCTTTTTATCTTTATGGTCGCAGACAAGGTGAGGTCACATGTTCAGTGGGGACACCAACGGTAGGCCATTAAACCTTGTCTTCTCTCCATCTAGTTTCCATTTTCGTTTGGGGGGCATATAATATGAGACAGGTTTTACACAAAGTTGTAAGCAAAAGTCCTTAGTAATGATTACATAAGAAAATGAAAAATTAACGATGATTGGAATTTCACGGGAAGGGAGCCAGTGAGTGATGTCCCAGACTCCCACTTCCAAAGACGTACGCCAAGCTACGGGATATGCAGCCCTATTGGTTACGTGTAGGTTCCACCACAAGATTAATGAATCGTAGTTTAGACCTAACTCAATCCCATAAAATCGGTTTATAAAGTGAGTGTTATCTTTTTATAATATATTCTTTTGAGACCATATCTCAATAGCTCTTTTTTTTTACAAAAATAAACTTAGATCATTTCATTACTAATAACGGCCGGTTCAATACAGATTGAAATCAAGTCATGAATTATGAAGCTAGCATAGAATCGTGACACCCCTTGAAAGGATATGAGCGATGCAATTAGTTTGTCTCCTAACATAACTAACATTTTAACTTTGAAGAAAAAACTAAAATTTGTTTACAAGAAGAAATTAGCACCCCAAACTCAGTATTGGTATTAAGATCTTCCTGCACTCCATTTACTACCTGTAAACAATCTAGCTCTATAGACGTTGACAGTGATCCTAAGTCCCTCAACCAAACCAAAGCTTGCTAAAGTCTCATCGTTTAAGCTTCTTGTGGTAATGATAGGCCATTAAACCACATAGTCTTTCCATGGTGGAGCTCGCCCATGTTTGTTCGAATCACCATGCCAATGCTACACTTATTCTCGGAGTTGAATATAGCCGTGTTGTATTCACATTGCATTTAAATGATCCAATTGGAGGTTTATGCCATCGTTGCAGTGCTGATTGTGATGAAATCCGTTGTAGTGTGGCCCACAAACCCCCACTTTGAGGCTTTATAGTTGAACGATTGTTTAGTTATTTATATAGAGAAATATTTTTGAAAATACTGACAATAAGAAAACCATTCAATAATTCCAGAATATGAAATGTTGCGGAGAACGATTGTAATTTGTAATACATATAAATATTAGCCTCAGTGTTTAAATTTTTTGGATCACTCGGTGCTTGCCTATTTGTGACGAGTCCGGCTTAATACCCAGATCAGAGTATGCAGTTGAGATTTGATAATATTCAATGATCAAAATTTATTTAACACTAAAAACAAATTAACAAAAATCATTAAAGTTTGAGAAATGATGATTAAGACGATATTAAAATGGTAAATGTCCACCAAAAAGTGGACATCGATATGTCAGTTTCAAATACTTCTCCAAAAATTTTAATATTGTGTATCTCAAATAAACTATGAAAATTAGGCTATTAACAAACAATACATCTGTATCACTTCAACATAACTTGTTAAACCAAGAATGTGGAGAATACTCTGCCAATCTTGGCAAAAAAGCTTCCTTTTCTAGACATAACTGAAGACTTGTCACAATCCTCACCATAGATAGCCACAAAAATGGTGCAAAACAGAAAGCATAACCAAAAACAGCCAGAGCTCTTACTATCCCATCTGGATACCAAGGAAATGCCATTACAAACAAGACCCCAAGAATCCCAATCCAAGGTATCAAAACCGAAAGCATTGGTAGTACAAAGGTATTAATTACAATTAAGCAAAGTGAAAAAGCACCAAGCAAATATAAGATCCACCCTAGTAAAGGGTGAACCGTGTGAGGAATGATAAAAAACGGTGTTGCGTAAGCAGCAAGTAAGCACCACAATGCTACTAATTTGAGACTATTGTGCACTAAGTTGATGCTCTTATCTGAGCGTTTATGACATAGCTTAGAGAGACTTGGCCTTGTCAAACGTGTCATTGCTATTATTCCCAAATATATTGCAAATTGGATAAGAATCACTGCCATCTCATCACCATACCTGTAAGTATTTCATTCAAATTAAGTTGTAACCAAAATCAGTTTTATATGAAGCTTTAATTTAAAGTCATGTTACTCAAATGTGAAGAACACCAGAAAAACAACACCTTACCCTAAAGTTTGATAACGTTGTTGATGCCACTGGAGACCCAGTGGCAGGACAGGCCAAGACCACCAGTACCATGGCTTCAACCATGGTGCCCCTGGGAATGTGATCACACTATTTGGTCCACAAGGTATGCTCCAACGAAGTTTAAGATCTGAGGTCAAGAAGGACGTTAGTACAAAAAGACACCAGACACGATACAGACAGAGACACTAGTAATAATTTGAAAAATGGCATAGTTGAAGTGTCGTTGCCAATGCCAGTGTTTGACACGATACGTGTCAGACACTGGACACGTGTTAAAACTAAAGTGTCGGTGAATTGCATGCAGTTTAAAATGTTTAAGGAACCTTAATTTGTGTTGCAATTTACTTACAGTAGTAAGAAGCATCCATTTGATAACCTAAAGGAAGCCTATATGTTCCATCAAGCTTGGTTCCATTTAAAGGAGGATGAAACATTGGTTTATCAAGCAAATCAGGGAAGTAGCTAGCAATAAAACCCTGATCTGCACCATCTGGATTTTCTCTACCATTTTGTAATTCATTAACCATGTCTTTGAACACAACCATAGATGGTTGCAAAACAAAGAGGCCAGTGTGGAAGACACAAGGATTGATAAAGACAGCACAAAATTGTCCACATTGAAATAATTCATCAGTGTTTTGAAGGAAGAGGTTGTCGGCATCCAACATAACGACCCTGTCGTAGTCCACTAAACTCCACGCATAGAGCTTGTTTAATGATAGCTTAAATCTCTTGTCAAAATTATTCTGATGCTTGTAGGGATTGTCCATGTTTTCCACCCTCAGAACTTTGGCACCATCTTCATTTTCACTGATACAATACATAAATTTAGCAGTGGCAAATTCACCAACTTAACAAATGAATGAATAATGAATTGCAAGTGCTCTCTAATTGGTTATCTTTGTCATTGGATAGACCATGAGTTTTTGTAACTTTTATTGTAAAAAAAAAAAGTAGATGTTTGTAACTCATTATGTTATACATTTACGGCAAATGATGGTGTCCTTGTTTTTTAAAAATAAAACACGTCACCTTCGTGAAATTCCACATTGAACAAAAATAGAAAGAACTCAAAGATTGCTGAGCATTGTTGTTTACAGATAAAACAAAATCATTTTTTGTGAGTATTGAGAAATGAAATCAACAAGGTGGCTAACTCATGTTTACTAATAAAATTTACTTTCAAAAAATAAAGTAAAATGTTTACTTGTAAAATAAAATCATAAAAAATACTTTTGTAATATGAAGCTTCAAAAATTTATTAATTAATTTTTATTTTTAATAATAAAAAATAAATAAATTAAAGACACTAAATTAGAAATCCGAACCAGCCAGTCCGACCGACCAGTAAGGTAGGATTTTGGAAATTGAAGACTTAAAATTTGAAGACTTGTGTTAATTTTGTGGTGAGATTTTTTTTTTGTTCAGATTTTTAAGTTATAAATTTATACATATCATATTTATTTTTAGTACTTTTTAAAGTCATTCGGCATGCATGGCCCGACAAAAGATCAATGACCGACCGACCGAGCATCAGAACCGAACCAAAGTCTCCTCTGACCGACACTAATCAATCTAGATTCGAATCTAATCTATTCAAACAAAAAAAGTTTTTTTTAAAATACTCCTGTTGCAACTTCTCCTGCTGTTTTCTTGATCTACCCAATTGGTCAAGCAACTTTTTCGGATGAGACATTCATAAACTAAACTACTCTACCATTATTCTGAGAGGATAACCCCCCAATTTCCATAGAGATGGAATAGTACATTATATTTATTATTATATAAATATATAATAACAAATGACTAAAAAGATTAATAAAAAAAGAAAATATACGAAGAAATTCGTCCACCCCACATATTTGATAGCCTCTCCCATAAAAAAACGTTGATTTCAACCCTCATTCCGGCAACGAACATTTGCTTACAACATTCTAGAGAGCAATTACCTACTTCAGTCAGATTAACTTCTAATAATTTAAAATGAGGGAGAAAATCGATAAAGCATTACTACAAATTTTATTTAAAAACAAAAAAAAATGTAAAAAGAAAGTGGTTGAGGTAAGGGGATAAAGGAGGACTTACAGAGCTCGAATCCATGGAAGAGGGACATCGAGAGAAGCAATGACAACAAGATCAGCTTGAACGTTTAGTTTAGTAAGAGATTTAAGGAGAACGCGCACACCGATATAGAACTCGTAGTCTCTCGGTGTTCCCACGTACATCATCGTCGCGTAAGCGTTCTTGTACCTCTTTACAGACGACGACGTCGCTTCGATACAGTGTGTGGGAGAGGAAGACAAATGCCATAAACCTAGCAACGATAAAAGCAGGAAATATCTCAGATAATCTGCATTACTACTACTGCGACGACTCATTTTCCCCCAAAATGTATGTAATGTTTTGAGATTGAGAATTAAGTAGTTAATCCTCTTATATATTAGATTATCTGCCGTGTGGCGTGTACTGAGTAATAATAATGTGTGAAACTTTCAAAAATCAACAATTAAAAAGAAGAAATAATGTTAACACAGAGAAGGGGAGGCAAAGCGAGAGAGAGAGAGATGACTTTTTCATGAACTATCCATCCACTAGTGTTGAGAAGAAACGGCTTTTACTATAAAATAAAAGGTTGCTGGGTCGGTACACGGTAGTAGCTCAGAACGAATCAACTTTCAACTCCTCTTTACCTTTAACACCCAACATAAAATTAATTAATGTTCAAATAACTTTGTGTTTCGCACAAATAATAACTATGTGTTTCGCAGGCAGACTATGGCTGGCACGTTCTTTTTTTTTTGAGAATAATCTTTGGCACGTTCTGTTTGCAAGTGGATAGAGGATAAAACTAGCGGGTAAAGAGTACGCGTGTTTAACAAGTACTTATGTTTAGCGTTTTTTGGGTGGCGCTTAACATTTTTTTAGACGCTACTTTAAGTAGTGTTTTTTCAAATGCTAGCGGATAGCGTTTATTAGAATGTGGCTAAGACCTAACTCAACTCTACAAAACTGACTTGTAAGGTGAGGGATGTTTTTCACTTATAAAGTCTTTTTTCAGGTCATCACATATGATGCTCGACTCTTAACACACCCCATCACACCTAGGAATAGACATCTGGTTCGTGGCCTATCTAAAAAAAAAAGACATCTGGTTCGTGGGCTATCCTAGAAATAAACATCTAGAGCATGACTTGAGTGGCCCGACAATGGGTGGCACAACGGATCTTGGATTGACTCTAATACCATCTTAGAATGAGGTTAAGGCTTAACTCAACCCTACAAAACCGGTCTTGTAAGGTGAGGGATGTTTCCCACTTATAAACTTTTTTTTAGGTCATATCGCATCCGATGTGGGACTCTTAACACACGCCACGCGCAAACCTTGATCGGCCCGATCGGTCATCGGTCAATTCGGCCAGACCAAGGGTCACTAGTTGGCAATGACCCGTAACGCTTCTAAAAATCATAAAAATAGGCAAAAACTCGCAAATTCACACATTTAACGTTTTTTCATACCTTAAAAATACTCAAAAAATATTTTTAATCTTATTTTTGATTTCAAATTTCAAGTTTAAGATAGACATTCATACATAAGTTTTAAAAATAAAAATATATATATTTTTTAATATAACATTTCAAGAATTACAAATTTACAAGTATATTTTTAAAGATTTAATTAAATTATTTTGTTTAAAAGTATTTGTATCAACATTTACTTTGTTTCAAAATATATTTTTTAAAATGTTTGTGTCAACATTTATGCTATAATGGAGGATTAACTCATAAAATAAAGCTTTGTAAAAAAAACTCATAAAAAAAAGGCATTGATTATTGTTTTCTTGGTGAAGAATCAAGATAATGAATAGATATATTTGCATCAAAGACTTATTATCAAAACATGGCAAAGAGCCTAGTGGTAAAGTGTCTTGATATATTGTCTTTGGCCCGGTTCGATTCCTCGCTAACTTTTTAATATATATAAACCGACCGGTTGAATCGGGTTACATCGTCATCACCGCCAACGTAAGAAACCGACCGGGTTGCCGTCACCGTTATTGCATATGCGATCCGATCAACACCGGTTATCACGGTGCATATGTGATCCGATGAGCAACCCGATCGCGTTCTATCCGAACGTGACACGGACCCAATAATAGACATCCGGGCATGACCCACAACGCGCTTTTGATAGGCTCTGATACCATCTTAGAATGTTGTTAGGGCCTAACACACCCCCATAAAACCGACTTGTTAGGCGAGAGATGTTTCCCCACTTATAAACTCTTTTTTTAGGCCATATCACATATAGATATCTGTTCTTGGTGTGAGGGGGGTGTATTAAGAGTCCCCCCACATCGGATGTGATACAGTCTGAAAAAAGAGTTTATAAGTAGGAAACATCTTTCACCTTACAAGTCAGTTTTGTGGGGTTGAGTTAGACCTGAACCACATTTTAAGAGTGTTTGACTTTTTTTTTGACATTTTTACTGTAACACCCCCTTCTACATAAGCTATTATTTAATTAATTGAAAATCAGAGTCTACAAAAATTTTTAGTGCGACCACTCGAGGGTGCCACATTTAAACAACCACATTTAAAACTCCAAATTAATACTTAAAATAAACTCCAAGTAAGGGATACATAGCACCATAATTAATCCGAGGATAAATACCATAGCAGCGGAAAATAACAAAACTTAAAATACGGAAATACACAGCCCAAAATAAAAGTTCAAAGCATAAAGGAAATGACAAGCACTAAACCTCCCCGGTGCTACGTATCAGAGCTGACTCGACCATACTAGAAGAAGGTACCCAAGTCACCTTCAACATCACACACACCGCGATTCTTGAGACATAAGAAGCAACATAAAGCAGTAGGGTGAGTCTCTTTACATAAGTAATAACAAACAGAACAAGTAACGCAACAGGGCAGACAACTAGCACACCAAAAATACAGTTATATTCATATCACCATTAATTTACGAACACCCAACAATCACCAGAAAATGTATGCAAGTGTATGATATGCATCCCAAAACTCCACGGGCATATGCATGTGGATCTGATCGTACCTTGACCAATGAAGAGTTGAAGTAGTTGTTGCTTTGTCGAATGGGCTTGGCCGTTGAATGAGTGAAAAGGACCGGCCCCGCTTCACGCGCTGAGCACCTCTGGTGGTACCGCAAAGACACTCCGACGATCTAGTGAGAGTCGCCGAGCGCATAGCACAAGGTTGCAGAACGCACTGATACCATATATGCGAATGGCGATATATATCGCGAGGTCCGACTGCTTTATGGAGATTTCGCCGCGAGAATCGCGCTCCCAGCGTGTCAGGCCGACGAGACGGGTCGGGCCGCAGTCCAATTGCTCGCTGGCGCCCTCGTGATTTGCTAATACACCCAGAATGCAAGCCCCCAAGCCTAGGTCGCTAAGAAGCGGGCCGAGGCTTCAATCGATGCCCCCGTGAGGAAGTTATCTTCGACGAAACGACGCGCCGCTCGCTCGTAGGGCGGTGTCGACCGCTAGTCAACCGTCGGCCGCATCGGCCGTGATTTGTTGGTCTTTACCGACATTTAAGACGTGACGCTTGGTGTTTCCGAGGTCGTTCGAGACAACCATTGGTGAGAAGACGAACGCCAGTGACGCCGCATCCCGGCCTCTTCTTCGCGCCATGAGTCCGCACTATAAATAGTCCTCCCGCCGAGTTCATTTCTCACACTTCCAAGAATTGCTCGCAATGACCGACTCTCGCCTCGCCGACTTTGCATTCATAGTCGCTTTCTCGCTTACTTGCGACCGATCTTCAACATCTGCTTAGCGTATGGACCGATCTTTCCCTTTACCTTTCAAGCTTCGAGTTTTTATTTGAAAGTACTATGCTTTTTCACGCCTCGTGATGATAGGGGTGTCGTCGAGGGATGGCCAAATCGCCTCTCTCATGAGTGTTCTACTCGACCGATCCGACTCGCTCCTTTATCACAGTGTTTTTGCATGCCACTGACGAAACCGACCGCCCGTATTCCCTGAAACCACCGCAATCTTTCGCTACATACGTGATTTGGCCGGGCGAGCCCAATTCCCGAGGCGAGCCTAAGTCGCCTCTTCGGCGACAAAGGTTCTTGCTCTTCGAGTAGTTCCTCGAGCAAGACGAGCTCGACTTCCCATTCCTCCCGGCCGAGGTCGACCAAGACAAAGAGCTCGGGTCAAGGTCCGCTCATTCTGGGCGGCGATCAGCAACAAACACCCACCGGGCGAGAGGAAGACGTGGAGGTGGTGATCATTGATGAAGAGCCTAGCGCCGCCCCATCGCCATGACGAGGAGATGGTAGAGGCCGAAGGCGGCCGAGATGAAGCGGCCCCACGAGGAAGAGGTGATTCGCACCAAGTCGATATTTCTCGTCCGAAGCCAACGCCGAGGTCGAACGGGCGGTCGGCCAAGTCCAAGCCGATGTAGCTGAGATATATCCGACATGTCTTGGGTGTCGGAAACTCTTCGCTTCTAACAGAGCATTATTACGATCGGCCACGATGCTTTGCCCGATCTACTGAGCCGCCAAGACTCACCGGCCGGAGGTAAGAGGCATGAAGGAGGCGAAGATATCGCGACTTATTCTTCCAACTTCAAGTTCACGATGTATGTATCGTGTTCGAGAAGATGAAGATTACCCTCCTTTTACCGAATTCCAACGCGACGCCTCCGCGCCATATCGGGGTCGCCTTCTCGCCTTCATCCAAACGCTGCGGGGCGCGAAAGACTTTTGAGGTGTCACGACTGCCGGGTCGGCCGGTGTCGATGATGCTTTTCTTTGCTCTCTTTGAGCCGAGTGGCTTAGAGAAGGCCAACAAGGAGAAGAGGAGCAAGTCTCCTTTAAGATGCGTAAGACCCACCACCGCTTTTTCAAAGCATTCCAGAGTCGCTGGGAGCGCCTCGGAAAAGCCAGATTTCTCGATCGTTCCCACCGAGGAGGCCGGAAGGCCGCTTTCGAGGTTCAACCGGACGGGATGCTAGGTCCCCTTACTTCCCAATCATGTGGAATGAGGCTCATTTCTCGCAGCGGCCGCGATTACATCTACTCGAAAGAAAGACTTGGCGAGGCCGACCGAGACTTCTGGAGATGATAAAGTCGCTGGCGAGTATGATGCGTCCCGTATCCTATGGGCGACATACCTTTCCGACCCTTTGTCTTGTACGAAGGCCAAGACCCGGAGGCCGAGATCGGCTTCGCTTTTGAACTTTTTGTCCTTATATTCTCGTTATCGATTTTTTTCTTTTAACTCATGACTCGGTGATTTGCAGAAAGAATGGCCGCGAAAAATCGATTTGCTCGCTCGCTTTGAAGCTCAAGGAGGAGCTAAGAAGTACGGCGTCCTCGGCGGCGGATGCTCCAGATCGCTTTCTAAGGTGCCCCAAACCCCAAGAGCTGGCGGAAGAAACCGGCCAACAGACCTTGCCGCTTCCTCGCATCCGACGCTTCCCAAACGGGCAAGCATGATGGTGGGCTCGACCTGCGACGGAGGAGGTTCCTATCATCTCGCCGAAAGCTTGGGTCCGGCCGATCCGAACGGTGACAGAGAAAGAAACCCATGGCGCTCGCGCTTTCTCTGCATGGGGTCGAAAAATTCATGGTGGAGCCGGTGGCCGGAGCCGATGGTAATTTTATTTTCTTAGTCTTGTACTTTTCATCTTACCTTTGTTCGACCGATCGACAACCCTCGACTGAATTTTGCAGGAAAGGACAAGGCTTTAGCCGAGGCGCAAAGCAAAATATGACAAGCTCGCCAATCGAAGGCGAGGCCCTCAAACGGGGAGGACGCGACCGTGCTAAGCTTGCAAAGAGAGAACAAGGAGCTTCTTTGCTCAGTCACAACTCAAAACCGATCTCGAGGCCATGGGGGAAGCGAGAGAGCCAATTGGGTGGGCGCAGGAAGGCGAGCCGGAGGAAAAGATCCGAATGGTGGCCTGTGCCGGCCGTGAGGCCGCACTGAGCAATTTTACAATGCTCTTGCCAAGCGCGCATTGAACCCGCACTTGAGGATCAATTTTGATGACAACATGATAAAGCCTCTACGCACTATGTTGAAAACAACAAGATCATGTTGCTCGCAGGTTGTGACGAGCAAGGCAATGTCGCTCGCCTACCACCATTCTTCTTCTCGAAGCCCGCTGCGAGCGGTGTAATTTTTGTAACCGCTTAACTTGCCTTCGGGCACAACAATTCAAATGCGCTTTCGAGCAATCAAGTATTTAGGGCGCCGGCTTTGACCTGGGCGTCTCTAATTTGTGATGACAATTTACTTTGGCTTAATTTATTTGTTTGCTTGAATGATTGCTTCAGATTTATTTTTCTAAGTTCGCGAACTTTAAATCTAGGTCGCTCGGCATTTCTTACCGCTAAAATCCGGTGCCTCTCTCGCGACACTTCGATTGGGCCATTCCGATGGCTCTTGAGGTAGGTCGCTTTGACGGACCTCACCGCGATGGGTTATCACTTAACCTCGGGCCATTTTCGATGGCACTCGATATAGATCGATCGTCGACCTAGAGTTTGTGGGTTATTACTCAACCCTCGGGCCACTTCGATGGCGCCGATGTAGATCGCTTCGACGACCTAGCGTTGTTGGGCCATTTTCGATGGCGCTCGCTTGAGTCAACTTCGGTGACCGCCGTTTGTCGCGCTGGTGGCATGCCACGCATCGCCGACGACCGAGGTTTGCGGGTTATCTAACCTCGGGCCATTTCGATGGTTTCCGAGGTAGATCGCTTCGACGATCTAATCAACTTGATAAATCTTCGATCGCCTTCCTTTGCCACGGGCAATCTTGAGCGACCGGCCATACATTCTCGCGAGAAAATAAAGAACACATCATATTTCTAAAGGTCGCCTCTGTAAAAAACCTAGTGGGAAAAAGAGCTACCGCTTTTCATTAATAGGTCGGCCATTTATTACATTCAAGTCGCTCGTTACATTCAAACGTAATATCTTCTAAGTTTCTCTCGCATTCCACGCTCGGGGATAGTCGCCCATCCATGGTTTCCACTTCGTAAAGCCCCTTTTCCGCCTTGTTGATGACCTGTATGGACCTTCCCAATTTGGTGCGAGCTTCCTCGCGTGCATTCTTGTTTCCTACGCTACGGCGCGTCTTAAAACGAAATGACCGACCGTGAAGTCTCTCTTTGCACGCGAAAGTGTTGTACACGGCCGCGACGACTCCGCTTGATCAATTGCTCTCTTAGTGACGCTGCGTGCGCGGCTTCTTCGATTAGGTCCAATTCTTCTCGAATAGCTCTGCCGTTGTCAACCACCGTAGGGGATTCAAGTTCTCCAATTCACTCGCCCATCTCTACGGGTATCACAAAGATCATCCCCATATACCGCCCAATGGGGACTCTGGCCGCCGAGTGAGGGGTCGCCCCGTAAGCCCATAGAACGATCGCACTTTCTTCGACCAGCTTCCTTCTCGCGCCGCCGAGTCTTCGCCTAACCCACGCAGATTACCCCGCTGGCCGCCTACCGCCGTTAGTCCGAGGGTGTTGACCGAGGTGAAACGCTTTTCACCCTAAGTCGCCAACATTTCTCTCGAATCTCTTGTCTCAGTGAACCGGTGCCGCTGTCCGTTATCGCTCTTTGAGGATCCCAAAACGCCAAACACACACCGCCGTAAGAATTTGCTTACTTTCGGCGAGGGTGATGGTTGCAAGAGTTCCTACCACCCACTTTGTGAAATAATCTACCGCCACGATCAGAATTTGAACCGCTCGGAGCAGTGGAACGGGCCTAGCAAGTCCATGCCCCACCAAGCAAACGGCCAAGGTGAGACAAGACTCGCAACTCATGGAAGGTGCAATGTGGACATCGCATGTATTTGGCATTTCTTGCACTTCGAACGAGCTTCTTGGCATCTTCGCCCATGGTCGGCCAATAATAGCCGGCCCCGAGAGCCTTCTTAGCTATGGAACGAGCGCCCGTGACTCCCACAAGTACCTTCATGAATATCTCAGAGCACATGGCTTCCGCCGACCGACGTAAGGCACCTCAATAATGGGGACGAACCCCTTCTATATAACTTTCCTTCTATCACAGAGTATTTGGTCGCCTCGAGCCCGACCAATTTCGCCGCTTCGTCGCCGCCACCTTCAACGATGTACCTTAAGATAGGGCGATCCAATCAAATCGAATTGACACAAAGAACGCCAAAGGATCGGGTTGGCTTGGTCGACACACTCACCATTTAACGCCTCCCCGAATCAAACTCCTGATTTCCTGAGTCTTGGTACTTGCAAGCCATCACCAAAATATTAGCACCCTACCACATCCATCGCCTAATTATTTAGGATTTATTTAATGATTACCCTTTCATTTGTAGAGAAAAAGACTTATTTAGGTTTTTGGTTTTAGTGCTTGACAAGAGTGGACTCTTGCTCCTACGCACTCTCCTGGATGCAATGGAGGAATCAAAGCTACGTAGTTCTTCCCAAAAAGGCTCATGGGTTGGTGATTTTTATCGTAGGGTCCTAGGATTCCGTGGAACTGCATGTACCACCGATTCTAGACGATTTGATTCAATCCGGATTGTACAACCGACTTAGTTCCTACTTTTTGAAAAATAATTTTTGAGTTTTTGAAAAGAAATTGGTTTGGTGTGAAGTGAGTCCGCTTTAGAATAGGTATTCTAGAACACCTGTAACACTATATACAAATTTCATTAGTTCTAGAACGCTGACTAACCTTGCCAGACAACCGGCTGTCCCCTATTTTAGAAAAAATAGTTTATTCGTATTCATTAAGTTTTCGTGGTTACTCGAATCAGATAAATTTGGCGGCTTAAAACAATGACTAACCTTTGTAGACAACCGATTTAGCCGCTTATTTAGGAAAAATAGTTTGTTCAGATTTATTAAGTTTTCGTCATTTATTTAATTTCGAGAGAAAAAGTATTCATATTTGAATTGGAAAAGAATTAAAATGGAAAAAGGGGGGTGAAAATTGTAAAATAGGGTTTTATTAGTCGTAGGGGGTTGTATAATTACTAGGAGGTGCAAAAAGGAAAGCCCAGTTTGCATCTGGGAGCCCAGAATGCGAAACTGGGCTTAAGTGGGGGGAGGCCTGCGCGTGAATAAGGGGGTGTGACTAGCGATATGAACATTTTAAAAAAAAAAAATAAAAGACTTAATAAGCTTAAAACAACAGAAACCCTAAAACCCATTCACCCCCTTCCTCCTTTTTCGGCGCCGCAGAGAGGGAGTGAGATTGCCGGCGAGATTTCCGCCGGTTTCACGGTGAGGGAGAGAGAGAGAGCACCGATCGGAGAGAGAGAGAGAGGTTTGAACTGCGAGAGAGGGGAACGACGTCCGGCGTTACTTGGCCGGCGTCGCACCGCTGGCGGTGATGGGGGAAACCACCTTTGAAAAGTTGTCAATGGCGGTTTCACGTCTCTGTGCCAGGAATGGAGAAGTTTTTCCTGGATATGATATCCTCCTGCAAGTTGGCTGTAAGCTAGGCGAATGCAGGATCATTTTATGTGAAGCAGGTGCCAAGCACAGATTGCAAAAATTGCCGCTCAATTTTCCAAGTGATGATGTAGCCTTTTCGCTGAGAGACTGCAAAGATCTACCTTGGTTGTCAAAATATCTGACGTAGGAATGAAAATTTGATTCTGTTCTTTCTTTAAAATTAAGAACAATTCTTCCCATAACTTATGCTCAATTTTTTTGAGTTGCCAAATTGTGGCCATTACTGGTACTACAAAATAATTTAATCATTTGATGCTAAAAAAAAACTATATGATTCAAAGTGATATAACAACATCAGTGTTCATGTTTCAAGTTCTAGTCTACTGTTAGTGTTATTTTAACAGATCATGCTCATATATTCTGCATATTTAAATTTAATGATACAAGACCAACCTGACTCCAGCCTTCGTTTATGCTCCTGTTACGACTCTGTTATCGCTGATCCTCTTCGATCGCGATCGCTGATCATACACTTTCTTCCTTTAGATCTTAGAACCTCGTAATCAGTGTTTATACGGATTAGTGTTTCGACGTGAAACTAATCCTATTTTTGGGTGATTTTAGCAGTAGTTTTCACTTTTTCTGCCGCAAAGGGTGGATCAGATTCACTTGCTTATTTATAGTGGAAAATTAGGTTTTAAAGATTAATTGCTATTTGACTCGCTTTTGCAGATCTCACGAATACTTTAAACGAGCTTGAATGCACTTCGCAGACATCGACGCTTCCTTTATTTAATTTTCGCTTTTTATATTCTTTGTATTTTTAATATTATCATTTTTTGTATTTTTGGACTTTTGGACTATTAAGTGCTCTTAAATTGTAAATTAAACTAAATAGAATTTTTTGACATTTTTGAACTATTAAGTGCTTAAATAAATTAAATAAACAAAATAAAAATAACAATAAGAAAAAAGGAGTCCCGCCAAATACAAACGCGAACGGTAGGATTCGACAAATCACGCTAAAACAAGACCAAAATAAAAGAAAGAAATGGCGTTAACTAAAACCCCAAAATTAACTCTAATCGAATTATTAAATCGAATTTAAACCAACTTTTTGTGAAAAAGACTTTGCGTAGACTCGCCACGCATTTACTAAACTCGAATACGACGCTTAAATTGAAGAACGCCACTAAAAGATCGATCATTCGCGCGCGTGCCTAGTTTAAACAACTGTTTCGATTTAATTGAACGGAGTGATTGAAATTAGTAACCGACTTTACACTAATAATTCTTGTAATCATGCGACTTCAAACACACCCTTACTAAAAATAAACGACTAAAGCTTGAAAAAAAGAAGACGACAAAATTGGGGTATAACACCGAAAGGCCCAAATCAAAATGACATTGACTGATGGCCTTCACTGTGCTCGACGCTCGCCACGATCTACCTCGGCCACATATTTCTTGGTATAGAGCGTGGCTTCTTCACGATTCGGGCGTACCGCCAGCAGTAACCACTTGGTCGCCTTTGTCAGAATTCATTTTTTCGATGCACCGTCCGATGTAATCGCCTCAGCTTACCCAAAGTCGGCCTTTCCAATAATACATTGATAGCAGGATTTTGAGGGGAGTACGAGGAACGCCGCTCCGACCGGCCCGTGCAGTACTATCCCCAAAGTCGCCACCAAACGTGACTAGCACTCGATCGCTCCCAACGTAGTGGTCGCCCATTGAAACTCGTTAGAGGGGTAGGCTCGGCCCGGGAATTATCTCGCTCCGATCAACCTTTATTTTGTCGATCAAGTCTTCAAACATGATATCGGCCGAGCTACCTTGATCGACTCAGATTCTCTGCCTCTCAGAGTTTGCCATGATGTACTCGATTACCAATGGAACATAGCTATTATTAGGCTTCGCTGTCGAAAGTCGCCGCCGAACGAGACGGGGTCTGCGCGCCGACCCGGTGGTGGTGCCAAGTGGATGCGACCATTAACAACTCGCCCCACTTTCTCTTGTGGTTTGTTAGATTCCCCGCGATCCGTGGGGTTTCCGCCATGAATAACCATCGCCACATTGCGCCTTCGATCGCCGAAAGGTCACGATCTTCGATCGATCCTTGTTTTTGGGTGCTCTCTGCGCCGCAGGCCCTTTCCTCTCGCTCCTCGATCGCCTTCTTTCTCGCTTTCGAGGCCTGGCCGCCTTCCTCCGACCTCACATACTTCCCCAACTTGCCTTTCTCGATAAGCTCTTCAATATCATCTTTGAGGTCATACACGAACAGTAGTATCGCGCCCTACTCGTGGTAATGCGGCAAAGATCTTAGCCTGGCCGTGCCCTTCTCGAGCACGAGTGGATCGCCGCTTACCCCCACAAATTCATTGTTTTGGCACTCGCTATAGATCCGTGCAATAGAGGCGCGAAGCCGAGTCGCGATCGAACTTTTATCTCGAAAGTCGACCGATTGTCGCGGCGACCTTCATGCCCTTTTTGGCCGCTTTCGCTTTCTTTAGGTCGTGCACGGACGCCTTTTTTTGTCGCCAGAGTTTCTTCATACGCCATGTGGACGTTAGCCCTCGCTAAGAAGTAATCGAGATCCTCGATAATGGTTAAGAGTGAATTCTTCCACGAACCGGTGGTCCTGGCCGAATGCCTTGAGGGCATTCACCAAAATTTATGAGGCCGAGGCCTATTCACCAAAATATGCATATATGATTATGCGACACCATGACTATGCACCATAACACCAAAACGCCAAATAATGCATCAATATGCTCACCAATAGTTTATATACTCACCATCACCAAAATAGCAATCGCCAAGAGGAGTTATAGACCCTCACCAATCGATCAATCACCAAATTATATTCACCAATTAGCATGCATCACCACAAAGAACAACCTACAAGGACTAAAACGACACCCCGAGGGGCTAAAAGAACACCAAAGGACTAAAACTAACTCAGGGGACTAAATCAACACCTAGGGACTTAAAACACCACCTAGGGACCAATTTGACACCTAAGGACCAATTTGACGCCTAAGGACCAATTTGACACCTCAAGGACTAAAAACACACGTGGATCGAACCCACTCCTGAGACACAGCGCATTTGGGTTGCGCGCGCACGGGCGCTAAACCGGCGCCTATCACCAAGACACGGCGCCAAAAGTTGCGCTGGGGCGCCAAAGTTGGCGCCATCACCTGAGCACACAGCGCCAGTTTGTTGCGCGGGTCGCGCAAAGTTGGCGCCCTCACCTAGACAAAGAAGACATCAAGAACACAGGGCGGGCCCAAATTGGCGCTCACATGAGACACCAAAGACAAGATAAAGGTAATATAATTTGGCGGCCAAATGGCGCCTCACGCACTTAGGCACAACACTCACGGTGCACTCGCAAAATGCCAAAATGGCGCCTCGCACTAGAACAACAACCACACAGCGCACTTGGCGCGGCAAATGGCGCCGCAGGCGCAACACAAGAAGACAGCAAAGACAGCGCATGGGTCGCCACACTGCGCCGCCACTGCGCTAACACACGGCCCACGCACGCACCCACCAGCGCTTTGGCATGCCAAAATGGCGCCCGATCCCGCGCCACACACACCGCACACACGCCAAGACAAGAACCCAGCGCCTGGCACGCCTAAATGCCGCCGCCGCGCCACGCCCGCCCACACATCACTGCACTGAATCCCCAAAGACACTCAGCGCGCACTAGCGCACAGCTTAGGCCAAAATGGCGCCCCACCCCTGTTCACACCACACCGAAAGCAATCCCACAGCAACAATATACATAATTCCAACAAACACTCTAATTCAAACAAACACTCTAATTCAAACAATCTAACAAACACCTAACAAGCACCATAATTCATCCTATTCAATTATATTGAATTGACAACTAATCACCTTAATATCAATTGACATCTATCACCAAATTCAAATACAACAAGGAAACAATATCCACAATCAACAACAACAACACATAATCATGACAATCATATAACATGGTCATTCAATTCAATTAAAATCACTCCTAACACCTACTCCTATGGAGACTAGTTATATAAGTTATTAAACATGGAAAGAGAGTCCCCTTACCTTTGCCTTAAGAATTGTTTGGAGGTGAAACTCTTATACAAAGACACCAAGAAAGCACAACAACTATGACTTCTCTCCCTCTCCTCTTCCTTGCGTTTTCCTTTCCCTTCTTTTCTCCCTTAGCAGTCACGCTCTCCTCTCACTCTTCTCACTTTTCAATTTTTTTTGATTTTTCTCTCTAATGAGGGTTTCTCCTATGACCCAAGGGTTTTACTAATTGGGTTTGGGACACTTAACACTAAAGGGCCCTATTTGCACACCCCTAATCACTTTAGACACCACCTGAAATAAAAATAGGTTTTTAATTAATTACTTTATTTAGATAATTATTGTAAGCCTCTAATAACTTAATTAAATAATTAATTAAATTATTTCGGGGCGTTACATTTACCCTTTCTATTTTTCTTAAATTACTTTTGTTTCCTCATTAAACATTTTGCCATCATTAAATAATTTAATCATTAATTAAATACTTTTTATGTCATTTTACATTTATCAACTACTTTAACCACTAGTTTTACCAAACGCGTCATTTGCTACGAGCTAGCTCATACGCTATTCACTAGCTCATTCACTATCCGCTATTCACTATTTTTTACCAAACAGAGCCTATGTGTCTATTCCAACATGTGTTTTCGTTTAATTAAATGAATATTTTCTTTTACTTTTAAGTATTTATTACAAATGTTAATTTATGAAATTTTATACTTATAACTTATTCAATCACTAATTTTACCAATCACTTTCAATTCAATCCGATAGCTTATTATGCTATACACTAACTTATACGTGCTCATTTTTATTAATAGAAAAAATAGAAAAAGAAAAGAAGGGGGTGGGTGCTTTAGGCAAAAAGGGGAGTCATAGCAGCGGTTTTTTTCTTGTTCCGCACGATATACACAGCCCACAAGCCGCAATTATTTTATTTTATTTTATTTTGTCATTTTATTTTCTAAGTCGCTAATGTAGGGCAAGGAAGAGAACGAAGTTTGCAAATGCGAAGACAGTGTACGAATTACAAACGATTCTCTCAATCTGCAATTAGCGACTGATGGTTTAATTAATTCGTACGAACCATTGGCGACGTAAGCGAAAAACACTTAAACCCTTTCCATTCAGAAATTTCTCCGCAAAACCCTAAAACCCTCTAAGGTTCCCAAAACTAACTGCAATGGAGGAACAAGACGAAGGACCAGACAATAGGCAACTCTACGCAGTGTTGAACTTATCCCCTGAAGCTTCAGATGAAGAAATTCGCAAAGCTTATCGTCAATGGGCACAAGTTTACCATCCCGATAAGTACCAATCTCCTCACGTATGCTATTTCCTTCTCTCACTGTGTTATTTCATTCTCGTTTTCGTTTTGCAATTTCTTCACTGGCGTTTTTTTCTATCAGATGAAAGATATTGCTACTGAGAACTTTCAACGAGTATGTGAAGCGTATGAGATTCTGTCTGATTCTAATAAAAGGCAAATATATGATATCTATGGCATGGAAGGGTTGACTTCTGGTTTGGAATTGGGTCCGAGGTTGGATAAAGCCGAAGAAATTAAAGCAGAGTTGGAGAGATTAAAGAGAAGGAGGGAACAGGAAAAAATGGCGGCACATTTTCGATCTTCGGGTACAATTCTGGCCAATATGTCTTTGCCACACTATCTAAATGGTGATGGCCTCTTCAGAGGGTATTTCTCTGTGTTCATCTTATTTTTATCACTCTTGAGTGTGGTTTATGAATTAGTCCATAGCAATTAAAGTTTCAATTTGAAATGAAACGTTTGTTATTGTTTTTTTTTTATTGTTATATATTGCTAAAATGCACACCTTGTGTCTGAGGCTGATTCGTTGCAGCGGCAGAAATGTTGTTTATGGACACCCGGTTGCCGGGTTCGATTTCCCCGGGTGTCGAACCTTGGATTTTTTGTTTGCGTGTGTGTTAGGTCCTGACACTTGCCAATCTGACCATCAGAACAAAAAAAAAGATGCTCACCTTGTGGGAATGATTTTAATGATATTAGGGCTCGGATGTTGATGTAAGCAATGAGGGAAAACTAACATGTACTGGATGATGTCTTGCTGTGTGCTCTTATCTGTTGATGCAAAAAACACGTTCCTGGCTGTGAATTATGGATTGGCTGCTTGTGGCGATTTAACATTTATATGTTTTTATCAGAATGGCTATGACGAGTGAAATACAGTCCCAATTGTCAAAGCGAAATGCTGCTACGTTTAGTGGCAATTTAGCTGTTGATGGACATGAAGGGGGTGGAGCTGCATCTGCTGTATTTAGTCACCAACTTTCAGAAGTTTCATCGATAGAATTTGTGGCTTCAGCTGGTTTGCGTGCACTAATTGGGGTGCAGACATCTCGGTGGGCAATTTGCTTTTCACAAATCTATTTGAATAATGCTTTTTTGCCAACGCTAGTGATGCTTCATGTGTTTCTTGTGCATCGTATTCCAGGAATCTATCGTCACACTCAGCTGCAACAATGGGTCTAGCGATGTCTTTGAAAGATGGTACACTGAATCTTTCAAATTTGTGGACCCGCCAACTGTCAGAAACAGCAGGTGGACATGTATGCTATTCTCTACCTTGTACTTTCCTTTCTCATCTATGGCATGACATCCTGTGCACGTGTATACGAACTTGGGAATTGATATCAGCTGAGATGATCAGATGAATAATTGTGCATAGCATGGTGTTGATATGCATAGATCAGCTAGTCATGTATATAAAATTTATATAATGATGACTATGAAATCAATTAATTTTAACTATATTGGAAGAAAGCGTGAGACCCACATAGCCTATAGATATGGCCTAAATAGAGCTTATAAAGCTTTGACAACAATCGTTTCCTTAGAAACCAGTTTCGAGGTGGTTGAGTTAGGCTTAAAATCTTAACAAACTAATTGTGAGATCTGTTGATATTAAGATAGTTAACACTGTATCTGACATTCTTCCAAAAAGCAAGATCTACATTGTATAATGAACTAATCTATCATCATTTGATTTTACTGAATTCAAGGAAACAAAGGAATAGTATGTCTATCATTACCAAGCTCCAACTGGTGGGAATATTTATTTTGAACTTTTAATAGATGAATATCAACATATCCTTGTTCTTTTAGAAACGTAAATCCCGTAAATTGTAATGTTGTGTTGAACATTTTAAAGCATAAACTTGATGAGTTGGGCTTTTTTGTTGCCTTGAGAATTATGGAACAGTTTTAGAATATTCTCTATCTGTGATATCTTCCTTTCATCTGCATTACAGATACAACTTACTTTGGGACAGCAATCATCTGTAGCTGTTGGTTGGCAGAAAAAAGATGAGAGAAGGTCTGCCACCGGAGAAGTGAAGGTACTTCTATGTTTTCAGTTTTCTGCATAATCAAGTCATTTCTACTGGAAATTTTATCACCTTAATGATTAATTTTTCAATATAATCCATCATTCTACCCCCTTACACACACAACAAAAAGTAACACAATACAACGGATTATGTGCTTTCATATTTTGATCATGTGCTTCCATCTTTTGAATAGCGTTCTTAGATGTTGCTAGTTTTAGAGAACAATTGAAGCTTTTCATCTTTTCCTATACTAAATTCTTTCTCAACTCCTTTAGTTCGGCACAGGTTCTTTTGAGACATCAGCCCGTTATACTCATCGCTTTTCTTCTAAATCTCATGGCTGCATTGCAGGAAGAGTTGGGAGGTATGCAAATTCTGATTAGACAAAGAATTAGTTGGGGTGTCTATTTTCAAACTTCAACTGTTTTTTTTGAGGAAAAAGTATCTCATGCTATCATACATAGATTGTGCTTGGTAAATGTTCAGATTGTCATCATATTGTCGGCAATTGTCTTATGTGAATACTTGATATCTGTGTGTGCATGTGTGTCAAATCTTGGCTTAAAATCTAACTTTTTTTTATCCACTGTTCATTTCTTCTTTCTCTCTTCCTAATGAAAATTTGTATATATACAAAATAGAAATTATTGCCATTGAACTAAATTGATAGGGGACCGTAGGACCGAGTGTAGAAATGCTACAGTTGGATATTTTAAAGCAATGGCACTCTAATTCATTTTTCTATATACTTTGAATCACTTAATGAAGACTTGCTTATTAAATATATATCCCAGAGATGGTGTCATGGTACATGCTTTGGGTAAATGGTAGTGTTAAGTATGGAGACAAGTATTGATAAGTTGATAACACAACTTGGTCTATGTAGAAGTAAAACTCAATGTCATAGAGATGAGAATGTTAGTGATTACATAACTCTATGATACAAGGTAGGATTGAGTTATCGAGAAAAATGAGTTGTGAAAAAAATGGAGTCTCATATTCAGGTGGGTTTGTAATTGCTATGTGCGGAGAAGTCCCATGAAGAATAGTTCAATAGTTAGACATGGAGGGACCTAGAAAAACTATATTTCAAACCATAGGAGGGATTTGTGGATAAATACATTTGATCCCAAATCTACTCCACCTAGTGGGGAAAGGCTTGGTAACAGCTCTTAGTATCACTTAATATAAATTTGATTTTATAAAATGCTTTCTATGCGGTCCTCGACGATGAGTAGGATCTGTTATGATGCTATTTTTAGTTGAATTTTATACAATTTGTTAACTACTGACGCTGGTTTTGTTTGATCATTTAGCATAGTTATCCACCATATATTTTAGTTATTCATTGACTGTTGATTTTTGAATTTTGTTTTTATGCTGTCTGTTTTGACATTAAATCATTTTAACTTTTAGTTCTATCCTGGAGATTGAAGTCGGTGGTGGAAGGAAATTATCCAAATTTAGCTCTGTACGCTGGTTGTATGTAGTAGGAATTCAGGTAATGCCGTTAATGATTTCTTATACTTTTATTCATTTTATTAAGTTGTGTCAAAGTTCTCCAATTGAGACTTGAATCATTAATCAGAAGACCTTTCTTGAATCATGAGTCGATTCTTATTATGAATCGTAAGATCCATGATCAATAAAAATATGATTTTTTTAAGTGAAAACAAGTGGCACGAGCAATAAACATAGGCTGGTAATTATCATAGATGCATTACAAAGTAATTCAAGATTTAAGTCATAAACCTAAGAGACGGCAACAATTACATAAAAGTGGGAGTAGGGACTGGGGACTGGGGAAAGAGGGAGCAGGGAACAAAAAAGAGAGCAAAATCTTTAAACTAGAGAAGAGGAAGTAGAACTGCACTAGGGTTGTTTGTTTGTAGATATGACTTGGGTTATTTGTAAGGTTTAATTTCGGGTCATACCCCATTTAAAAAAAAGTTTGCAAAACAAACAGCTTGAGCAGGCCTTTTAGAAACAACTCTTTTCCCCCTCAAACATAAAACACTTTAGCCAAGAGTTCTAGGCTTTCGATTTGCTTATTATTGGTAATAAAAATACCCTGTTAGAATATTGCATAACTTGTAGAGTTCTCGGTCCAATCATTAAAAAACTTATTTGGGGAAATGGTATTTTAATTTTAAATGGTTCAAAAACCTACCGTTCTCCCTCATATTACGCCATCCAAATATTGCATCAGGCCATGTTACATTTTTTATTATTGTCTCATCAATTGTTCCTTGTTTCCAGTTTCTGCCAATCAAAATTTAAGATTCCAATGACAAAATTCCCTTCCTTTCACTTTAAGATTTCTTGTAATTTGCTAGCATATGAAGTTCAATGCCAGATGTTACCTTTCCCCCCTTGTTCATAATTTGTTGGATAAACTTTCATGTTTTAACCTTTTCAGGGTATTTCCTGGAAAGTTGAACTCTATCGTGGGGGTCAGAAGTTAATTATTCCTGTAAGGACATTCTTACTTTGACGTTTATTTAATGTTTTATATATGCTGGTTTGTGCATGTTCATTCTTTTTGATTGGTATGATATGCTCCAAAGTCCTATCTGGATAGAACTATGCCTTTATAGCCGATTAACAAAAATGAGATAGGTTTTTCTTTAGTTGAAACTTGAAAGTCTTATTTACTTATTCATTGATAGGGTACCGAGTCCAAATAGTGAATATAGGGACCCTATTGTAATTATTGATTCTGTTACTAATAAACCCCCAATATGGAGGGTTTATTCTAGAAGGAAGAATAGGGGCCCGCGGGGGAATTGCAAGTTAGTTAGTGACATGTCTTAGAGATTATTCACTCACAGTATTTGAGTGAGCAGGTTAGTGGGCATGTGGGATCAAAGAATGAAAGTTTGTTAGGAGGGATGGTTGGTTGCCTTATTGTAGAGCTTTTGCTCAATTTTCCATTAATACAGCACAGTACACAGTTTTCTTGATCAACTTTCCTAGTCCTATCGTTCTTACTACTAATTATCATATTATATTGGTTCCATTACTTAGCTTTGACTGTATGTAATTGCTGAGAAGTTGTTATAAGTTATAAATTTGTTACTTGCAGATTTTGCTGACGAGACATTTGAACCCCGTGTTTGCCACTGGAGCATTAGTTGTTCCAGCATCTCTTTACTTTGTTGTGAAGGTGAGTTCAAATGATATTTACATTTATAAGTAATTTGTTGAACAATTAAAGAATCTCAGCGCTCTCCGGAAGTTTATTCTGTGAAGACGTATAAATATATACTCTGTTTATTGTTAATATCTCCTTGAGAGGAAAATATTTTGCTAGCTTATTCTGTCAGAAATGAAACTCCAATGTGGTACAAGAACAGTCTTGAATGCCGTATTTTTTAGGTGATACTTTATGTATGTTTTCTTTATGATTCAATCCCTGTCTGAAGGTCCTCTTGTAGATAATTTGGATAGGAAGGATAAAATCTATTGAAAATACAGAAAATACTTCCCGTAAATTCTTCACTAGCATATTCAACCATGTTAGCTGTTTAGCTCTAACGTTAGTGACAAAAATTTTGATCCCCACTCACTCACCACTTATTACCAAATATTTCCCTGCAGAAACACTAGGAAGAATTAAGATAACTCCTTAATTTTTAGCCAATGTGACAGGTTTGGATTGAACAATTTGATTTACATGTTGTGTCCTCTTTTCTTCTAATATATTTGAGTTGTGGTTTTGCAGAATTTTTTTATTAAACCGTATTACCTTAAAAGGAATAAGACGAAGGCTCTAGAGAAGGAAGAGAAAACTTCTGCTCAGGTATGGATAGTTAATGTCTCTAAAGTAGTAGTGGTCTTCGGCTCCTATGTTTGTATATCATTGCTTCTTCTGGTGTGTAGCGTAACTAGTACCCTCCTCATGTCATAAGTCATAACCCAATATTTTTGGCTGTGTGATAACTGTGTTCATATACAATAATTTGAGTGATTACTCCCATACCCATCCAGAGTTGGGTGGGTATGATACCTTTTAGGCAAAATAGGCAAATTTGGTTCAATATTTATTTTAATTTTAAAATATTTAAATAGAAATAAAAGGTGTCATTGAGTATTTTGCCTAGAAGGTATCATACCCACCTAACTCTTGATGGGTATGGAAGAAAAAACCTAATTTGAGATCTACTTCTTTTCAATGCATGGTACACCTTCACGTGATTGATGAATCTCCTCCCTCCCCTTATCAAAAAACTCAAAGTTTCAGCTAATGGTCAGGACAGAGATTCCAAAGATCGTTTTGTTTAACCATTCATTGATTGTCTAAAAGATTTCTATGGCTTTATGAATTTGATTGTATGTAGTCATTGATCGATCCAGTTTTCAAACAATTCTTGTTGTTCCTCCTCTGTTTGTGACCGTCTTTTATGCCTTAGCTATAGATTTTTATGTAATGTTTCCCACGCAGTCCCTTTATGCATGTTTCTGGTTAGCTTGAGTAAGATGCCTGTAATACTATATTTCACTATTCTTCCGTGCTGGTCATATTAAAGGGGAATCCAATACTGTTTGAGATATCCAAGTGTGTACAAACAAGATTATAGTTGGATAGTAAGGTTTTGTGCTACTAATCACAGGTTTAATCCATTTCTGAGAATTGGGAATGTTTATCGATTTTCATCTGTTTGACAACACTTTCTTGAGTTTCCCTATATTGCATATCTAGATATCTTACATTAGTCCAATGTACTTGGAGAGTTAGGACTTGATTTCACCAAATGCCTCCTTTTAGTTCTCAGTTGTGATTATCGAACAGTCAGATACAGAGTCAGTTGGGTCCTGATCGTGAAGCCTGTGTATGTATTTCTTTTTCTGTTTTTGGGCTTGTCTCCAAAGGGAGGCAATCTGTGGTGAATACCATTGAGCATCTTAGTTAACACCCCCTTTCTCTCCCCTCACGGGGTGATAGGAGCCCCAAAAGTCAAGCGAAATAGAAATTGTATTGTTGATGAAAAACAAGTTGTATTACATAAGAGAAAACCTCCTGTAACCCAGAGCTATTGCTCCTCAGAAAAGATATGATAACCCCTTCTGCCCAACCTAATAAGATTCTAACTGAATATCCTGAATGATTCCTCCTTGTCATGCCCTCTCCCTTTATCCATGATTTCCCCCTAACAAACTAGCCACATCAGCAATTGTAAACCATTCGTGTATTCAAGACACTTATTGGGCTTAGGCCCAAACCAGTATCTAACACGGGGAAAACTTATGCAGGTTAATGAGGCAAGGGCAGCAGCAGAGAAAGCTCAGAGGTTACAACAAAACGTGGCTAATAGGAAAAGAAACAGGCAATTAGAAACAGGCGGACTGGTTGTTATGAGAGCACTATATGGAAATGAAACAATTTTGCAAAGCTTATATTCATCAAGTGAAACAAGTTTTGAATCTACTTCTGGTGTCATTGATGTCACCACACCATTGAATTTTCTGGTTAATGATTCCGGCCAACTTAAGGTATGATTCGTTTTTTTCCTCACAATTTTTTTTTTGACATTTGTTTGTTACAAAGTTTTATAATTTTCAACAATTTCTTTTTGTGATTATCTAGAAGAGTAAAAATATTGAAAGAATGCTGACCAATAAAAAAATATTGAGAATATAGGATAAGATTAAGAGATGGTAAAGTTATATAACCATGTGTATCTGTTGGTCTATGCACTTCAACTCTGAAGTCTTGGACATCAATCAACACTGTGACCTTCCTTTGTTGTGTAGCTACAGAAATCTACTTGAAAGGTCTCTCATGTGAGAGTGCTCCTTCAGTACTTTATAATCCTAAAATTTAGATTTATATGTGTAAGCTGAAAGAAGCTACTTGTTTTATGTATTTTATGTTGAATTTCTTTTGACTCAATTATATTAAATTTTTAGCATTTACTTATCGGCATACATTGTATCATATAGTTGAAGCCATATTGTCAAAATTATGTCTTTGGAATCCACGTGGTATACTTTTTGCAGCCACCAATTTTTATCATTAAATAATAACGACTGTCTTATTTGGTGCTGCAGCTTCATGAAGGTGTAAAGAAATCAGGAATTATGGGCTTCTGTGATCCTTGTCCAGGAGAACGTAAAGTGTTATATGTAGAGTATGCTTACGCAGGCAATCAACACAAGGTATCGACTGTTACTCTTGTCTCTGTTTTCTGTTTAAAAAGTTAGTATTATAATCCTTTTGTATCTGGTTTGTACATAGGCTAATTCAAAAATTTGAAACAGGTATGGGTTGGAGATTATGAAGAATTAACTATACCCCAGGAAACCCACACGATATAATGAATTATTATTATATTATTATACACATCTGTACCGTTGTTATCCCTTGCAATTTTGCCTGGTACACATCCTTGAGGTAAAACATTTTGTACTGTTAGATGGAATCAGAAGTGGTACCTTCTTCAATTTTTGGGCCAGTAGTATGCTCACTTTAATTTTTGTTTTATTCGGTTATTTTCTACGCCCCAAAATGTATGAAATAAGAGCATTCAGGATGTGGCTATTGTATTTTGTTTCGGCTACTGTGCTCCACGCCGTGTTAACTCGGCTGCCGGAGCCAAATAGTCATGTTCCTTTTATTGTTCATTCGTTGCACTTACCCAACCATGTAAATTCACTCTTGGGGTAACGGCTCTATTTTTCATTACGTTGGAGTTATTTCAATAGTAGAGACAATATCAACCGGGATTAACGAGTGCTGGGACATCTTTTTTCTGTTCACTTTTCCTTTTGTAGCTTGTGGCAATTGAATTGCATGATGAGTGTCTCATGTAACTTCCGTTTGGCTCATGAATGGAAAATAATAATCTAATGTTAGCCAAGTATAATTTTTGTATAATATATCTTGAATCATAAGTGTTTAATTTTTGAATAGATATCCTCATTTCTGTTGATAGACCCATTACTTAAATGAATAGCTTAATTTATCTAATACCTTATGCGGCTTGGCATGCCGCTACAATTAAGGCACCAATAATTTTTTGGCCAATTTGATGATTTTTTTCTTCCAATTTTTTAGTTACTTTTTTTTTTCTCTTCTTCTTTCTTTGTTTTACTTTCTTTTTTTGTTTCTTCCTTCTATTTTTTTATTTTTTGTTATTTCTTTATTCTTTTTTTACTATGTCATTGGTACGTAATTTTTGTTGTCTTTGTCGATGACTAATCTACGCTAGGGAATCTGGTTAACCACGAGTCTCCCATCCCAACAGAGTTTTTACCGCATCCAAAGTTCTTTTTTTATATTTGAAGGTTTTCTTTTTTTAGTTTTATTTTTTATATTTTAAGCGTAGATTTCTGATGCCTCTCAAAATTTTTAGATGTTTAAATATGCAAATTTTTGGTGGAAAACTATTTAAGTTCATGACAAAACACATAAAGTTCGATGCTAAACAATGTGATTTGGTGTAGTTGATGGGAAAAAAATCATTTTGTAACTAAATGTGTAAAGTGAAATGTTAAGCGGTGTGCTTAGTGGTTCTTTAGGGTTTAGAAAAAAATTTAATTTTACCGATGACTAATCTACATCGGGGAAATTGGCTGACCACGAGAACTCGGCTTTGTCGGCTTGTGTGGTTATCTCCTCCCAACAGAGTTTTTGTCACACCCAAGGTTCTTCTTTTATATTTTATGGTTTTGCATTTTTTTTTTCTTTTTTATATTTATGAGATACTTTACAATCTCAAAAAATCTTACATGATGAAGTATGAAAATTTTGGGTGAAAAAATGTTTAATTTCGTAAGAAAAAAGTAATGTGAAAAAAGTATGAAAATTTTGGGACAAAATTATTTTATCGCAAAATGAATAACGCTAAATTTTACGCAGTGTGTTTTGGGGTACTTTAGGATTTTGAATTTTAAAATACTAGAAGTTTCTTCGTAAATAACCGATTTGGTAAAAAATAATAAGTTTGTGACAAAATACGTAAAGTGCAATGTTGACAGTGTATTTTGGGGAATTTGAAGTGCATGAAAAAATTTAGATGTTTAAATAAGCGAAGTTCGTTCCTCAATAGTCTGTTTGATGAAAAAAATTCATGACAAAATACATAAAGTGTGATTTTAGGCCGTGTGTTTTGGTGTACTTTAGAATAAAAAAAAATACATGTCCAAATTGGTATTTTCTTCTTTATTTAGATAATTTCGCATCAACAAGTATTAGAAGCATACTTAAATGTGATGTCCTTCTAATATTTAGAATTTGTTTAGTAAAAAAAATTACTTAGATTTTGTTTGATGTGTGCACATTACGTTCCGCCAAACATTCAAGGGATAAAAAATACATAACAGGAGCCACATGGGTGTCCTTTGTTAAGGGAAAAAAACTGCGAGTAGGATTTGCTGAAATTGAAAATTGTTGACTCCCCCTTGACTGTTTTTGTTGATATCATTAGGAAATCTGGTAGACAAAATTAACTGTAGTACTCACCTTTCTACTGAAACAATAGCTTTGGTCTTTAAATATCCAAACTGCCGGATATTCATTAACAAATGTCTATGTTTTTGAACTATTTTAAACATGTCCTTAACAATTACCAACTTTAAATTCTCCAACAAATATTAGTACTAGATGATTTTATATCTGGATGTTTTACTTACTCAACACCTAGCTAATTCGTCTATCAAACGGGTCGTGGGGCTAGTATAATTATGATGGTATAGTCGACCAATGAATAATTGAGCGTATAAAGCCTAATTTGTGCTATCAATTCTGAAAATGCACCTCATTATATCCTCTCCTTTAAACACATTTTTTAGGTTTAGATAATTGGTGGCTACCTATGGATTGTGTCAAAATTTTCAATGAAGACTATTTTTGCTCATGGTTAGAAGCTAATTGACGCTGTCTAACACCGAGTTCTTAATGTGAGAATTGAATATGGTTCTATTTACCAAGTTTCATAAATTATTTGTAGCAACAAAGTCAACCAACAGTTTATCACTTTTGTTCCTTTTTTAAGGTTGTTTTACGCAAACCAAAAAACTTATTATGTTGTTTTTATAAAATTATAATTCATTTTGGTATAATACCATCATTGTTTATTACTTATCTCCCTTATTTCTCAATCTAGAAAAAAATAATTGTGTATAATTATAAAACATGTAATTAATACAACATTAAACTATCAAATTGATAAATACCAATGAGGGTTGGTTCGAGCGGTTGTTGGGTTTGGATTTCACTCCAAGCTCTCGAGTTCGAATCTTAAGTGTGTCAAAAACTATGTTGGGATGAAATAACCACACGAGCTGTCAAAGTATGATACTTGTGGCCAATTAGGTCACAAAGATTTTTTTATTTATATTTTTTTGTGAAATAATCAAGTGCAACACTATTTTTTTTTGTGAAATAATCAAGTGCAACACTAATTATGAAACGAGAGGGAGTATCCTTAAACATTCTCTTCTCGAAAAAAACTCATCATATCAATGGAAAATCAAATAGGTCTAATTAAATTATAAATCCAGCCCTATAATTGCAAGATTGCCTTTATGCCACTTTATTAGCTCTTTTAAGCGGGAATTGCTATCCTTAAATTTGTATCATACATGTATGCGTGCCATGCATCATATATAACGCCCAAAATAATAATCTGATTGCATTTTAAGGGTACGACTATCTACATGCATGTGTTACTAGATATGTCCATTGCACATGTAGTATTGTTGGCATAGTTGTTTGTTAGATTTGTGAAATTTTTTCTACTATTCTGCAATATAACCCTCATTTTGTATTTTTCTCCAAATATACCCTCACTCTATATTTTTGGACCAACATATCTCCACTATATATTTTGTACCACCATTTATATACCCCTCATTTTGTATTTTTTACAAATATACCCCTATATATTTTTTTGGCCATACATACCCTTGACAATTTTTTTTCCCAACACTCTTTTTTTATTATCAAAATGTACCTCTCATTTTGTACTGCTGTTCTATATATACCTGCACTTTATTTTTGGACAGACATACCTCTATATTTTGTACCCACCATTTACCAATATATCCCCTCATTTGTCCAACACTCTATATTTTTGGGCCACATATACCCATGACAAATTTTTTATTTGTCCAACACTCTTTTTTATTCACTTTTGGTGGAAAAATTTTATTCCCATTCCAATATACCATTTACCAATATACTGCACTTTATATTTTTGGGCTACATTTTTTTGTCCAACACTTTTTTTATCAACTTTTGGTGGGAAAATTTTATTCTCCATTTGTATATACCCCACTCTCTATATTTGGACCGACATTACTCTATATTTTGTACCCGCATTTACCAATATACCCCTCATTTTGTACAAATTTATTTTTGACAGTCCAACACTTTTTTTTGTCCAACACTCTTTTTTATCCACTTTAAGTGGAAAAATTTTATTCCCACCATTTACCAATATATTTTTGGGCCACATCCTCATTTTTTTTATGTACACTTTTTTATCAACTTTTGTGGAAAAATTTATTCATATACCCCCACTCTATATTTGTACCCCACCATTTACCAATATACCCTCATTTTGTACCTCACTTGTTTACCAATATACCCCACTATATATTTTTGGACCGACATACCCACGACAATTTTTTTTGTTGTCCAACACTTTTTTATTATCAAAATGTACCCCTCATTTTGTACCCTCATTGCTTACAAGATACCCCACTCTATATTTTTTGGACCGACATTGTTGCCTCATCCCACCAAGAAATATTGTTGCCTCTTCGTCTCTTCTTCTGCCTTTATATATATGTGTTGCGTATTTTTATACCCCCTTATAAAATTTTGATATTTTTTCAAAACTACATCCAGAGGCCTCATTTACTTTAATAAATTTAAAATAGTTTAAGAATTACTTATTATATTTCTATAGGTCAATGACTAGAATATCTCTCTTTATAATGACAAAATCTACTTTATAATAGGCTTTTGGCTCCAATTAACATTTGGATGGCATATTTGTAATTTAAGAAAAATAAGATGCAATTATATAACCCATGAAACCCCACCCCAACCTCTTTATTTCATGATTATTGTTTTTCCCACACACCTCCCTACTCACCACACACTCCCGAACCTCAAATATTCTAAAATTTCCTCACGTAACACGCGAACACGCGTGGTGGAAAACCCCACCCTTTCCTAACGTAAAAGTTTATTTATACACCACCAAACATTTTTTGATTGAAACAATAAAATTGTCTTAACAAAGCCTTTATCTCAACAACTATTAAATTCTCAATCTGGTTTTTGTTGTCTAAATAAATTCTAAATCTATGATGTCACATGATTTTGTTTAGTAGTGAACCTTATATTATTTTTCAATGCATTTTACTTTTATATGAATCGGTCTAAATATCATGGGTCATGACATTGACGAAGATCACTATTTTCATCTTTGAAACTATTGTAATTATGTTGAAGGACAATATTTACCATCTTTGCGAAATGACGGAGGATGATGAGTATCATGGTGGATCCCAATGAAAAAGTCAAATAGGTCTAATTAAATTATTATGTTTAAAAGTCTTGTGTAAAACTTGGTTTACGTGAAAGTGGGTTTAGTTTGTAATGTTTTGTGAATAAGCAAATGCTTTGTCGGACAAATCTCAGAACTCCCTCCAGGATATGTGGTTTATAGATCGATTCAATTTGCAAACCTCCTTAATCAATGCATTCCCACCAACTAACGCAATAATCTTGGTTTTCATCTTCCCCCACGTACACAATGCATATTCATGTCCCGTGCATAAGACCCCCCTAGTCTTATGTAAAACTTGGTGTGAAACATTTAATTTTCGCTAAACTTTCCAAAATTCCCCTTTCCCTCCAAATCCCTCCCCCCCTTTTTCCTTTTTTTTCTTCTCAAACTTTCTCTCCCTTCATTTTTTTATTTTTATTTCCTTTTCTCTCTCTCTCTCTTTTTTTTTTCATATTTTATATTTTAGTGGTACTTTACGATTAAATAGAAAATGTACCTCAATAATCATATTTTTGGAATCGAACATTAATTTCGTAATAAATTATAAAAAGTGTAACGCTATACTGATGTAGCTTTTTCGATCATCATGCTCAAAAAATTTAATTGTTTAAATATGCAAAGTTTATTTCTTAGTAACTAAATCGAATATTAATTTCGTAACAAATTATATAGTGTAACTCTATGCAGTATACTTTTTGGGTACTTTAGTATGTAAAAAAATTTAATTGTTTAAATATGAAGTTTATTCCTTAATAACGAATTTCATTTAAAAAAGTTAATTTTATAACAAAATTTAAAATTATTTTTGAGCCAAAATATGTAAATTGTGACGCTAAACCATTACCCCCTCTCTCGGTAGAACCTAAAACATCGACCCATTCATCATACGTGTCACAGCACTAGTATTTTAAGAACCCAATTGAGTTGGCCGTGGGAGATGCTTTTAGTTACAGGGTGTGTGAGGGGGAAAAGAATCCCTCCAACTTCCAACCAATGTGCGATACGTTAGGGCACAATAATGGCGGGAGGAGTATCAGCGTCATGTATTTTCTGTGAAATAGCGAAGACTCAATCTACCTCCGATAATACTCTTCTCCACTCTGTTCGTCACTCTTTCTCTCTCTTTAATTCGTGATCTTCATTTTTGAGGTTTTGTTTCTTCCTTTCTAATTCTGTTTCGGAATCTGTAATTGCAGGATGATAAAGTTGTTGCTTTTCAGGACATTAATCCATCTGCTTTCAGGTATTTGCGATTCATCATTTTTGACTCAATTGATTTCAGTTACAAAATGATCCTACTCCAATGTCTTGCTAATTCATAATTGAAAGCTAGAAGTTTCTGTATCAGTATCATAATTTGCAATTTTAATTAGTGAAATGTGAAGTTTTGTTGCTCTGCAAAATATTTGAAAAACCTAGAATTCAGCTTTTGAAATGTGAAATTTTGTTGTGGGTTTAGAAGTTTATCTTTTTATTTCAATTTGACATTTATTGAGGTGATCAATTTTGACATTTAGGCATTACTTAGTGGTTCCTGTGGAACATATTCCTACTGTTAATGATCTTCAAAGAAAAGCTGAAGACTATTCTCTGGGTAAAGAAACTAATACCTGTAGCCACTTTAGAATTTAAATTTTCTGTGGATGTTCACATGTTCCTGGTCCAATTTCATGATTGTCTTCTTTATCCAGTGAACCACATGGTAGAGGTGGGGAGAATGTTATTACTGAGGGATGCACCTCAGGCCAAGCATTACAGGTATTGGGTTGTTTACATTTGCAAGTGCTTATTGTTAGAATGATCCATGATGCTGATTTCAATTGTAGTTGCTGCCACTAACTATAACTTGCATTGTTGGTTTCATACCAGTGGCACAAGACTATAACCTATTTAGCATTCTGATTTCCACTAACAAAGTCCAAATCCAAACTGCTCCTATATTGTTATTGACTTGTGTTGTTGCTGTCATAGTTGTTAAAATTGTTTAACTCAAGCCATATTCAGTACCTTTGGATGAATAGAATGTTTCCTGTGATTGTCTTTGTGCATAAAATAAAACATCGTAAAAAGTAGATATATTTTTGTTAACTTTATGCTGATACATAAATATCTGAGGGTTGATTTCTTGTTGTTTGTTGAATATTCTGTCTTATGTTATCTGTTCTATTTAACATTCAAGGATAGTAAGTGACCATGGAGACAAGTTGAGCTGAAAAATACAGGGTCATATAGAGATGGGTTGGAGAGTGAAAATCCATTTTTTGTAATTTGACTTGCCTTTATGGATTAGTTACGTTGTGATATTTTGAAAGACTTAAACACGTTTCTTGTCACTGTAGTATCTTTACTTATTGTAGTGGTCCCTGTAAAATTTGTGTCTCTTCTAGTCCTTGTATATCTTTTGGTCTCTGCTGTTAGTTAAGTGTTGAGGTGACTGACGGAAGGCCAGCTTAGTACGCTGTGTGGAAGCCACCTCATATTTTTTTTCACGTGGCATTTCACCTCACTCATCTCAATCCTAATCACCTCTCCCTCTTCCCCCTCTCCGTGCGGCGGCGCCGCCGCCATTACCACCGTCCATTTCCCTTTCCAGTTACCACCGCTCAGCCCTCACACCCGGGCGCTTCCCCTCCCCCTTCCATCTCAAACTCTGTTCTGTTTTTTTTTACCCAACAAGTGCATGGGAATCTAGTATTCCATGGCAAATGCACTCATTCACAGATGTGCTGACACTCTTTGGAAAACTACCATTATCAACTATCTATCATGTGGGTAATTGCTTGGTCAGTTTTATCTGTTATTATGCCTGAATGTCAGCAGAAGTCAAAACTAACAGAAAAGCAACTCTTCTCTTTTAACATTAAAAAGTAAAAACATATCATTCAGTGTAATAATTCAAGTTTATAAATATTTCATAAATGACATAGATCTCACTCTTTAAAAATACCATGTCCTGCTGCCCTGCCCTAGCCAACAGTAACAACCTGGAATGTTTCCTAGCCAACTTGGACTTACATTCATCAGAATATGAGCAGAAAACACAGTTAGGGGCAGAAAGGACACTAAATCATTCTGAAAGTATTAACAAATTGTTTGTTTTACTTCATAATAATAAGCGCCCAAGATTTTACGAAGGAGGCTTACAATTAGAGAATCTGCGAATGATTGGCCAAAATAATGAAAAGAACCCACCTTGACTAAGGAGCCAGCATATTGAAGAACCCGTGGTTTACGTATAGAGGGAAGGGGAAGGGGGAGGGGGTGATAGTTGTTGCTGCAATGGGAAGGGGGAAGAGAAAGGGAGGATCAAGGTCAGGGTGAGTGAGGGGGAATGCCACGTAGAAAACAAAGATGGGGTGGCTGCCACAGCATGGACCAAAGAGATACAGTATATATTATAACCAGAGGAAACACAATTTAACTAGGACCAAAATGATAATGTAGTATTACAGGGACTAAAACAATACCTGGATATATTTAAGCCTATTTTAAAATCAGATTTTGAGCTTTGAGTATGCTAATGAAACCTGGGTTACTAATATTAAGTGAATTTATTGAACAAGAATTGGATACCATGACCAGAGAAAACATGAAGCTAATTGTTGTACTTAAACAAAGCATGACCTTGTGATTTTTTCTTTCACCTTTCTTACAGATTTGGCTTTCATCAGCCTCCACTGAATTCTGTTAACCACCTACACCTTCATTGTTTTGCTCTACCATATACACCCAGGTATTCGTCTTTCTGGTTACTGTATGCCTCTGATTAAGCTTGTCTTGTATGCTGTGTGAATACTTAAACATGACACTTAATGTGTAAGCAGATGGAGATGTATAAAATACCTATCTTTCGGACCGCTTGGTTTCATTGAAGCGGAGAAGTTTCTGGAAAAGATAAAGCCTTTGCCCACAGTTCAATCGAAAGTATAAGTTAACAATAATTTTCTGTTTAAAGTTATTCTTAACTGTTTTTTCTAGAAAGATGCTAAATTGCTAATTATACCGAATACCATGAAAACTTACCTATGAGCAAAGTTTCCAGAAAGATGCTACTAAATTGCTAATGGATTTTTTTTTCATGAGATTGTGTATTTTATAAAAGGTTATAATATATATTTTTAAACAATTTATAGACTACTGATCATGAATTAGTCCTTGATCATGATGCATGATATGATAGCTTACCTGACCTTCATATTGAGAACAAATTAATAATAATGGTGGCTACTATATATTATATTAACAAGCCCCCACAGACTTATACTCAACATATCATTTCAATATTACGTAAAAGTATCAATATTATGCCAAGTTTAGCATTGACAACTTTCTTAGAGAAACAGAAGACTCAAGAACAGTAGACACATATTGGTCCCTCTGGAGTTAACAGCGACCATCGCCTAGGTCTGGCGCCATGCCATGTGGTGTTGCAACATGGATTAGGGTTGCGGATGTAGTGCAACGTGGCGGCACAAATCGCAGAGAGAATGTGTGAAGCCGCAGAGAAAATGAAGAAACAAAGATTTTTTGTGAAATGACCATCTGGCCCTAATTTTTTTAACACAAAATGACTTTCATGCCTTTAATTTTTAACCATTTAGGGTTATTTTAAACCCTTTTTTAATCTTCTTACGTATATGTTAATTTGTTTTTACGAACCTTTCTCCTTCCCAAAATTCTTTCTTACCCTCCATCTTTGTTTTCCCTTCTAAATCGCTTTAGTTTACGGCCTCGTCATCTTCTCCTTTCAGTGATGTTAAAACGCTAGTTTCTTCTTCTCTTACATCAAGATTTCCATGTTTCTCAACATCGCCTTGTTTTTCAACATGAATGTCACTCTTTTTCAACAGCATATATCCCTCTATGCGCCCGGTTTTTCTAGAATTTTTTTTCCTCTATGTTTTCTCAACACAGCTTCCACTTCCTCTTAGCGCCTTAAACTTCAACGTAGTGTTCATACTGCTACTCACTACACTACACTAGCGTTTTGGGGGTTGGCCACTATGCTACGCTATTTGCTATTAACTACATAGATTGACCTCGTTCATACCAGCAGGATTTTATAAGGTGGAGTGGGGTCTAAAACAAATTTTGACAGTCTTTTTTGCTTTAAATAAGAAAGCTTTTTAGTTAAGTTCTTTACTTTTTGCTTTATAAAAATAAAAATGTATACCAAGTAATTTTGTTGGATGTGCGTAAACCAAAGACTTTAGTTGCATCATCTTTGGGGTGGGCTCGCCTATACATAAGTTGTCTTGAGATTCATGTTTGGAGTTGTGTTATTCAAAAGGTATTTGCTTTTCACACGCCCTCTCTTACTCAAAACACACTCCATAAGAGTTTTTTTTTCCAAGAATTTTCACGTGTTCGAACACGGGGCTTCGAACAAGTTCGAACGACATCGTTCGAGTGTGTTAAATCTTGACTTCACACCCTCTTGTGTGTAATTCCCCCTGTTCGAATGTGGTCATGCGAACTGCTCAACAACTCACAGCGAACAACACCTATTTTTTTATAAAAAAAATGGACCCTCACACCATATTCACCAATTTAATTGCGTTCACATGAGGTTGTTCGAACAAGGTCGTTCGAATCATCATTAAACACGTCCTCCCAGCGTTTCACGTGAGGTTTTTTGGAATAAAATTTGTTAAGGGGTGTGAAAGAGTAGGAGGGGGAGTGGGAAAAGCAAATGCCATTCAAAATTGCATGTTTATGTTTTCTTTGCTAGCGGATAGAGGATAAGCGAACAACTTATGTATTTAGTAAAACTAGCGGTTAAAGATAGTTGTTGGTAAATGTAAAATGACATAAACAGATATTTAATTTTTGATTAAATTATCTAATGATGACAAAATATTTAATAAGGAAAAATAAGTAATTTTAGAAAAATAATAAGGGTATAAATGCTAAAAAGAAGTGAGATGCAATACGCTATCCGCTAAAATGCTATTTGAAGGCCAAAGAAGGTTGGCTCAGTTGGTAAGGAGTTGGCTCATGACCCACAAGGTCTTGGGTTCAACTCCCGCTGCTGATGTGAGGACCTCTTTGGTGGGTTATCTGTAGAAATGACTCTGTAAGTCACTCAAAGAGCTCGGCGCTGTCCCGACCTAAGTGAGCTTTCTGGGCAACAACTCATCTAAACTTTTTTTATTTTAAAAAAAATGCTATTTGAAGCTGCATTTCAAAAAACACTTCTCAAATATTTATACTCGTGATCCACTAGTCAAGTACGCTAGCCACATTCACTATCGACTAGGACACGCCAAACATAGGCCTAATAATAGTGAAAGTTCTTGGTGGGTAATTTTGGCAGAATACAACTCACCTACCTATTCAATGCTAGTATGACAGTACTACTAGAAACATTTACCAATATATTTTGGGATGCCAATTAGTAGACAAAAGCCAAACCTTTCTCCACCAAAAAATCTCACAAGCAGCCCCAACCTCAAAAGTGCAAGTAGAACGAGTACGACAGCTTTTGGATTCACAAGAAAGGAAGCATGGATTCCAAAATTAGAGGCATTCCAACAGCTGTAAATTAGAAATTGTTAAAACATTTTGAGAAAGTGTGGGAAAGCTCTTAAATTCCGTGGTTGAGAGGAATCAAGAATAAAGATAATACTAACCCACAATATGAAATTTAGTGGCTAAAACATCTGGCATTTATTTAATGTTTTTGTTGTTACATAAAATATTTCCAAATGACTTGATGGATTATTATTTTCGAGGATTGTCCTACATAATAATTAGTTCTTCTAAATTGTCCATATTCTTACCTACATGGCCATCTTTTTATTTTGTAGTATTTCTTTTCCGGTTTTCGCCTACTACGCATGGAAGCTTTGTATTTTAAAATTCCTATACTTATTAGTTGTTGGAGATTCTCAGCTCCTTATTAATTCTACTTCATATGATTGGCGTACCATCCATTAGGTAGAAAGACAATACTTAATTGATGACTCATCATCTTTCACTTGTTTATCAAACAGGTGAAACCTTCTAATTATAGTTCAATTACTTTAAATTGGGATGAAACTGCGGTTGAACTGCTCGAATACCTTGACAATGTCGTTTCATAGTTTAACCAGTTGAATCGTTCACTTGTTTTGGTTTTAACATGTTGGTTTTGCCAAAGTGGTCAATCCCGTGTGCTTGACCATATTAATAATTGCAAAAACAAAGATACTTTTCCTCAACACGAAGGATTAGCTTATTAGAGCCCTGACATGACATATCACGAATTCAAATCTCCATTAATTTTTGTTCATGTCTATTTGATGGGTAGCAAAGAGACCGAACACAAGTATGTAGGATATGTGATTGACTCGAGTCAAAATGAGTGAAAAGTTTACGATCCTCTCATTAGCCTCTCAGTGCAATACTTATAGTACAAAATCGTGATTAATGAGATTTATTACATAATATGGTCGTTGCAGCCATTATGAGACAGAAAGGATAAATCTAAGGGGTTCTAGTAAATGCTTTGCCAGCCGTTATAGATGAGTTTTCCGACCAAGAGACAAGGGAGGTATTCCTGAGCGGTATGGATCGACCGATTGGGGAATAGGTTGAGCTCCTTCTCCTTCGAGTGAGTTGTGTTCGGCCAAGCCTATGTGAATACCAATCAGTCCAATTGGGAACAATTTCAAAAAAAAATTCAAAGATTTTCTCTGTCTTGCATGGGACCAAATCTCTTCATCCTAACATAATTCTTTAAAGAAAGAGAGAAAATGAAAATTTTAGGCCTTTATTTTTCCCACACCCCTCCTACTTAAACACACCCCTTCAAATTTTAAATTCCCAAATTACCCCCATTTAAAAAATTAAAAAACACCCACACCCTCCCTTCACTCTCTCACGTCTCTCACTCTCCCTTCTCTCACTCTCCCTCATTCGAACTCTATTTCTCACTCTCCCTCTCACTCACTTTCTCCCAACTCACTCAATCTCACCCAATCTTCTCCACAAACACCCTCAAGAGCACCTGAGTTTTGTTCGCGGCCTCTCACACTCTCTAATCGTTCCATTTTCATCTAGGTAAGCCTCTCCCTATTCTGGTCATTTGGGTTTTTTTTCTTTCTGAGAAACTGAATTGTTCGAACGCGTCCTTCGAACACATGAAAACGAAGGTGTTCGAACGACCTCATTCGAACCGTTGTGAGTTGAAAACTGAAACTGACTTGTTCGAACGGGGTTGTGCGAACATGTTCGCATGTGGCCGTTCGAACAGTCGTTTGACAGTACAGTTTCTCAGCCTTTTTGTGATTGGTTCTCTTAATTTGGTTTAATTGGTTCTCTTGATTGTTGTTTCAGATATGGTGAGGAGCAGAGGTGGTAATTCAGCCCAACCATCCGAGCGAGCCGGTCGGCCACCTCCTACAGTTTCAAATCGCAAAAGGAGGGAAGAAGCCGGTGAACCCTCCCGAGGTAGGGGTCGTGATAGGGGTAGGGGCAGGGTTGATGTCCCTCCTCCCCCGCTTCCCGAGGATATTGGCCAGGATATTGAGCGTGATGCTCAATTTCCGGCATATGAGTTGGTTGGCCCTTCTAGGCCTTCATCATCTAGACATCATGAGGAGGAGGCTGCTGAGCCTCATGAGGAGGAGGTCACGAGCCTCGTGAGGCCGCTTTGCTCCTGGGCGACATTCCCATTTCCTGGTGGACCAGAAGATGGTTCTGTCTTGCCCACATACGGGGCACATATTCTGACTGATTTCTATTCTGGCCGGGTAAGTTATTATTTTATAGTTGACTGTTGTAAATTTGTTTATTATGTTGTTGAATGTTTTGGCTTATTGTGTCATTTACGGAATGCGTTCTACTAATTTACAAACAATTCCACATGGACTGTTATTTACAAGTGTTTCATGCTAGGATTAGGGACACTCGACGAACTTTCTGGTGGGTTCCTCTGGTTGGTTTTGGTTTCCCCATTCTCCACAAGTGGTCACGAACGCATTCATAGAGCGTTGACAGCCGGATACTCATCATTCCACCTTCCTGTGGGTGAGATGAGCATCACCCTTGATGATGTATCCCAACTGCTACACATCCCCATCACTGGTCGGTTCTATGACATGCCAGACTAGACTTCGTGGCAGGGAGAGCAACTGCTGATTGATTTATTGGGGGCTACCCCCGAAGATGCAAATGCCTGCACTTCTAAATCTGGGTTGTCGGTTGGGCTCAGCTCAGAGAGAAGGAGGGGGCGCAACACCCAGTAGGATCATGTCATAGGGGGGATATATGTTTGGAATTTTTGTATAATTTAAGTACTTTGTTTCATTCGGTTTTTTAATTTGAAATTCCCTTTATGTTGGCGCAAATTTATTGTCATTACAAAATACGAAAGACCTCAAATATGAAATACATCAAATACGAAATACATCAAATACGAAAGACATGAAATACGAAATACATCAAATACGAAAGACATAACACCAACATAAGCAAACAACTAGTGTTTGGTGAGTCCCCTGCTCCGAAGATAAATGACCTCTTCTCGAGTTCGTGATTGTGTCCACTCCTTTATCGACACATTTGGTGATTGTCAAAACCGCTTGATTAAAACGCTTGGAATCGAGACGTCCAATACCTGTCATTCTGCAACACTGGTTCGAACACCCTCATTCGAACATGTTCGCATGACCCCATTCGAACGTGTTCGCATGACCCCATTCGAACGTGTTCGCATGACCCTATTCGAACAGGTGAAAAACGCCCAAGAGGGTGTCTGTCCATATTTAACACACTCGAACGGTCTCGTTCGAACCTGTTCGAAGGCCCTCGTTCGAACCTGTTCGAAGGCCCTCGTTCGAACCTGTTCGAAGGCCCGTGTTCGAACAAGTGAAAATTCGTGAAAAGAAATAGGTTTCGCCTGGTCTTTTGGTCTTTTCACATCCTTATGGGGTGTGTTTCGAGTAGGAGGGGTGTGGGAAAAGCAAGCGCCAAATTTTATTCACCTAAACTTCAGTGAGCCCAACGCTTAAAGAAGCTAGGAGAATTATTTTGCATTTTTAGAGACAACAACTAATTGGCAAGACTGGTCCAAAGCCATATAGCTATTCTCCACTAATGGCATGAAAGTGACTTGAGTAGGTAGGAGACACACGGATTGCAATTTTTGTAGCCATTCTTTGTAGCATTGTGGCGAGGAAGCGGGGATTTTATATTTATATATATGTAGAGCATCTCTTGAGTAATAGACAACTTTAATTTGTTCTCATGGTGGCATTGAAGAGTACATGGAGAATCAAATTAGTTTTGTTTCTAATTATTGCTTGTTGCTAAATTATTGTTGTGTATTAATGATGTGGTACTACTTGTTGCATTTTAAAAGGATATTTTGAAAGTGAGAAGTTCAAATTGACCAACACGCCTCCCCTTACACACTCGGTATCTGGATATTGAGTAACAAAATTTGTCATCTAGATACAAAATGAGGAGTGCATGAAGAAAAACCAAATCCAAAGCATATTAGTTTCCACTTCAACGTTCGGCAACAACCAAATTATTTACAAAATACTCCATCCGTTACAGAAAATAAAGAAACTTTGGTCAACAAAAGTTGACATATCTAGTTTAAATTTTAGACTAGATATATCAAATGTTGTAGTTGATTGTTAGGAAGTGATGTACCAATAAAGTTGGGACCTTTTATTCTTATAATGATGTATTTGCACGCCATTTTTACATAAAAAACATTGGTGTTGGTTGATTACTTTTCCACATTTGAAATTTTAGGCCGGTAAGGCAATTCAACCTATCTGCGATTTAGTATGTTATTGTCATTCGGCTGGGTTACGATTTCGTAATACAGTTGGATCTTCCGTCCTTGTTCTTTCAGTTCATTCATGTAGGCGGTATATCGAGGTGCATGCGCGGTTTGATGCTTAACTGACATTCTGTTCTATAGATTATTTGAGACCTGAGAAATTGATGTATTTTTTCTGGAGGTATACCAGATTTTGGTAGATGTATTGATAGGATATTATCCCTTTCTTGGTAGTGGTTCTAGGCCAGAGGTAATTTTTCTTCTTGTTTATTTTATGAGTGGTATGCTAACCCTATTGACTGTATTTCTAGGAGGTAGTTTTAGTCTTTAATGGTTTTCTTTTTTGTCCTTGACTTTTCTCTATTGTATATGGGCTGAGTTGTGCTCCGAGGGCTCACCATAGTCAGGGCAAGCCTCAAAACTCTTTGAGATCTTACAGAGGTACTAAACCTCTCACCCACCAAAAAGGTCCTCACATCAGCAGCGGGAGTTAAACCCCGAGACCTTGTGGAGCATGAGCCAACTCCTTACCAATGGAGCCAACCTTCATTGGCATCTATATATTTATATATCGTGGTGGTTCTGAGTTTTTGGTTTTTGGTTTTGAAAGTCAATTTCAAAACAGAAACATGTTCGTGTAAAATGGAGCTGAGTTGGTTTTTTCCTCAATTTCAAAACAGTTTTCCATCAAAACTCAAAACCATAAAAATAGGTTTTATAATTTTTGTTTTTGTTTTTGTTTCATCCACCTCTGATCATCAATATATCTGACCACTACCAACTACCACTCCGACCATGCCAACCACCACCGCCAACCACCGCCGAACACCACTCCGGCCACCGTCAACCACCACTTTGACCATCACTCTGACCACTGTCAACCACCACTAACTACCACTCCGACCACCGCCAACCACCACCGCCAACAACCACTCTGACCACCGTCAACCACCAATTTGACCACCATCAACCACCACTTTGACCACCGTCAACCACCACTTTGACCACCACCAACACTACTCCGACCACCGCCAGCCATCACCACCGACCACCACTCTGATCACTGTCAACCATCCAACTGACCACCATCAACTACCACTCCGACCACTCGCCAACTACCACCGACCACCACCAACCACCACCAACCACCACTCCAGCCACCACTTTGACCACCACCAACACAACTCCGACCACCGTCAACCACCACACTAACCACCACCAACTACCACTCCGACCACCGCCAACCACCACCAACCACCACCAACCACCGTCAACCACCGCTCTGACCACCGTCAACCATCACATTGACCACCACTCCGACCACCGTCAACCACCACTTTGACCACCACTCTGACCACCGTTAACCACCGCCAACCATCACCACTGACCACCACTCTGGCCACTGTCAACCACCACACTGACCACCGTCAACTACCACTCCGACCACCGCAAAACCACCACCGTCAACCACCACTTTGACCACCATCAACCACCACACTGACCACCGTCAACTACCACTCCAACCACCGCAAAACCACCACCGACCACCGTCAACCACCACTTTGACCACCGTCAACCACCACTTTGACCACCACTCTGACCACCGTCAACCACCGCCAACCATCACCACCGACCACCACTCTGGCCACTGTCAACCACCACACACTGACCACCGTCAACTACCACTCCGACCACCGCAAAACAACCACCGACCACCGTCAACCACCACTTTGACCACCATCAACCACCACTCTAACCACTGTCAATCACCACTCCGACTATCGCCAACCACCACCATCCACCACCGACCACCACTCGGGCCACTGTCAATCACCACTTTGTCAACCACCACCCACAACCACTTTGACTATTATATAGTTGTAATATTTTAATTTTTTCAAACTTAATGTTTATATATTGTTTTGATTAAAATAAGCTTATGATGAATTTTTATTTTAATGTTCATGTTTGAAAGTGATTTTGATTTTTAGAAATTTCTTAATTGAAAACTGGTTTTGATTTTGGTTTTTGAAATTTTTAAAACTCAAAACAGAAATTGATTTTGTTTATTGAAAATTTCGAAACTGAAAACAGAAAACTACCCCGAACAGGACCTTAGATAGCAAACTAATTAATATAAGATAGTTTAAGATATTGTAAGCAAAAAAAGAAACTATACTTTCCTGATATTCTAAATAATAACTAGACAGATTTTGTTAAATGATAAAGCAGTCAACATAATTTTTAACTGGTTTATTATGTAATGGTATAAGTCAAGAAGGAAGGATTTTTCTTTTACTAATTCTATCGTTTTGTTTTTTTGGATGACGATTACTAATTCTATCATTTTTTTAACTAATTAGTGTATGTTAATACTTAATGGGTTAAAAAAAAGGTGACTAATTACTAATTAGTGTATGTTGATTCGAGATTGACTTGATTTGACAGCTTTTTTTGTCTAGGCTCGCCGACTCTCGCTTAAAATAAAAATTATTCAAAAGATCTTATTCTTAATTTAGTTTCATTTAATGAAAATTTAAATATTTTTTTTTTTGGTGAATAAAATTTAAATATTTCTATTTCCATGAAATTAAGGGGTTTTAAGCAATGCCTAATTATGTTTTAGGTGGCTTTTAAGTTGCACAAATGGATGTTTTTGTGTATTGTGCACTTTCCTCTTTATTTTGTTTTTTCCTGCGCTGCCTTTTGTCGTTATAGGTTCTATAATTTTTTATTGTGCATTTTATAACTTTGTCTCCCAAAACTTTAATAATACACAATGAAGCCCCAAATTTTATAATTTTATAATGAACTTCCAAAACTTATTATTTTATAAGTTTGGAGGACGAGTTTGGGAGCAAGTTTTATGGGAAACTGTTCATTGATGAGAGTATTGTTGATTAAACAGTAATTCATCAAATTGCATTTAAAATAACAATCCAAATTAACATGTTCAAACATATATACTTCTTTAACTTTGACAATAATTAAATAACTGGATAATATAAATCAAAATCAACTATTTCTTTACCCATGTGCTTGAGAAACAATCAACATTTATTCATCTTATCAACCAATTATTGGACATCTAAAAAGGAAATCAAATGCCCAAAGACATTTCAATACCAACAACATGAATCTAAACATGTTTTCAACAAAATCAACACCAGTTTTTTCGATTTCTTCACAAAACAAAACGTTATTAATTTAAAACATAATATCAAGAACCATATCAACTAATCAGATACAAAGAACCTTAATCCCAATTTCTCCATTGTTCTTCTCCATATCTCTTCTCTCATTCTTATTCCTCTCACCATCTTCCCATTACAATGATGAAAGAACATACAAAAGGGGTTCCATGGAAGAACACACAAGCACATACACAAACAGCAGCAACAACTAATCTGTGAAGCCAGATCACGAAATCACTCAGATCCAGATCCCAAACCGTATGCGTTACTCTCTCCTCACCGGCGGTACACGCGTCCATCATGTTCTCTGCATTTCCACCTGCGAACTTTTCGGCAGCAGTGTATCCATGCCCATGCCGGCAACTTGTGCGATTGATATTTCATCTGTTCTCAAAAATTGATTTCATTTTTTGACCCTTTTTTTTAAAACCCTCTGATTTAATCTGTGAAGGCATCATCATCATCTTTCTTCTCAGATTTAAAGCTTACATTTTTAAGAATAAAAATAAATTGATGACACACTTCAAACAACAGTACCAATCACACACACAGTGGGCTTTTGCCCTGTTATGTCACCAAAAAAAAAGTACCAATCACACAAAATAACAAAAAACCATTGTCACACTAAACCAATAATCGAGACCCTTAAATGAAAATAAACTAAAATTTACATAAAACAGTCAAAACAAGTACCCAACTTTCATCTTGGCCATCAAATATTTTAGCCTCCAAATCAATGGTATTTAACACATTTGGGCACAATACACAAAAACCTCAATTTGTGCAACTTAAAAGCCACCTTATGTTTTATTTATGATTTGAAGACTCAATTATGTACTATTAATCAAGATGTTGGTGGAATACTTAAATTTATTTAATCAATATTAAGTTTGAAATAATATTTATAATTTAGAATTGCTATAGATGTTTAGAAATTAAATTTTTAAAATGAATATTTCAATAGTCTATTGACATAAAACAATATGAAGAAAGGAATGTAAATTTGTCGACGACTCTCATGACGGCCAAAACGGACAATACCCCAAAAGGCGATAGGGAACTTAAGACCGAAACAATGGCACGCCAGATAGGGAGCCCACTGGCCCTTTAGCCCAATGGTTTTGACTCGGGGGGCTTGTTCTGTATACCAAAAAACCTCACATTGCTTGGGAATAAATGTCAATGATAGTTTATAAACACTTACATCCATAATTCATGCATCGAGCGTCTTTTAACAAATGATAAACTCTTGACGGCTCCCATACGGACCAAAGTCGACAATAGTACCTCAGAAGACAATATGTGTTGTTATTGATCACTTGTTGAGTTATTTGATGTAGGTTTTGTTAGTGAACCTTTTACTTGATATAGGGATGGGACAAGTAAAAGACTTGACATAATGCTAATTAATCTTGATTGACGACTTCAGTTTACCGATGCTAGTATAGCTCATCTTCTTCAAGTCAGCCATAGGCCTCGTCTCCTCAATTTGGTGAATTCCCATCGTACTAATAGACACCGAAGGCCCTTCCGGTTTAAGGCAGTGTGGGCGTCTCATGAATCTCTTGACAATCTTGTTAGATCCTCTTTGCAATTTAGTAGTCCTAGCTAGAAGGATCAGTTGAAAGTCGTTCAAGGTCATTTAAAGGAGTGGAATTCTCACACGTTTGACAATATTTTTCCTAAAAAGAAGGAATTGCTCTGGAGAATTAAACACCTTGATATACAGATGGTGTTGGAAATTTCAATGAATTGTGTGAATTGAAAAAGTCTCACATTGCTTGGAATAGACACTATGTGAGTGTTTATAAGTGGGAACCTCATCCATTGGGTTGGGCCCCAAGGGGTACCCAATTTTGTGGATGGGTGAGACACACACAAAGTGACCACTACACACGCGCGTCGCCGCCTTGGGCTTGTGGTGTATTTATTATTATTTTCGGAAATAATTTTTTAAAGGAAAATTATTTTATTTTTGACCAAGTCAAGTCAAAAGTGTAACGGAAAATTCAATTAAAACCATAACGTTTTTATTAATTTTTCCAACGGTTTTTTTTTTTTTTATGATGGAGTCGTTGCTCCATTATGTCCCAACGGATCCTAGCTCAACATTTTCACTATAAAAGGAGCTCTCCCCACTCTTACAACTTGCACCAAAAGCTTAAGATCAAGAATTTTCTCTTCAAGCTTTTTTCTCTTCTCCCTAAACGATTTTCTGGTTCTTTCTGAAAGCTTAGAGTATTTTCAAGCTAAGAGTGGTTTTTCATAAACCATATAGAGTGGTTTTTACAAACCATATTGAGGGTGTATTTCTAGACCGAATTTCTCACAGTGCAATGAAAATTAAGTAATAATTAGAATCCCAAATTTTTTTTATCCTGGGGACGTCGTGGTTGATAGCCTACTTGCACCTTTGAGTAGTGCCACGAAACGTCTTAAAGAGAGCGACCTAGTCCGCGATTCATCCCAGTAATATCTTCGGTTTATTTTAAAAATAAAAACTTAAAACACCGTTGTTTGGGGAAAGTTCTGGCTAAGGAAAGACTTGGTATTTAAGTGTGTCCATTGTGACCCACCTCTCTTTCCTGGGAACCTACTCGGATTAACAGATGGCTACTAGAGGGTGGTCCAATAGTTTGGGGCTACTTTTGTTCCATCCGGATTTATGTTTTTTTGACATAAATATGAAATTAAAAAAATACGTTCCGAATTTATGTCAAAAACATAAATATGGAAGCAAAAATTATTTTTTATAAAAAAATTGACTTTTACCTATGGACAAAAACGGTCACTAAATGTTAAATATTTAGAATCTGTTTAACCAAACCTGATATATCCACAGATATATCACATTTAGTGACGGTTTATATCCATAGGTAAAAGTCAATTTTTCTAAAAAAATAATGATTTTTGACTTCTGAATTTATCTTTTTGATATAAACTCGAAACCCCAAGTCTCTACTAAGGAGGGGTCAGACCATCTTGATTTGTACCTATGAAGAGAGATTATCCCATTTTTGCACCATTCTAATCATAAACAAAGTGTCAGAAAAGTGTGTTCCTACTAAAGTGAGATTTTCCTGAACCCCAATTCTCAATACAGATAAGCCTCATTTGTCAACAAAAATACAGATGAGCCTCATGCAACAAATTCATAACCTCGGCATATATAATATCCAGTTCGCGTACAGCCCCATAGAAACCTCTTATGAAATCCCCAATGCAACCTCTAACACAATCACAAAAACCACCTTATTTGGGTTAGAATGCGTGCTAGCATCAACATTAATGATGACCTCATAGAATATAAGCAAAAACTAATCAACAAAAATTGATGTATCTAATCTTAAATTAGGATCAAATACATTAATTTTTGTTGACTAATTTTTGTTTATAATATATAACGGAGTAGTCGTGCACAAGCAAATAAGTTTAAATAAAATCAATTGTTGTCCTTAAAGACTAGCTGGAGTATATTTCTCGTGCACCATGCCAATCAAAGTTCCATGCTCGTCATAATTTTCTTGGATCCAACCAATTAGGAGCATTTACAATGTGATACTTATAGTGTGTTTTCCCAATAAGAAGTGGTACCTATTTGGTCCCCCATTGTGGGAACTTACATAACAAGAGTACTTTCCCATAGATTTGTATGGATATATTAATTAACTTAAATGGAAATATTCATTTTGTGTGATATATTTTACTCTTTGATCATCGTGAAAAAAAAAAAACCATAATATTGGAAGACTTTGAGTAGTTGCCAACTAGTAAAAAAACACAACCCTAAACCCTAAACTTTTGCTTCAAAGACTCCCAAAAGATCACCTCGTGAATAATATTTAGCTTCAAAGGCTCTTGATACTGTAACATCTTGATTAGCTTCTTAGAAGTCTCCAACATTGCTTCCCTAACATGGCAATGTTGAAGCCATATATATGACTGATTTCTAGCCCACCATAGTTCTTCCGCGTAGAGAATCTTTCTTAACTCATTTAGGTTATACCTCGCCCTTGAGTCCTCTTTGAAGCTCACTTAAAAGAGTTCATTATGCACTCCATTTCTTCCCCCAAAGTAGTTGGTAAAAGAAGCGTGCTCATGCAATAGGTTGGTACCGACCGAGCAACACACTTCAGTAACACTTATTTACCTCCAGAAGACAAGTGCTTTCCAGACTAATTATGAATCCTATTCCACAAGCGATCCCTTAAATAGTTGAAAATATCATTATTCTTCATCCCTATCATAGATCGCAAGCCCATGTATTTTCTAGTGCTCAGACTTTCTCGCATAAAAATGGAGGCTACACTATCTCTAATTTGCATCACTGTATTTCTACTGAATATTTATAGGAGTGATTGACCAAATAATTAAATGTGATATTATATATAACTTAATTTAATGACTCTAATTTATAATTAATGGTATGGTCGATTAGAACTAAACGTGTGTTTTAATCTCAAAGGAATGACTTAGTAGAACATGACATTATTTGTATTCTGGAAGTCCTAGATTCAAATCCCCACTTACCATGAGGTAAATATAATTCTCATTGTAAGTACAAATAGAGTTCGAAGATTTTCCCTACTTTTTTTTAGATAGACAATTGTTAGTAGGGGTGGGGGAAATGTTAGTTTTCGGGACTTGAACCCGAGACCTCATTCTTGCACTCATTTAGTGCACTCCTTCGATATTTGTTAGCTCGTCAATTGAGCTACCTACTTAGGATAGATTTTCGCTACTTGTATTGAGGCGTATTCCCCTGGCTCTAAATTTTTGTAAACCAAAAATAACTAAATGTGGATAGAAATTCCATTAGTATCTCTTTTATTAATTCCATTAATACCTCTTACAACTCATGCTCATATCTTTAATCTTTAATTTTCTACATATGATCATCTTATATATATATATATATATATATATATATATATATATATATATATATATATTTGTTATCGCCACTCAAAAAATCTAAATTTATAACAGTAAAGTTACCAAAAATGCTGAATAAACCCCATTGATTATATCTACCAAAAAAAGACCCTTGATTATGACTTTCTTTAAGGTTTAGTAACCCACACACCACTAATTAATTAGAGAAGAAGAAATCCCAAGTAGGTAAATTTCACTTAGCGAACCAAGGGATATCAAGAAGTCAGTCTAAATGAAATAAGTCTGGAGGGCCGGGTTAAGTCCCTAAACTAATATTTCCCCTAACCCACTAACAATTGTCAATCTAAAAAAAACTAGAGAAGAAGAAGATAACTTCATCCTCCAATGCGCCCGCCACCAGCAACACAGTAACTTTGTTCGTACCCTCCCTTTATATACTCTTTCTTCTCTTTCTCATTCTCATTCTCACTCTAACTCAAATTCAAATACTCATCTATCCTCTCTCCTTAACTAAAACCCATTATTACTCTGTTCTGTTCTGTTTCAAAATGGCTTCTCCCCTGTATCTATTACTACTCTGTTTCATCCTCTGTTTTTCCCACTCATCTCAAATGGTTCTACTCCCCTTAACACACACAATCACCAAAACCCAATTCAACACTACCCACCACCTCCTCAAATCCACTTCCACTCGCTCCGCCACACGCCACCACCAACGACAACTCTCTCTTCCACTTTCTCCGGGAAGCGACTACACCCTTTCCTTAAACTTAGGTCCTCACTCTTCTCAACCCATAACCCTTTACATGGACACAGGAAGTGACCTTGTTTGGTTCCCTTGTGCTCCCTTTGAGTGTATTCTCTGTGAAGGAAAACCAATAGAAACAATACCTCCAAACATTACAAAAGCCCATAAAGTTTCTTGTCAATCCCCTGCATGTTCTGCAGCACATGGTTCCATGTCTTCCCATAATCTTTGTGCCATCGCAGGTTGTCGTTTAGATAATATAGAAACCTCTGATTGTTCTTCTTCTTGTCCTCCTTTTTACTATGCTTACGGCGATGGAAGTTTCATTGCTCGTCTTTATCGTCATACTCTCTCTGTTTCTTCTCTGTTTCTTCATAATTTCACTTTCGGTTGTGCTCACACCGCTCTCGCTGAACCCACCGGCGTCGCAGGTTTCGGTCGTGGCCTTTTATCTTTCCCTGCTCAACTCGCTACTTTTTCTCCAAAGTTAGGGAATCGTTTTTCTTACTGTTTAGTTGCTCACTCGTTCGACGGTGATAAAGTTCGTCGACCGAGTCCACTCATTCTCGGCCGTCACGAAGTCGCCGGAGAAGCTGTTGAGTTTGTCTACACCTCCATGCTTCCGAATCCTAAACACCCTTATTTCTACTGCGTTGGGCTCGCCGGAATATCTATCGGGAAGAAAACGTTGCCGGCGCCGGAGATGTTAAAAAGAGTTGATAGTAATGGTGATGGTGGCATGGTTGTTGATTCTGGGACAACGTTTACGATGTTACCAGCGAGTTTGTATAACGCGGTGGTGAGTGAGTTTGACCACCGAGTTAAACGAGTTCATAAACGAGCGAGTGAGGTTGAAGACAAAACGGGTCTCGGGCCGTGTTATTATTTGGATGGATTAGTTCAGGTGCCTGCGGTGACGTTGCATTTTGTCGAGAATAATTCGGATGTGGTGTTGCCTAGGAAGAACTATTTTTACGAATTTTTCTACGGTGGTGATGGGATGATGAAGAAGCGGAAAGTGGGGTGTATGATGTTGATGAACGGTGGTGATGAAGTTGAGTTAAGTGGTGGACCTGGGGCCACTCTTGGGAATTACCAACAACAAGGCTTTGAGGTTGTGTATGACTTGGAAAAACAGCGCGTGGGTTTCGCGAAAAGACAATGCGCGTTACTTTGGGATAGCCTCAACAATGAGAAAAACTAGAAGTAACTCTTTGGAAAGAGAGTTAAATTGAGTGGATAGGGGTCCACTGTAAATGGAAATAAGGCGGCGAGTGTGGGTCTTCGTTCTCCAATCCAAGTCCATCTGTACATGAACCAAGGGAATAGGCTTTGCAATTTACTCCTTTGTACGTAATGATAGTAATGAGTAATTACAGTAATTAACAGAGGCCAAATGTGATTTTTTTATATTTTTATACTACTCCTTTGTATACAGTTTAAATTTATGTTTCTTACACAATTTCACGGACTCCCCTACCCTGAAAGAACGAAGTGATGTCAAAGCTCAAAGTTGAGTTACGTTATTTTAAAAGCGACTGCTGTGGGCCTACTAGTCAATCGTATAGGTGTAACCAGCTTGCAATATCGTATGTTTTGCCGACGTGGATTACCACAACAAATTGACATAGGGGAAATAGTCATTTTGGTCCTGAAAAGTGTAACTCGTTGTCAATTTAGTCGCTGAATCGAGTAAAAATACAAAATGGTCCCTGAAAGTGTAATCCGTCCGTCACGTTAGTCCCTCCCGTTAATGCTCATTTTTAACTCCGTTAATCCATCCGTTACTGTCTGTTTAGTCCCTAAAAGATGTCATTTACTGTCAGTTTGGTCCCTGAAACATATACGTGAATTCATTTTAGTCCCTCGAATCTTAAGTTACTTTAGCAAAATTTTAAACCAGAATTTAATAGTCTTGGCTCAATTTGTGCATTGCCTTTGCTAGGCTAGTTAACATTTTGCAGCTGTATCATATTCTCTTTTACTTTGATTTGTTACCATCATTAATCATTAGGAGTGTTTAATGATTCAATCTGAATCAAATCACTTCATATTTTGAAGGGTATTATTTTTCGTACCCCCCTCATTCCCTCCCACACCCCCATTTTTCCATAAATTCCAATAATACCCCTGTGTTTTTAAAAAAAAAAATTTAAATTTTCTAATTACCTCAAAATAAGGTAATTCCTGTTCAAAAACAATGAAATTTTCTAATTACCTTTTTTGAGGTAATTCCTGTTCATAAAATTAAAAATTCTAATTACCTCTAAAAATGGTAATTCTAAATTTGTATTTTTTTGTTTGTATATTAAATTAATATTTAAACGCGCTTTATTTTGGAAAATATGATACTGACTCGGTTTATGATTTAAATAGCAATATGTCAAAATATATAAAATGAGCAACATAAAAAAATATAATGTACAAATACAACTACTATGGGTCCAAAATGTTTAACAATAATCAAAATAAGCACGTGAAGTGGGTGAACGGCGACATCTAAGGCATCCCGGGTCAATGCAAATGCTCTCTGCACCTCTCTCCTCATATGTCTCTCGACAAAGAGGCTCTCGATGATATGGTGGATCTGAAATTGGCCGTGGCTCGCTCGCTGCTGGGAGTGCAGCACCGAGTAAGACGCACTTCGCAGTTTTTGATCGTACTGCAAGGAAGGTAATCGATCGCACTCTCCGTGTAGCCCGCCAATCTACTAGCCCGCCAAAATGTCCGCGCTCGACTCGATACATCAAGAACCCCTCAGTATGATCTCGTCTCGCAGAGGAGCATTACCCGAAATGGGTGCTCTAGGGATCCTCTCAGAAGCCGCTCGAATCGCCAACGCACTCGCTCGCATGTAGGAATAGCGTCATCGCCCAAAGCAACCAACTTCTCTGCAATGAGATATGTTCGACAAAGGAATATACCGCTGTGGTCATCATAAAGGGGTGAGGATGACATCCCACCGCAGAGCATCTATCCGCGCCCTAAAGTCCACCAACTTTACTTTATCCACTTTCTTGTTCCCACCGGTGGCACGTGGGTCGGTGATCGTCCTAGCTAACACTTTCCGACCAACGACCGTGGGAAACTGCTCGTAGCTAACACTATCCAAGACGCGCAGCGCGTATCCCAGTGTAAATATAAGGGTGTGTGCTCCACACCGGGGGGGCTGAACCTCCTCCTCCCGAACCTCCCCTCCTCAACCTCCTCCCGAACATCCTCCTCCTCAACCTCCTCCTCCCGAACCTCCTCCTCAACCTCCTCCAAAGCCTCCCAACCGCCATGATACATCTCTCTCGTGCTCCTGGTGGTGCCGCATATGGTACTCATAATCGTGGTGGTCTTGTATCCGCCGCTCATACCGGGCCGAGGCCGAGGCTCGTGCTCAACCATCTCTACCACTCGCACGGGGCTCTCGCGCTCGACGCTCGTGAAGCATGCCCAGCAGCTCGAGCCTCAGTAAAGTGTCCGGAGAAGGAGTACCGCTACTCTTCGCCTCCCTGCATCATGCTGCGTGCTCGCCGTCGGCCGCGAGTCTTTGCTCCCCAAGACTCTCGCCGCTTCTACGTTGTCCGATCGCCTACTCGCCACTCGTTAAAAAAATAAATGTAATTAGAAATAGAAAATATTAAAAATTGAAAAAAAAAATTAGTTTTTCGAATTACTAGGTAATTAGAAAGAATTTCGAAATACCTCAGTGAGGTAATTCCGTTCAGAATATGAACCTAATTACCTCACTTCGAGGTATTTCAAATTCTTCTCTAATTACCTAGTAATTCCGAAAATCTCATTCGAATTTACTTACTATTTCCGAAATTGTGAAATGTGAAATGTGAAATGTGATTTTTGTAAATTTTTAGGGGTATTTTTGTCCAATTGGGAAATTATGGGGGTGTGGTAGGGAATTTGGGGGGTACGAAAAATAATACCCTATTTTGAATATCCTAAAATCAATTTCTAAAATCAAAGTCCATCCCTAATTTGTCAAAATTAAATATGATATGGAGTTCTATTAACTTATGTGGCAAGCCATATTGGAATGCCCCATAGTTTTTATATTTTAAAATTATTATTTTAATCTATAAAATAAATAAAATAAAATTCATTGTAAACAAAGAGGAATTAAAATTAATAACCGTAATTTATAAAGTTCTGCAGCAGTGATTGTTTTTGAATTAACATCAAAAATTACAATTGCTATCTAATTTCAATATAGATAAATGATTATACAAAGTTATGTTGATTGATTTTCTTAGAGCAAATAAGGTCACCCTTAACCATCGATTTTCTAAATACAATAGATCCATAGTCCATGAGTCTATCGCAATTGCCCTCATAATCACCATTTTTAAATTTTGCTGAAGTAACTTGAGATTCGAGGGACTAAAACGAATTCACGTATATGTTTCAGGGACCAAACTGATAGTAAGTGACATCTTTCAGGGACTAAACTGACAGTAACAGATGAATTAACAGAGTTAACAACGCACATTCACGGGAGGGACTAACGTGACGGACGAATTACACTTTCAGGGACCATTTTGTATTTTTGCTTGATTTAGGGACCAAATTGACAGCGAGTTACACTTTCAGGGACCAAAATGACTATTTACCCAATTGACATTGGATCATCTCTTTTTTCCTTTTTTTTGACTGGACCTTCTCTTTCTTCTTATATCTCTCTCTATCCTCTCTATCTACTACCTTCGTTCCATTTTACATTTTACATGCAGTTTAAGGTTTTGACGTACTCTTTAAGAAAAATGATTAGTAGTTTAGATTTTATAAAAAAAATGTTTATTTAATGTTTAACTCTTTATCTCTTTACCTAGATAAATGAAAATCATTTGTTAAATGTAAAAAGTTGTATTAATAGTTATGGAGACAAAAGTGGAAAAGAATATCAGATGCTTTCTTGAAAATCTAAAACAACAAATAATTTAACACGAATTGATTTTGCTAAAACAACTTATATAATGGGACGGATGTAGTATCTCATTATTCACTATATCTCATCATTATCTTTTAATTATTTTAACCATGAGAGAGAGTAAATTAAGAAAGAGCTAGATAGAGAGGATGAAGAGAGATGTAGAAGAAAGAGAATGAGAGGATCCAAGATCAACTTGTTGTGGGTAATCCACGTCGGCAATAAAAGAGAGGATATGTCCGAAGAAAGGAAGCTCGAGAAGAGGAGCAGGAGCGATGCACAGGTGTTAGGCAATCTTCTTCGTGAGCCTCTTATATTTTGTAGAGGTTAGTGTCTTAGAACTTGTAAAAGTTTGGGGTGGGGGTTTCGGGAAACTTCAATAATTTAGGGTTTGAAAGATGATTTTAAAATTGTGTTTCATGTGTTTAAGATTCTTAGGCAATATGTAATTAAAGTTGATCAAGAGTATACACATGTAAGTTATAAGAGTATACTCATGTAGTTTCTAAAGCAAAAAGGTGAGTGCATAGTATTTTGATTGTTCCCTTCTTAACTAGGCTGAGATTATCGTATTTGAAAGGATGTTTTCGTATGACTACAGATTCAATCAGATTAAACTTAGAGGTCTCGTATAGTCTATGTGTTGAAAGATGTGATTGAAAAGCAAGTTTTCAGTGAACACTACTGAACACTATATGAGCATTATATTGTAACTCACCCACTTTAGGAGGGTTGGCGGTTCCTTCTTCAACAAATATAGTGCCTTTTCAGTTGTAACTCGCCCACTCAATTGCATAACGATGAGTAGATTAGTGTTGTTCCATGCCAAGAGTGGAGAGAAAACAATGCCATTTGGAAATGTGAAGAAGTGATGATGTGTCGTAGAGAGAAAGAGGAGAATGAGGGAGTAGTGGCGGCAGTAAAAGAGATTTTGCTACACACAAGTTTTACAGTTAGGATTATTGTATAGTTATGCTAATTGACTTAATTTGAGTTGGGTACTAATTTAATTACATTACGTACGATCTGCTAGCGAATTGTAGATATGACTAGTGGAAAAGTGTAGTTGGTTTTACTAGGGTTCAATCTTATAGCGATATGATATGGCTTGCAACGCCAAATATCCTGAAGGTTCTATCACACGATGCTCTAATCGAACCAACGAAGCACTTGCACGTCTTGTTTGCGTCAAAACTGATTGCTGATCAAAGGAAACACTCCCTGCAATTTGCTGCATGGCTTGTGCGCCGTCAGCTGATTTGTTTCAGATTTGGTTGCAATATAAGTAACTTAAAGCTTTTTTTACTTGATCACCAAATTTACTTTTATTAATTGGTCTTTTTAATATGCTAAAAAGTGTAATAAGGTCCTATATTAATTATAAGTAATTGATCTTATTAATTGTTTTTTCTCACGGTAAGAGTTAATATGGGTAATTTAAGAATCACATTTTTATTAAACTTTTGGCGCGTCTTATCAGCTAGCAAATAGCAGATGAAACTAGTGGGTGGAGACTATGCGTGTCTGGTAAGCACTAGTGTTTAGTATTTTTTGGGTGATGTTTAGCATTTTTTCAGACGCTAGCGAATAGCGTTTCACTTTTTTTATACATTTGTACCCTTTTTATTTTTTTTTAAATTACTTACTTTTCCTCATTAAATATTTTGTCATCACTAAATAATTTAATCATTAAATATATTTTTTTATATCGTTTTACATTTATCAACTATTTTAACCGCTAGTTTTACCAAACGCATTATTTATTATCAGTTAGTTTATCCGTTATCCGTTTATTTTACCAAACACACTATCTGCTATCAGTTAACTCATCTGCTAGCTCATCTGCTATTTATTACTTACTGATCTGGTATCCGCTACTTTTTACCTGTCTTAAAAAAAAACTTTTCACTATTGAAAAATAAATAAGAAAGGTACCAAAAAAGCTGCTTCCGAATCTGACACAGGCATACAGCTGCCTTTGCTGTCCTCATTATCCGCACGTGTGCTTTACCAACAACATTTGTGGACAAAACATGAAACAATACCAGCCACGCCCACAAGGCCTCCTTTTCATTTCTCCCCTGTCGTGGACACTCCATTGTGCATCTACGCCTCTAAATAATAGATTCCATCGATTTCCGATATGGTGCCAAGTGACACTAGGAAATGTGTCATTTTTCTTATCCGAAACTACCAAAAAACAGAATGAACAACATTTTTTCCCCTCAAGAAACATTAATTAATTTGTTCTCTTGGGTAACATAAATAGCGTGAAATTGGAGGTATGTACAACACGACGCAAAACGAGTTAACTGATAAGGGTCATGTATGTATTGGAATGCGATAGTATAGTATGGCGACAACTTAACAAACAAGATGCAATGAACAAATAGAACAGAGTAAGATATCCTGATCAAAATGATAATGGCGGCTAGTGGTACACCATTTTCTGATTGTATACCTTGAGCGAACCCTTACTATGAACCTCTGAGTATGTATCTTGATTTATTAGAATATGGTTTAGGTTTAACTCACCTCCACAAAATTGGTTTGTAAGGTAAGGGTTGTCTCTTCATTATAAACTCTTTAGAGACCTTATCACTAGTCAATGTGGGATTTGAGATTTTCCCTAATACACCCTCTCACGCGCAACACATTTTTATTTTTATTTTTGTGCTTGTAGCGTATTTTTTTAATGGTAGGTGGTCCGATAGATTTAGGATAGACTCTGATAACATCTTAGAATGTGGTTTAGGCCTAACTCAACCCCACAAAACCAGTTTGTAAGGTGAGGGGTGTCTCTTCATTATAAACCCTCTAGAGACCTTATCACTAGTCAATATGGGACTTGAGATTTTCCCTAATATGATTCATTGATTGCTTATGTTGGTTTTGATTTCTAAGCAATGTGTCGGTAGGTATTTATAAATTAATTACCTTTGGTCTTCATTCCCAAGCAATGTGGAAGTGAAACTAAGTCCTCCAAGTCAAGGCCAAAGGGCTAAAGGGCCTACTGGGTCTCCTAGTTGGCGCACCATTGTTCCAACCTCAAACCTCGTATCATCCTCAGGATATTGTATGCTTTGGCCCCCATGGGTTTCGTCACAGTTTTCTCCTTTTTTTTTTAAAAAGGCACATCGATAAGTTAATGATGTGAGTGTTTATAAATTATGATTGGCTTTGATTCTCGAGCAAAGCAATGTGGGACTTTTGGATTACACAACACCCTCCCCTCCTCCCAAACATACTCTAAATAGTTCAAATTGTTTTATGTGAAACTAGTACCATCTTTGAAAGGGGGTTTTGGAGGGGAGGGCATTAAAAAATGTGTCTGTATTTTAATATATATTTGAGTTTTCTTAGAAGTTAAAAGAGTAATTTGATCGTAACAATATAATATTTTTAATCACATTTCATTAATGCTTAGAGACGCTTTATATCTTCCTCAATTTAGAATTGAAAATATTCTCTCTATTGTGACCTCAACTCTCGTATCGTCTTCCAAAGTATTATTCACTTTGGCCAAGAAGTGAGCCGTCAAGATTTTGTTCTTTTCTTAAAAAGCCCCTTGGTGGGTTAATGATGTAGGTGTTTATAAACTACCATTAACCTTGATTCCCAAGTAATATGGGACTTTTTGTGTATAGAATAAGCCCCCCAGTCGAGACCAATGGGCTAAAGGGCCTATGGGTCCCCTACGTGGCGTGCCATTGTTCCGACTTCAAGTCCTGTATAGTCTTTTTGAGATATTGTCCGCTTTGGCCTACATGAAAGTCGTTATGGTTTTCTCCTTTTGTTAAAAGGTGTACCCGCGGGTTAATGATTTTGGTCTTTATAAACTAACATTGACTTTTATTTCCAAGCAATGTTTGATTTTTGGTGTATGTTCACAATTAACCTATGACTTATACTCTAATACTATAGCAGCATATATATCATATTTGTGGAACAAAAATGTTGAGTATTTGCTTTTACATGTGATCATATAGTTTTTCAGTAGGGATGCCAAAACATGCCAGCCTGCCCCGTCTTGCTTCGCCCTGCTATGAGCCTGCCAAAGACTAGTTGGTTGAAAAATTGAGCTCGCACTGCCCCCAACAAGTTGGCGCGTCGGTGGGCTACACCATTAAAGTAAAAAAATGAAAATATAAGTAAAGCATACTTTTTGTGCTTAAAATAGGCAGCTTCATGGGTTGGCCCACATAAGCATGCCAAAAACAAGGTAAAAATGACGCATTGGTGGGTTAGGCCACCACAACCCGCAAAAAACACATTAAAAATAGTTAAAAGCAATGAAAAAAATAAAAATACAAAAAATTTAAACTTGACGGACTCGCTCGCCCCGCCGTGTGGCCCGTCGGATACAATGAATTGGCAAGATGAAATCATTAACTCAACTCGCCATTTTTAGCGGGCTAGCAGGCCGACCCGCATGGATGAGCATGTTTTGTGAACCCTATTTTTAGTCAATGAAAGATTGGGTCATTTCTACACCCACTTTAATGTAAGGTTTTACTTTCTCCACTCCCCCTCCCACTCAAACACACCCCTTAACAAAGTTTATTCCCAAAATACCCTCGCGTTGAACGTTGTGGAATACGTGTTTAATGACGGTTCGAACGCCCTTGTTCGCACGTTTGAACACCTGCATGCGAAAGCAATAAAATTGGTAAATGTGGTGTGATGGTCCACTATTGTTGCCTCGGTTAACATCATACGAACATAATACAATAGGGTGTTCGAACAAGGTTATGCGAACAGGTTCGAGTGACCCCATTCGAACAGGTGAAAATAACGCACATGAAATTTCTTAAAAAAAAGACAATTTGGCTGACCTTTTGGTCTTTTCCCACCCTTATGGGGTGTGTTTTGAGTAGGAGGGGAGTGAGAAAAGCAAAATCCTTTGGGTTTTTTCTTTTGTACCCCCACCCCATCCCCATAAACCCCCACCCACACTGAAAACCCCAAAATGCCCTTCTGAAAACGTATTTTTTTTTACAAATTTTTGACCAATCGTATATACACCTAGGGGGGTATATATACAACCCTATGCATTTAGGCATCGTATATACACCCCCAGGCGTATATACGATTGGCAAACCCCCACCATAATCGTATATACGCCTTGGGAGGTGTATATACGATGCCTAAATGCATAGGGTCGTATATATACCCCCTGTGTATATATATCGACCCCATTGTATTTTTTTAATTTTTTTAAGTCAAATAAAAATTATACGAGTCCCGAAAATAGGTTTTGTGTGTAGTTCGTTAAAACGTGATGTTGTTATACGTCGAACGAATAATTTAGGCTAAAAATCGGTTTTTAGGGCAACATACTCCGATCGTAATGAAACCACGTACCACTAGAAGGGACTTCTTACGGACTACTACCAAAAATCCCAAATTCCATCGTTTACTATTTTTTACGATTTTTTTTAATTTTTCATAGTCTCCAAAAATCTAAAAAATTTGTATAGCCTTATTTTGGTTTTGTTAGATTTTTAGTGGTGTTTTTATAATTTTTTGGAGTAGTTTTGACTATTTAACGAATTTTTAGTAGCCTTTTAGTAATAAAAATTAAAACAAATTATTAAAAAAAATAAAAAGTGCATCGTATATACCCCTTTGAGTACGTATATACGATTGGACAAAAAATAGCCATCGTATATACGCATCTAAAAAGGGTATATACGATTTATTTATTTTTTTTAAAAAAAAATTAAGTTTCAAAGGGCATTTTGGGGTTTTTGGTATTAGGTGGGGGTGGGAGGGGATGGGGTGGGGGTCCAAAAGAAAAAACCCAAATCCTTAATGTATCCGGGCCTTTCGGCCTTTTTTTTCGTTTAAAAAAGACATTTAATATTTTTTTGACCGAAAAAGACATTAAAATCTTGTTTTTAATAATTCATTAATTTATGAGAAATGACAATATTTGAATTGAGTCCCTGATATTAACAGAAAAAGAAAAAAAAAAGAGATACCAAACTGTTTCTCTCTTGTTTTCGCGCTTTCTTGGAACGGAGGTCATTCCAATTCCATCCTTCACTTCATGCATGCTTATGCTTTACACATCAATTCTCATTCTTCATACTTCACTTCTTCATGTCAATCCTTCTTTCATTTCCTGTTGCTTCCTACTCCAGCCATTTCACAATTCCTTCCTTCTATTCTTCCTACTCCGCACTTAGATTAATCACAACCAAATTTTACAATAAACTTCCGTCGAATTCGAAATTTCACATCGATTTTGATTTCTCTTCCACTCACTTTTCTTCTCATGCATGGTTTAGATAAGGTTAAGTTTCATTTTGAATTTGATAATTGATTCTTCATCCACCATTTAGTTTTCAAAATTTGCAGGTCGTAAAGATTCTCCCGTCAACGATAAGGTGCGTAATTATGATTTTCATGTGCGACGAATAAGATTTTGAATGTGGATTTTGATTTTTTGATTAACATAGTGAGAAATATTTTTTATAAAATAAAACTGTTTCTGCTAATGCCGAACCATATCTGAAGTATTCAACATGTTTGTATAAATGCTTTACAGTGTTATCACGTTTGTACAAATGAAAAGTCCGAAAGCTAAGGGAAAAGATAGGGAAATTACTATAGCAAGAAGTGATGGAGAAGATGAGTTATTTTCTGGTGGTCAGAGATTGAGGTTTAACTCTGGTAGTAGTAGCGTAAAGAGATCCAAATCACTTCATCCACCGATTGAGACTCATTGGCATCTTCCAACACCAAAAGGAGGGAAAAGAGCTTCTTTCTCCATCAAGTCAATGTTATCTTTCCCGCTCATGAAACTTGGAAGGAGTAAAAGCATGGAAATGGTTCTAGAAGGATCTCGTGATCCAAATGATGCACAAATTGTTGAGTCTTTTCGCGAAATGCTTTCGAATGAGAATCTCTTGCCTCCTAAGCATAATGATTATCATACTCTTCTAAGGTATAGATAGGTGTCTATATGTTTTTCACTGTTTCTGAGAGAAGTTTATATAGTTGGTTTTCTAACTGGTGATTACCTTTGAATTTGATGTTAAGGTTTCTCCGCATGAATGATTTTGACATGTTAAAATCCAAAGAGATGTTTCTCAATTATCTGAAATGGCGCACTGAATTTCGAGTAGACATGCTTCCTAAGGTGAATTGTTTCAACTCTCAAACATTAACATAGACGTTCCACGCTAGCATATTAGGTGTTATATATATGTATGGATATGGATCCTCTTCTACGTACAACACGTGTTGCGCTAGTGTGGACCGTCCGATCTAGATAGAGAAGTGTTCTCTCTCTAAATCGAACGGTCCATGTTGCGCAGTACGTGTTGTGTGCAGCAGAGGCCATTCAAATCCATCACCACATATGTAGTTTTAATTTGGAAGTTCTTTTACCCTCCTGTCTTCTTTTATGCATTAACTTATTGATACATGATCAGGAATTCGAATTCACGGAGTACAAAGAAGTGAAGGAATGCTACCCTCATGGATACCATGGAGTTGATAGATGTGGCAGACCTGTGTATATTGAGAGAAGTGGGATGGTGGACCTCAACAAACTGTGGCAGGTCACCACACATGAAAGGTTTATCAGATATCATGTGTCAGAACAAGAGAAAACACTGAGAGTTAGATACCCCGCATGTTCATTGGCAGCTAAAAGACACATAGCTTCTACCACAAGTATCTTGGATGTCAACGGAGTAGTAAGCAAATTTTACCATATATACTTTGCCTTTTTATTAGAACTTGGGAATCACAAAGTTTTGCATGTTGAAAGAGGAAATTATTTTTTCTCCCCCCTTCTAAAACACTTTCAAGCAAACATTTCATATCTATATGGTTTTCCAATGCTGATTTGATTATCTGGTTGTATTACAGGGAATGTCTAATTTCTCAAAGTCTGCAAGGTACCTCTTTATGGAAATTCAGAAGATTGATAGCAATTACTATCCTGAGGTACTTTTTGTTGATTACCACCCATACGCAGATGATTTGATATGATTATATGCTTGTGATTAATAATCAAATAGGCTAGATTATTTGATGATAAGACAATGATTATTTTCAAGTTTATAACGATAATAATGTTAATTTTGATGTAAACAGTACTTTTGATTCAATACTTTCGGTACACTTCATTAAGATTAAACCATAAGTTGTAATTATCTAGAACGTATCAATGTAGAAAACTACTCCAAACTATGAAAGGACTTTGGATATATTGAATCTCACTGAAGCATTAGTTCTATGATGAGGTATTCATGAAATCTTACCTAGATTTATGACTCAAATTTGTGGTCTTCTTGATTCTTCTTACTCTTGATTATGCAAATTTTGATAGAGCATCTACTCTTATTAAGTGTCAGAAGGGTAAATTCGTCATTTGGGAGACTTATGAAAGGAGAAATATGAAGAATAAATAATATAATATTTAGGAAGTAGTTTTTGGCAGTTATTGGTGTGTTAGTTTGAATTTGAATTGTTAGTTATTTGGTTTGGGTGTGGCTTTGATATAAATAGGTTGTTTGTCTTTTAGATTGTCATGTTTGATGGTTATTGGAAGTTTATGGCCAGAAGTAACTACTTCTGAGAAGAGCATTGCTCTTGGACCCTTTGGGTTGTAATCTCTACTCTAATTATCTATATTAATTCGCAAATTCCCTCTAAAATTTCCTTCTCCATAATTCTGTTCTGTTATTATTGTTGTTACAATTTCTGGTTTGCATCAAATTGGTCCGACCTGCCGGATGCTTTGGACGGTTCTTCAATTCAAGGAACCAGAGAGAAAGAGAACTTGAATGCCAAGCAAGAAGATGGAGGCTAGAGTAGCAGCGATTGAAATGGCCGTTGCAGCATTTAATTCTTCAATAGTGGAGTTCCGCTCGCAGGCTATGGCCAATCATGAGCGACTGGTGTCGCTGATCATTCAGAGTAAGATATCGAGTGAGGCCGATTGGGAGAAATTGGTCACGGAGATTCAGAATGTTGGACGAAGACAAGCAACGCCAGAAGCGGAAAAGCGCTCACCACCGGAGGTGCTTGTACCATCAGATCTGAAGAAATCACAAGAGGAGCCATTGGAAGAACTCCGCCAATCTGTCCAGAAGGCGGAGAAATTAGAGGAAAAGCAAAGGACGATGGGAGAAACGAAGACGATCAACGGAAGCCCCGATGATAATAGGTCGAAGTGTGTTGGTGGCAGAATTGATTGTTGGTCCCGAAGTGAGTCGATCAATTTTCTGTTGGTATCAAACACATTAAGTCTGAAATCGCATGGAGGGGAGATGGCGAAGAATAGAATCGCATGGTGCTTAGTCATGGTACCACCGCCACGAAAGCCGCCGGACACTGGTCCACTTGCAACGGCAACCTCCTTGCAACCAGAATCGCTAATTGTCGTTCCATTTGTGACTTTCATGGGCTCGTTGGTGAAGGAAGCATCATGGGAGGGTAAGTACGAAGGTGCCTTTCCAAGTGAAAAGGAAGATCAAGAAGCAGCAAGGAAACTGCCGACGCCACCGGCGGAGCCACCCGATCTGTTATTGAGGCGGAGGGGGGTTGATTTAAGGGGAACAATTGTTGTTACCCCAAACGCCGTTGCCGAAGTCATCAACTCCGTCAGCAGAGTAATTAGCGTCGTCGCAACCTCCGTGCACTGGTTGAGTTTAAGATCTCATTCGCGGCTAGAGATGGAAGTCACTAACGTTGGGTTCATAAAAAGAAAAATACAAAAGCTGAGAGGGGAAGAAAAGAGATTACAAAATATAGCTAATCATTTTAACCCTATGGTGATATTCCAATTACAGGTGTCCAATTTCACCCCTATGGTGATATCTTTAAAGCAGCACAAGACACGTGTTTTTTTGACAGAGAAGAGGGCTTTGATAATTTCCACTAGTCCCAATCAAATGGTGAGGAGGTTTTGTCGGTTGGGAGCAATTCTTGATTATGGTATCCATGACATTCCATTAGCTACAACATTGTTTTACTCACTTATAATTAAGATAGCCTTGAAGGGAATGCTTGATGTTTCATTTACGAGACCTGTTAGTAAAATTGGGATTGTCCAAATTGAAGATGAGCAGGGGAGTTTCATGAAAGAGATTGTATCAACTGTTTTGGTATTGATTAATTTTTACTTTCATGGTTGTTTGGTCTTTGAGGGAGGTTTTAATAATTGTTCACATGTCACGAAATCGTCGGATGGGCTTAAAGTAACAATGACGAGCACGGGAACAGATTTCAATGGTTCCTCAAGCACACCCAACTTGGCAAATGAAATCTTGGTAAGCTACTTTCAGACCAATGCAAGAACAACATCAGTGAATAAAATTTGGACACATGCTGTGGACCTAATTGGATATGTCCTATCAATTGAAGGTGGTATGCCAAATAATCTGCTAAATTTCCCTTATGCTAATTATAAAACAGTATGGGCTTTGAGCAAGCACTTTAAAAAGGTGAAGACCTTTGTTTGTGCTCTTGATGTTACTCACAGATTGAATTTCAAAGAGGCGAAAGGTGTTGAGGCTCATGAATGTACCGTGGGGTTGAATTCCTTGACTACTTCAACAACAGTTGATGGAATTGAAGATTGTTGTAAACTATGTGGTGGACAGGGTTCTCTTTGTAGCAGTGGTCTAACCGAGTTATTTGCAAGAGGCAGTCTTGTGTTGTTTTTACAGATGGCAAGATATCTTATGAAGGTTAGTTCTCAGTTGGGCTCTAGAAATAAATCTATGGGTGCTACAGTTAACTTTGCTCGAGTGGAACAATTGATGCAATATCCCTCTATTGTTACAAAAGGTAAGGATTGGTTGAAGTGGCATACAAGCTACCTGCTACCTGATTCATCTCGCTTACGCCATGTATCACTGTTAAAGAAGACTGTGGGTAATGCTATGGTTCTACTCTCAAGGCTATTAAGTAATGTTGTTATTGCACTCTCAGTGGTACTTACTCTTCTCTATATATCCGAGTTGGCACTACCGGATATTAGAGGCTTACTCAATGCTCTCCCACATTTTCCATGTTCTGGAGGAATGTTTGCAACATATATTATGGACATCAATGAAACACAATTTCCAACTCTCAGCCTTGAGGACAAGGCTGGTTTTTATGGGACGGGCAGTGATAGAGCATCTACTCTTATTAAGTGTCAGAAGGGTAAATTCGTCATTTGGGAGACTTATGAAAGGAGAAATATGAAGAATAAATAATATAATATTTAGGAAGTAGTTTTTGGCAGTTATTGGTGTGTTAGTTTGAATTTGAATTGTTAGTTATTTGGTTTGGGTGTGGCTTTGATATAAATAGGTTGTTTGTCTTTTAGATTGTCATGTTTGATGGTTATTGGAAGTTTATGGCCAGAAGTAACTACTTCTGAGAAGAGCATTGCTCTTGGACCCTTTGGGTTGTAATCTCTACTCTAATTATCTATATTAATTCGCAAATTCCCTCTAAAATTTCCTTCTCCATAATTCTGTTCTGTTATTATTGTTGTTACAATTTCTGGTTTGCATCAAATTTGCTCCCCATTTTTGTCTTTTAATCTTCTACTCCTTTTTGGTGGTTAGAGACACTTCTTTAATTTTTATAGCAGTAATTTCCTTAAGCAACCCTACCTTTCAGAAAAACTGGATTACTTGTTGTGTTCCTCTAGAGTCACAAGTTTGCCAATATCGTGATTCCTTCCATGTATATAGTTGTACACAGAATAACTCACCTCAAGGCTCAAAGAGCAGTAATCAACCATGTAGTTTGTATCTTTAGTATATTTTCAAAGACAAATTCATCCAAGTAGTAATGTGCAGTAATTATATTCATTTTTGTTCTTACAGACTCTAAATCAAGTCTTTATTGTTAATGCTGGATCTGGGTTTAAGATGTTGTGGAAAGCATTGAAGACATTCCTAGGTGAACGCACGGTAGCAAGAGTTCAAGTATGGATCATTTAAATTTCAATCTTTTTCATCTCAGATGCAATAAGGTTCTGCAACTATATTTGGTTGTATAAATCTTTGGTCAACAAGTTTGTATTTATGTTGAATCTCCAACATTAATGTTTCAGGTGTTGGGTTCTAATTATACCAATTTGCTGCTTGAGGCTATTGATCCAAAGTAACATGATTTCTACATAATCTACCTATTATTTTAGGCCTTGCTGATGAATTTGCTTACTTCCTAGTAGTTCTTACTGGATTGTATCGTCTTTGCATTTAATGAAGCTCCTAGATTTGACTGTTAAATTTTACAGTAACTTGCCAACTTTTCTGGGTGGTAACTGCACATGTTCTGATTATGGAGGTTGCATCATGAGTGATCGAGGACCTTGGAAAAATCTAGAATTGTTAGAAATGATTCAGGTGAGGCAGTATCGTGAATGACATCATTAACTTTTTCAACGTAAATAGTTTTTGTATTTTTCATTGCCTATAGAAGATATCATTATTCATGCAGGCAGTTTCCTTAAAAGAAGATATCCATAATAGGTGTGAACAAGATGATGTTTTGAATGATTTCTTGATGCCCAAAAAGGTGACAAATTATTCTCATTTTTTTGGGTACCTTTTTTTATGGGTATGCTTGTCTTAACATAGTGAAATACAGGTCGAAAATCGAAACGAAGATGATTCTAGTATGAGTTTGGCACTTAAGGAGACAACATTAACGAAAACAGACTCATCATGTAGATTAGCATTGCAAAAAATTGATTGGCTTGAAACTACTCTTGGAGATATAAAGAATGTGAGTATTCATACAGTGATTTCTCTATATTAAACCAAGGTAATTTGCTAATAGGCTTATAAAAAGTGTAATTTGCTAACACTTAAAACTGTAGCAGAGAATCAAGACACTGGAAGATGCACTTCAGGACACCAAGATGGTGAGCTCAACAAAAAATTGATGAATCATTTCTCTAGTAATGTAAAATAACCATGTTTTTTTCCTCTCTTATTATTCTCTTTCAGGCCTTGAAAGGACTTGCACAACATATAGAACGACCGGAAATGTGAAATTGTCCAGTTTTAACACAAGTTCACAAGTCAATAAATTTGTCCCACTTCCTTTATTATACTCCCTCCGTTACAGAATATAAACAAAAACTGATCAACGAAAGTTGATGTATCTAATGGAGGAGTAGACAAATTTCGACAAACTCCCTATATTAATATTCTATCATAGTTGTTCTGCAACAACCTAACTAAAGTAGTAGATAACATTTTTAAAAAATTGGTCTGTTTGATACTTTTAAAAAGTGTACTCAAGCATATTTTTTTAAAATATAAAATAGAGGTTGTTAAAAAATAGAAAATCAAAAGGGCTAAATTATAGTTTTAGTGACTTAGTTAAACAGATGTAAAGTAAACATATAACTTTTAGACTTTGAATAATATTGTATGGTGGCAATTATTGACCTGTTTGGATTGACTTATTTCTGAACTTATGCAAATAAATAAGTTTTTATGTAGTATTCATAAGTTTGTCAAGGTAGTTTATGAAAAAATAACTTATGGAGATACAATTTTCGTTAGTTAGAACTTGTGAATTAACATAAAAGCTTATTTATTTGCACAAACTATTTTTCATAAACTCAAAAATAAGTCAATCCAAACGGACCATCACTTCTTCATTGCTACTTAATAATGGAGCAGTGTAGTCAGAGGTTGCCTCCTTTGAGAACATTAGCTGCTTAGGATCACTTCATCAAATTATCCGAGAATGAAGCCAAAGACTGAACTAAAGCAAGTATTGTGGTAAAAAATAATATTTATGTGACACTGAGACTCAGAATACAGCAAACAACATGTGCTCACCTCAAAAGTTGTACTAAGTACTAGCTTATTGATAGTGTCATAATCCACCAAAGACCATGAAAGTTGAAACACCAATTCTAGGCAAATGCAATATATTCACATAAAACAGCTCATTGTGAATAGATGAACCTTTTTATGGGGTTGTGGGGATGCAAATTTCAAAAATTTGCTTTCCAATTTTTGGCATTGGAGAGTTATCACGAGGAGGATTTGATTTTTTAAGCTTCTCATCAATCATAATCTCCACGGCGCGACAAGCTACACTGCAAAATGCTTTTTCACCTCTGCAAGTTATCAAAGGAAGTAAGTTTTTGAATAAAGTCAATCCATTAGAGCAATGTTTTAAGATTAGGGCGGTTAAACAAGAAAGCAACCATGTCTATGGTTTAGTTATTTGACGATTCGATCACTTGTTCATGTTGGTTCAAGTAGTTTAAAGAAATAGAACCATGAGCTAAAGTTCTTGCCGGTTTGAACTCCCTTTAGTTCTTAAAACATTACATCAAAGGAAATATAAGACGAAATAGAAGAGATGCAATAGTGCTAACTCACCTATAAATATAAATATCTTCCCCGTCTTCTAGTTTCTTGTTGCAATGATCGCAGAAACTTAAAAAGTCACTTGAGAGATATTGATTTGGAGTTTGCAACCTGTTTTTACCTATCAGGGTCACTTCCTTCGCACCATCCTTCTTTACATTCTTGAAATGGTCTTTAATAAATACATCAGAATGTGACTCCATAGTAAAGTTGTCATCACTTGGGATATCGCCAGAAGCAAAAACACTGTTGTTTGCCATTGAAAAAAGATATCAATGTATTTTAAATACACGTGCAGTGTACTATTTCGAAATTAATGGTTGTGGCGCATGCTTACAACACAAAATGAAAAGGTATAAATAGTTGAATTGGGCGCACTAGGGTTAATTATGCTTAAAGAAAAAAAAATTATATGTTGATTTTAACCTTCCAAATATGGATTGTATAATACGTGAAACCACAACAAGGATTGTATAATACGTAAAACCTTCCAAATGTTTTTATGTTTGCATGTGGGTGTATATGGTGTATATTTTGGTCTGAATACAATGAGATGCAACTAATCTTAAAAATAAATTATAAGGTGCTAAACAGAATAAATATTTGAGGGGGAATTGAATTACGATTTGAAATTCAAATTCTAAAAAGTAAATAATATGGGAAACAAAATATTTAAAATAGACGTGATCATGTGGAAGATTTATTTAAATCTTGAAACTGGGTTTCAATATCTCCGACCTTTTTTGTTCTTTTTCTTTTTTAAAAGAATATCAATAGTGTTCCCACTTCAACCCTATATAGATGTGCGAGTTGCTCAGTGATGGCCGTGAGCATGGGTGGGAGGGCAGACCACCCAGGGATCCATTTTTTTGGGGGGCCCAAAATTTATTTTGATTAGTAGTATATACATACATTTTATAATTTTTTTATCTTATTACAAATATATATATATATATATACACACACACACACAAGTTTAGGTCAAATGACGATGATTCTCATTATCTTGATGGTGAAGTTCTATCTTGTTGGTTGTACATATAAATGTCAATGTGGTAGACCGTCTTCTCACTTTGGTTAGCTATTAATAATTTTGTTTAAGCAACTCCATAGTCGATCTTGTGATTTTGAAGTTCTATTACCCTGGAATTGCTTAAAAAAATTATGAAAGCTAATCAAAGTGAGAAGACGGTCTACCACATTTACATTTACATTTATTTCCACAGCCATTCTAAACTTAAAACAGCTCATTGTGAATAGATGAACCTTTTTATGGGGTTGTGGGGATGCAAATTTCAAAAATTTGCTTTCCAATTTTTGGCATTGGAGAGTTATCACGAGGAGGATTTGATTTTTTAAGCTTCTCATCAATCATAATCTCCACGGCGCGACAAGCTACACTGCAAAATGCTTTTTCACCTCTGCAAGTTATCAAAGGAAGTAAGTTTTTGAATAAAGTCAATCCATTAGAGCAATGTTTTAAGATTAGGGCCGGTTAAACAAGAAAGCAACCATGTCTATGGTTTAGTTATTTGACGATTCGATCACTAGTTCATGTTGGTTCAAGTAGTTTAAAGAAATAGAACCATGAGCTAAAGTTCTTGCCGGTTTGAACTCCCTTTAGTTCTTAAAACATTACATCAAAGGAAATATAAGACGAAATAGAAGAGATGCAATAGTGCTAACTCACCTATAAATATAAATATCTTCCCCGTCTTCTAGTTTCTTGTTGCAATGATCGCAGAAACTTAAAAAGTCACTTGAGAGATATTGATTTGGAGTTTGCAACCTGTTTTTACCTATCAGGGTCACTTCCTTCGCACCATCCTTCTTTACATTCTTGAAATGGTCTTTAATAAATACATCAGAATGTGACTCCATAGTAAAGTTGTCATCACTTGGGATATCGCCAGAAGCAAAAACACTGTTGTTTGCCATTGAAAAAAGATATCAATGTATTTTAGCTCATAAAAGAATATCAATAGTGTTCCCACTTCAACCCTGTATAGATGTGCGAGTTGCCCAGTGATGGCCGTGAGCACGGGTGGGAGGGCAGACCACCCAGGGATCCATTTTTTTGGGGGGCCCAAAATTTATTTTGATAAGTAGTATATACATACATTTTATAATTTTTTTTATCTTATTACAAATATATATATACACACACACAAATTTAGGCCATTAGAGAGTAGTATCCATATGATTGAAATCATATTGCATACTTCTTGAAACTTACTCAAATCACGATGATTCTCATTATCTTGATGGTGAAGTTCTATCTTGATGGTTGTACATATAAATGTCAATGTGGTAGACCGTCTTCTCACTTTGGTTAGCTATTAATAATTTTGTTTAAGCAACTCCATAGTCGATCTTGTGATTTTGAAGTTCTATTACCCTGGAATTGCTTAAACAAAATTATGAATAGCTAATCAAAGTGAGTAGACGGTTATTTATATCTACAGCCATTCTAACATATTTCAATCGATTACTATAATGCTGTCAAAAAGAAAAAAAGAATTGCTTACTATAATTGATACTTGATCGTTGTGCATACCTCATTGAACCTAGTACTTTTTGATGGTTTTTGTTTACTTTATTCAACTATATATCCCAAGGCAAGGAATACCTGCAAGAAACAACAAAAAAAAAATATCATCATATCAAATGGCTATTGTTTTCATAACAGATGATATTGCAATTTGTTAATGAAATAGAGAAAAACGTAGATATACCAAAACTTGAGTTTGAGAAAAGTAATGAGAGAGAGTGAGCGAGTTGGACTCTCTGTCTCTGATAGTGATGACCATTTATATAGGGACAAAGAGTAAGCGAATCAAGGATAATTTGGACCATTTTTAGAAAATTGTTAGAGAAATTAATAATAAAGATTAAATGCACACCAATAATTACTCCTATGATTCTTAAATTTTTAAATGTGAATTACAATGCATTGATTGGTATTCCTACTTCTGCGCTTTCTGTCTAATTTTTTTTTCGCTAGTTCAAATATTTAATTTAATTGCATTCCAAATATTAATATCAGTATTATGCATGATTGCAAGGTTATCAAACCGGTCCGGGCAAGCTGGTTGAATCGGGAACCGGACCCATGGACGGTCCAAATGGCCCTCATCACCGGCATACTCCAAAACCGGCCAATAAACCGAAAAACTGGCTAAACCGGACAAAACCAAGTTCTAAACAGTTAGGGGTATACCCATGGGTCAAACTAGACCTATTTTTATTATATTTTCTTGAACAATTTTTATGATTTTTTTATGTTAAAGTTAGATTGTACCGCTGGTCGGGCATGACTAGAGCTGTCAATTTTGGCCCAGCCCAGCGGGCCGGCCCACGAGTCCAATTTGTTGGTTGGGCCAGACTCTAAAAATAGAGGCCCAAAACCAACGGTAAGTTTTTTGGCCAAGCCCATTGGCCCAATCATATATATGGGCCGGGCTGGCCCATGGGCCACATTTTTCCTTTATTATTTTTTATTCTAACAAAAAAAACTAAATTTCACTTGAGTGTTAATAGCCAAAAAAATACATTCCACTAAAAAAATACATTCCCAATTCAGATGTGCCAGAACTTGTGGAGGAGATAAAGTTGTCAGATATTAGTTAAATGTCCGTCTTTCTTTGATTTGTTTGATGTGTTCGTTGAATATATAGGTTTTTGCTTTAATGTTGTTAAGCTTTAGTTTTTGGACCAATATATTTATGTAGTTGAGCTATTTTGTCTGCTTATGGATAAAGTGTTTTGTAAAGCCAAGACAAATTTAGGTTGCTTTTTTGGCTGCTTATGGTCATGGTGATTTGTAGAGCCTAAATAGATTTATATTGACTTTTGTTTGAGCCAAAACATATTTTTATGTTATGCTACTCCAAAATATAGTCTTTATATTAGTTGCTCATTTGTAGAAAAAGACTATGGCCAAAATTCTAAAAAATTCAATGATTTGTGGCCCATTGGGCCACAGGCTTAGGTCGGACCGGACCATGAAATATGCAGTCCATTAGAATATTGGGTCGGGCCAGCCCAACCCACCAATGTTGTTTGGCCCAATGGACTGGGGGCGGGCCGGGCTTGGCCCATTGACAACTCTAGGCATGACCTAGTGTTTTGGGCTACACAAAACAAAACCCAATTGACAATTGGGCTAACCCAGGTCACCCCACTTTAACGTTTTGGCCCATTGGGCTTGGCGGGGCAGGGACACCCATCTTGTCATCCTTATGGTTAGGTACTTAGTTTTTATTTATTTATAAAGCAGATATTCTTTGCGCGCAACTACATAGTTTAATCCTTCGAGTCAGACCCAAGATTGAGTTCAAGAGATTTAACACCACTGTATGCACAAAGTTAAATTCGAACACATGGTCTTAATTAAGTCGGAGGAGACTCTTACCATCTTATCCAAGTTGTTTGTAAAAAAAAATAAAAATTCTTATCCAAATCCTATTCGATGGTTAGTTTGGTGAGGGTTGGCAGCTTCGTAAATGCCGAAGACAATGAACATGTTCGAGAGGCATTGTTTTGGATAAAAAATAAACTTTCGTTTTGGATTTAATCGTTTTTAGGTAGATTTTGGTCTTCATCATTTTAGGTAGATTTTGCCATTTTGGCGTTATATATATTGTTTTTAAAATATCAAGAAATTACATAACGACGAGTTATCGACGGTATGTTATGTTTTTTTTTTGTTCAAGTATATTTTGATTTTTGGGTAATTCTTTATTCAAAGTTTGAACGCACGTTGAAATGCCCAAAAAAGAAAAATGAGATTGAATGAGAATGCTTAGTTCCCCTGTCATAATAATCCAATTTCCATTTAAATTCCCTTCCTTTTTCTTTCTTCTCGATCTCACCGTCCATTCCTTACATTGCTGTCGTCATTGAAAGAATCTCTCTGCACAATCTCCATTTCTCTTCACAGATTCTGCAGATCCAAGATGATGACCACTGGCGAGCTTCTCAACATTGAACCTCTCGAACTCAAGTTTATCTGTACGTTCTATTCTTTTGGATTTCTTTTCGTTTTCTAGGGTTTGTGACGTATTTCATTTTGATTTTGATTTTGCATGATCATTTCTCTGTTTTAGTTGAGTTGAAGAAGCAGATCTCGTGTTCTCTTCAATTGTCAAATAAGACCGATAGCTATGTAGCTTTCAAGGTAACCTTTCATTTTATCTCACCTTCTGTTTTTTCAGAATGTTTATAGATTTTTTCCCTTTGGTTTAAGAGTATGATTTGATTCATTGTTATTTTGATTTTGCGAAACCTACATGATCTGCTTAATTGACCATTGATTGGCTTTTGAGTGATTTGTTTGCTTGAATTTGTTTAATTAATTTGATTTATTTACCAGGTAAAAACGACTAATCCGAAGAAGTATTGTGTTCGTCCAAACACTGGAGTTATCTTGCCAAAATCTACATGTGATGTTACAGGTACTACATGTTACTTTTCACCCTCTCACATATTCATTTTTAGTTTTAAAATTTATCTTGTTTAGTCAATGGCTTGGTGACATTTGGTTGGTTTTTTACAGTTACCATGCAAGCGCAAAAGGAAGCTCCTTCTGATATGCAATGCAAGGATAAGTTTCTTCTTCAAAGTGTAAAAGTATTTGATGGAGCCACCCCAACGGATCTCACTCCTGAAATGGTACAACACATAATGATAGTTTGTTTTGTTTGTTCATTTTTTTCTTGCATGGTTTAAAATGTCAAAACTTGTGCCATTGGGATTTTCTAGTTCAACAAGGAAGCAGGACATGTGATTGAGGAGTGCAAATTGAGAGTGGTGTATGTCGCCCCACCTCAACCTCCGTCTCCAGTCCGAGAAGGTTCTGAGGAAGGATCGTCACCTAGAGGTTCAGTTGCCGAAAACGGAAATGTCAATGGTGCTGACTCCACACCTGTGAGTTCTTAACTTATTCCTAGCTTAGGTCAGTCTTTTTTTATCCTCTGTAAAAAAATCTAGTGCATGAACTGGGAACTTTTTGGTTATTGCAGGTGACAAGGGCATTTACTGAACGGCATGAGTCTCCAGAAAAATCTGCAGAGGTAAAGTGAAGTGACTTTTTATTTTCCTTTGAAATGTGTTTGTTGTTTGTCAAGATGCATTTTTTGTTTGTGGAATGTGGATATCTTCTTTTTTAATTAACTCTCAGTAGTCATTACTCACTAGTTGTAGCTTGTAAGCATAGATTTTTTAAGGAAACAATGTAAAACAGAATCAGAGTTTATTTTTTGAACATGTCACTTGGTCAATTTGTATTGATTTACAACTGTGTGTTGCTCTTTTTTTTAACCTACTCTCTCTCTCTCTCCATGGTTATAAAGTTAGAGTTCTGGCCTGTGTCATACACGATGTGCTAAGCTGGTTATATAGATGTTCACAATTGAGTAATTAAGAAACAGTTTTATGCTCAATTGGGGATCTTAGTTGAGTTTTTCTTAAGTATTGATGATGGCTTTGAAGATGGATATTTTGCTTTGTCATTGTTATTAAATGATTGTTTGTTTTCTTTCAAATTTTCTCCCTTTTGTGGGTGTTCACTGCTTTTGTTATTGTAGTATCCTTCAAGTCATAGCACATAATGTTAAATAATGGCATTGGGTGCACATAATAATTTAAGCACTCATGTTATGTAGATTGTGTAAACAGATGGCTTCAGGAATTAACTATCTTGGACTAAAAAGTTATGTATTTGGGGTGTTTTTAAATTCATTTCATAATTCATATAGGTGATTATGGGTTGCTATCTTCTGCTTCGGATCCTAAAGAAAGAATTATGTTGAATGATTATGATCAAAATTTCCTTACAATCCGATCTGTAGTATTAAATCTAAATAATTTATTCGATTTTTGGGTTGCAGGATGTATATGTTCTTTTTGGCAGCTCATAATTTTTTGAGTTTTGTTTTCCCCATGTCTGTGTGTGTGTGGCGACTTCATTTTAACTATAGTTGCTTTGTTGCAGGCAAAAGCTCTTCTCGCAAGGCTGACTGAAGAAAAGAATAATGCAGCTCAACTAAATAACAAGCTTCGTCAGGATTTGGTGAGAACTTAACAAAATATATATTGTAGATAACTTTTATTACTGATTTGTATTTCTCCTTTTTCCTGACTGAAGAATGGAGATGATAATTAAATTAAATATGAAATGAAATGTAGACTCCCTATGACCGGGAGTATAATTGTTCTTTAAGTAGGTAGTACAGTTTTAAAATTGAAGGAAAGTACCAGGGATAATAAGAAGAGAACAATCATAAAACTGTTGAAGGATTGGCCACTGGTCTGTGTGACTGATCCTGGTTGATGTGTTGATTTTCTTTAAACTTCTGTATAATTTAACTGGGTGAGAATAGTTGTGTTTCTTTATTTTCTCCCCTGCCTCTCAAGTATCAATACTTTGCTTACTAAAATACAATTATCTGATTCTTGCAATATTTGCCTAACGTATTATGTTGTTTCCTCATCTGAGTATCTGGCATGTCATCATATAACCTTATTGACTACTGGAAGTGGAAACCTAATGTGAAGTAAAAAGTAAAAACACACGATGTTCTCTGTTAGATGTGGAACTGTAGAGATAATTAACGGGTTTTGTCACTCTGGCTTTAGTAGAGGATTTTTTTTTTTTGAAGCAAGTAGAGGATTTCTTGGATCAACCTTTTTATTTTTTATATGCTGTATTGTTTGAGTTTCATTTGCTTGTTATTGGGAAACTGAGGAACATAGAATTTCAGCTCCCTCCTGTGCAGGATATGGTAGTTATTTTTGCTTCACGTTGTTTCATATTAAGGCAATTATTTACATATTGTTCAATCTGTGCATTTGTGCTTCTGTGAAAACACGCATTTTCCTATCAATTGCTTTCTAACACTTTTATGTTGAAGTTGAACATGAAACAAGTCAAACCTTTTACACTTCTAATCACGCTCATGCATACGGTACATTTTTCTATTATTAAAGTACTATGATGACAAAACAACTGGGTATAATCTTTATTTTGCATTAAAGCAAGTTTGCAAAGTACCTTTTAATATTGCTTTTGAACTGGGGGGGAAACATTTGCTTTAATGATCTTATTATACCTGCAGGACATGCTGAGACGTGAAAGCAACAAAAGTCGAGGGGGTGTCTCGATGGTCTTTGTCATATTGATTGGTTTACTTGGCATTTTGATGGGGTATCTCATGAAGAAGACCTAAGTTTCATACTTTTTGGTTTCCCTATTGATCCTAACTATTCAGGAAATGATGACGAAAGGCAAAATTAGATTAGTTTAGTGGGTGTTTTCTTTGGGAGGGTTTACATTTTGGACTTAGAAACACTAGTTGATAACGTGGGTCAATGGTTGCTTGAAGGAGCAGATTATTGTGAATTGACTCATGCTTTCGGTAACATGCATTCTTTTTTGTAACTTAAAGGGAAAATTGTTGTTTTGTGTGGTTCATCTAGCGATTATATGGGAATTTCAACAAAGACCACTAGTAACATGCACAGTAAGAGTATCAGGTTCCCCAGGTTCATGCGAAGAATATTACTTACGTTGGTTGTCTAACAATTTTTTTGGGTAAACTTTGACTACCAAATATGAGTTCAATATTTGACCTGTGTTATCAGATTATAGAGATGTATATACTATTTAGTCGAGCAGGGTATTTCATTACTTGGTTTGTTCAAAGCCTCAAGGGCGTATTTCCTTATTGAAAAAGGAGCAGAACGTTATTTTGGACACTGAGTTTGAAAATCCTCAGCAAGTACTATGGGTGTCACTATTTCTGTGTCAATTAACTTGGACACTGCAAGAATAGGCCATGCCCCATGGTTGTGCTGCCTGCATGTGGAGGAACTCCTATTATAGCTTCATCCCTCAACATGCACAAACTAAGTAGAATCTATCTTAATGCAGTGTTTGTTGTTGTCTCAAGTTCTTCATTCCTCCATATATATATATATATATATATATATATATATATATATATATATATATATATATATATATATATATATATATATATATATATATATATAATCCAAGGGTGAATCAGCCAGCCTTTAGAATCAAGTCTACACCAAAACTGGAATCATCGCTGCGAGCTAGACTAATATTTGATCCTATGATACAGATCACTTGCAAGTTGCAAGGGTTATTTCTAGGGGTGGGAATAGGCCGGACCACCTATATGAGCTACTACCAAATTTTCTACATCACATCAGGCAGGTCGACTGCACTTTTTTTAAATAGATAAGGTCTGGGCTTTTTAGAAAGCCTATTTAGGAAAAATGTCAGGCTATCGGTCATCGTAAAAGTCTATTAGGCCTACTAGGCTGGTCTATTTAAATAAATATTAATAATATTTTTTATTACTACTATTACTATATTAAATTTTCACTTTGTGTTAAATTATAAACTTGCTTACATTTTATGTTTATTCAAAATGATGACTTATATCAATTTTTAACATATTTAAAAGTATTATTATAAAATAAAATGTTTTATAAAGATAATTCTCTTAAAGATTTTGTTAGATCTTGAATAAGATCCGAATCTCATTGTCCGATAAACTTTTAGTCTATTTACAAAGTCCACACTACTGAAAGGTTGTCGACTTTCGTATTTTTTAGTGAAGTAGACTTTCAAATAGGCTTGCAAGCGTAGTCAGGCTTTCCAAAAGGTCAGGCTAGACCTCAAAAGTCGGTCTATCACAGGCCACAAAAAAGACTCAAACCCAACATTTTCGACACAGGCCAGGCTCAGACCATACAAAGCCTAGTTCGGCCTAGACTATTCCCACCCTAGTCATTTCCATGCTTGATTTCCAATTCGTTTTCGTAACAAAAATTATGAACAATTCTCTCTTTTTTTTTACCATATTATGAACAATTCTAAAAAAGAGAAAATTTTCTAAATTACGGCGTGTGGTTAAAACGGACGCCCAAATTTGTACTACCAAAGCAAAAATGAGTGTAAAAGATTTCTGTTAAGAAACATAAATTTGGATGGGAACTAAGTATTACAATTAAAATTCTTGATGTAAATCATATGCGGGAAAAAAAGAGAAAAGTAATGAGCAAATATTATTGATAGTTGATCAATTCACTTAATCACAAATACAATAGACCATAGACCATACTTATCCATATAAGTTCATATGGAAATGAAGAAAACAACTAATAATGATAACTAACATAACTAATTCTAAACTGAGTGCTAGTAACAAACTTTTCTCAAATACTAAGAATCATCGTCGTCTTTGTTCTTGGGCTTCCTGTAAGCTTGTTCTATGTTTCTGGCCATCGATAGGGCAGTGGAAGCGAGCGCCTTAATGTTCGGAACATCGTAGTTTTGAGCTATGTAGATTCCAGCAACTGTGCCAAAAGAGAAGGAAAAAGCGCTTCTAATAGGAGTAAAAATTAAACCCAACATCATTAAACACAATTGGTTGGTTTTCTTGTTAAAAAAAAAAAGAATCAAATATAACAGGTGATGGATACCCTTTGTTCTCCTTGCTTTTAAACTTTAAATAAACCTCTTCACCAAGCAAATGGTTTAACGTTTAAAACTGTAAACTTCTTCACCAAGCAAATATTCTTTCAAAATTATAAAATAAAAATTAAATAGAATAATAAACCCCTTCCCCAAGTAAGGGTTTTTTTTATCAGTTCCCCAAGTAACGGTTGACTGCACCAAAAAAGATAAAAATTATAAACAACTACTAGTGGAAATTTTGTTTGTGTAGCAATCGAAAAATCACAATTTATTTTGATCAGTGAAAAATCACAATTTATTACTCTCCTTTTGTTTTTCAACTTTATTTATTTATTTCAACTCTATTAAATTTTATGTCAAAAAAAAAACTCGATTAAATATTATTTGGAAATTCTAATGAATTTCCAACAATTGCTCCATCAATTAAAATTTCCAATCTACTTCAACATCTTTCTCTTTTTCTCTATTCATATTATTCCATTTTTTTGTTCCCATCTCATTTTTTGCCTTCTTTGCAAGACTAAGTTTCTCCACATGCAAATCTTGCAAACTCACTTCAAACCACTAAACTTGAGTGTGTTCCTCGTCATATTTCTTATCTCAATGCTCCTCTCCTAGTATTGAATAGTAACGCTTCAATCGTACTACGACTGTTACCAACAACCAACATGACACGCCGCCTGACCTCCATATTGCCAGGAAGACTTTCGACACAATGATCCCACATGGATCCACACCAAACTCATTGAGCTTCAATACTTATCTGAACCGATCACTTGGTTGCACCAACAACTTTGAGCGAGTCCTCTTCAAACTATTAGCTCTGATACCGCACTGTTGGGGAAAACCGCACACGTCAGCAGATTAACCCACACGCCCATAGATCTTTGAGGAGATGTAGATAAACACACCGCTCGAATAAATGAGAGAAGAACACACAATTTTGTATACATACTACTACATGATAAGCATAGTTGTAGTAGGGGACAGTGGGCTTTGAATGGAGTATGGTGTTGCATAGAACCTTGAATTTGATATCTGCAACTTTGGGAAACAATGGCTACTATGGGAATGCGCTTCCGGCGATGGCATGCACATGGTGTATGTGCCATGTGATATGGTCTTTTGGTGTTGGGAACAGAGTCTAAAGTGACGGTTTAGCCATGCTCTCTTGTCCCTAATATCTTTCGTCCCCACCTCCCACTACAATTTAGGCCCCATCTGTTTCTATTTTCTTACGACAATACCCCAAATACTAATGCCTTCCTTGTTCTCTACTTCTCTATGTATCATTCCTTATAATCAATTCTAATTAAACTTTCAAATTATATAAGACAAATTAATCTACTTGGAGTTGAGGAATGTCTGGTTTATTGTATCAATATAACTTCAAAAACAATTAAACATACTATATTTTTGAAGAAGGTCACCCTTAATTTTTCAAGTTGCTATGCAAAGCTTAAATTGGTTACATTGGGTGAAACTCACACACAACTGCAAGGTTTAGGGTTAAAACCCGAGTGTTGATATCCGACCTAATAATTTCAGCATTTGTCAGTCCTTATGGATCAATTGCAATTGTAGGGACATATGAATTCCGCAAAGTAAATATAAGGTCCGCGCCATTAGAGTTTTTTTGATGTTTTCGCGGCTACAACGCAACTACTATATATTGAAGACGTATTAGACATCTGACTGGGATTCTTCACAAACGCGACCTTGACCGTGATTTATAGCCTTGAATATATGTTCATTAACTTCAAATTGTCTTATTTGCTTAAAATCTTAATTGGCTAGTGGTAGGAGGGATGGTCAATGAGGTGTCCCTAGTGATTAAAAGTGATCTTAAAATTAGGGTTGGGGGGACAAATGTGGACCCTAAATATATCTTGAGTTTTGTTTTAAAGGTTCATCTCCCAAACAACTCCATGTTCTCTTTAAGAACGTCCTTCCATTCCATACAAAACCTGCATTTAATGCACCTTCTATTCTTCCATTACATATAACTCAAAACCTCACCCTATATTCACTACTCCTCTCACAAACTTGAACCTCATTGCTCTTTCTTTGTAACTAGCTAGCAAGCTTATCTCAACAATTCAACATGGCTTCTCTTTCTCTTCTTCTAATCCTCCTTATTCTCTGTGTTTCTTTGCATGCATGCGCACCACGTCCAATTACTAAAAAGGACACGGTGAAATACCATTTTTATAAGGTTGGATTTCAAGTACCAATCTTTTCCATTTTGTATGCATTAATTACGCATTCGAATTATTGAATCATCATAGTATTGAAAGAATTGAGACTAATATTTATGATTATTTGCAGGAGTTAGACAATGTGAAGGAATATACATTAGAGGAGAATCCAACGAAAGGTAATATGATGTTTTGTGTACTTTCGTTAATCTGTGAGGGTCATAATAATTTGGTGCACTTTGGTTGTATGCCATTTTATCAACTTATTTCTCAGAATTTTAATACCTACGTGTATGTGAATTGTTTAGAAACTATATAGCACGAACACCTCTGGTTGAAGTCGTGTCCGGTGTCCGTGTTCGTGCTTCATATTTTAGAAATTCTACCATTTATTACACTGCCCAGATACATCCAATATAATTTCTATTTAATTACTGTAACAACAATAATTGATAGTGGTCATTATATATGCAGGGTCATCTTTCCAAACGGATTCGCCATTCCTTTTTGCTGCAAAGGTAATATATGACAAATAATTTCATATTAGATTTAATTTATATGCACGCTTAATCTACAAATATTTTAGACATGCATGTATCTATCTAGTAATATGTTGTCACATCGTTTAATGAAAATGACAATTATGTGAGTTCAAATAGGTCATACTCCTTCTGATCCTATATAAATATAGTTTTAGGTTAATTGAATAAGTGAAGTATCTAATCTATATTATATTATATAGACCAGATAAAACATGCATATCATGTAATGTACGTTGGGTAGAAGCAATAGTACACTACCAAAAAAATGAGGATTAGCGACGGAATTAGCGAGGGAAATTTTGTCCTCATGAAAAATGAAGACATTTGCGACCAGTTTAATCGCAAGTCCTCATAATGTCCAGTTATTTTTTGACCGAATACCCCATTCTCTCACTCTTCTCTCATTCTTTCACTTTTAACCCTCACTCCTCTCCTCTTCCTCTTCCTCTACTCTCTCTCTCTCTCTCTCTCTCTCCTACAAACTCTAACCCACCACCACACACAACCACCACCACCACCACCACCACTCACTCTTATTTTTCACTCACAACACCCTCATTCTTCCTCTTCACAAATTTCTTACCCACACAACCACCACCACCACCACGCCCCCACCACACCACAACCACTTTCACTCCTCTCTCTCCTCAACCACAACCTCTCTCTTTTGGAGCTTTCTCTCACCACCACCACCATGTTTTTTCTTCTCTTTCTCTCTTCACACCACACAACCACAACCTCTCTCTCTCTCTCTCTCTCTCTCTCTCTTCTTCACACCACCACCACACCACCACAACCACATACCTCTTTCTCTCACTCTCTTTCTTCCACCACCACCACCACCACTCTCTTTCTCCTTCTTCTTCTCTCTTTACGACACCACCACCACCACCACCACACCACCACCACTCTCACTCCTCTCTCTCTCTCTTTGGAAATTTTGGTTATAATAATAATAATAATAACAACAACAATAATAATAATAATAATAATAATAATAACAATAATAATAATAATAATAATAATAATAATAATAATAATAATAATAATAATAATAATAATAATAATAATAATAAATTCAGATTGATAAGCGTGCCAATCAGACTCGGGTAGCGTGCTGTCAGCATTAGCGACGGAATTAGTGAGGGACTGTCCCTCGCTAATTAGCGACGGAACACATTTCTCTCGCTAATTTCCATTAGCGAGGAGAATTAGCGGCCGGCTCTGTCCCTCACTAATTCCCTCGCTAATGGCAATTAGCGACGGAATTGGGCATGTTAGCGACTGAAAATTCCCTCGCTAATGACTGTGTTTCTTGTAGTGGTAATTTGTATAGCACATGGTGGGATGGATGCATCATAGAAACTTGTTTGTTGCTTGAGAGTTGTGATATATATATAGAAATTGATGTGAGACATGGTTGTGTAGGATGAGAGGGAGCATGGAAGATCAATGGTGGGACATGTTGAAGAAACAATGGTTACAAATGGCAATGACACTGCAGAGGATATAGTGGACATGGATTATGCACAACCCCATCGGAAACCACCCATTCACAATGAAAAATCCTGAATACATATATGCTTTGTTGATTGAGATTCACAATAATACAAATGTTTACTTTATATAAAACTATTTTTAGCCTTTTGGATTATGTATGGCGTCAATAATTATACCCTGTTTTCTTTCCTTATCCGTCAAAATTTGACTCACAAAAAATGTGTACACATTAGTAGTTGCCAACTTTGCTGGCGTGTATACGTATATATATATATATATATATATATATATATATATATATATATATATATATTTCAGACGTTGGTTGTCTTCTACATATAACGTCAAAGTGGTAGTTAGTTTCTGTCTGTCGAAAAACTATAGAGAAAAAATACACATCTTCCATGTTCTGTAATAGTGCTTATATCCAATCCTATATTATACCATTATCAGCATTGGTACTTTATGTTAAAGATCTTTAATATTATACTTGATTGTAATTAATAAAATGAGCATTATACCTCTAACGATTAACGACCTCCAACTGTCACTTTAGGCATAGATTTTAACCACACATTATTTAGAGTCTCGTGGACCTTCCAAACAGCTGTTATGAAGATTGTAATTATTATTTCCAATGCATTACACAGATGTACCATGAGATTCCATATGCTACATATATATATATAAGAGACACTCCAGAAAATAAATGGACCCTAAGTCACGGAAACATTAATGATTGTTGTGGCCTAATGTAGACTGTAGACAACTATAACTAGATGGCTTGTTGAAACCAAAAAAACACAAACTAGATGGCTTGTGTGCTTGTTTATAACCAAACCAATTAAGAAACCTCAAGATATGTTAAAAGCTAGCTAGCACATGTCAAACGGAAAGCCACATAATTACCATGTGTAGGAGTACAGGGAAGTCAATTGAGTTATATATGAAGAATAAAAACTAAGCAATTCCGGAAAGGAAAAGAAAAAGTTTTTTAGTTTTCAACTACGAACACGGGTTAAGATCTTTCCCATTTTGTGACTCTATTCTTTTCATTAAGGCACTTAGGCAGATTCATTCATAATTAACTCTGAAATACATGTAAGAACATCATAATAATCTTGAGGACTAGCTGACAACAAGACCGCCTCTGCAAGGAAATGAGCAACTTTATTAGCACTTATCCTAGCAAACTCAACATGAGAGTATGCTTAAAGAAAGAAAATAAATTCTTATATATTTTGACAAAAGACCCAAATTCAAAGATGATGTTGTTGAAGTTGAACGCATCACACTACAAGAAAATCGCTGATTTGCCACGGACATTTCCGTGGCAAAACAACATTTGCCACGAGACAAAAAATGGTGGCAAAAACGCTCGTCGCAAATCGTTTGCCACGGACTTTTCCGTGGCAAATATTTCCGTCGCTAATCCGTCGCAAAATTCCGTGGCAAATCCGTCGCAAAGTTCCGTGGCAAATCCGTCGCAACACTAAGTTCCGGGGCAAATCCGTCACAAAGTTCCGTGGCAAATCCGTCGCAAATTTTAATAAAAAAACAAAAAAAAAAATTTAAACCATATATCCAAAATACTGTTTAATAGTGATATCTATATATATTAAATAATCAAATACTCTCAACCTAACTATAATCAAATAATCTGAATATCTATACTTATAAATGAAGCTATGAATTAAAACAACTTGTTAAAAGCAATATCTACTACTTGGAAATCTAAATTAGTAAAATAAATGATTATGTCTTGTACAATAGCATTATGTCCTGTACCTAATGGAAAGATAGCAACTTCTACAATACAATGCAAAATGGACAAAAGGAACTTTTGAGACTACTAGCCCTAATTTTACTAAGAACACGTTAGCAAATCAAATGTTACTCCGAATTTGACTAGAATAGAGGTGGGAGATATGTGCATCCTATCTGAGAAGCCACCTGTCTTGCCAACTTGCCCACCCCATTTTTGCACCCTTTCACTTGTATGTTCCATCTACAATTAAAAAGACTTATTAGAAAGAGTTATTCAATGCTTCAATGCCTTCAATGCTTTTTCTACAAATATGAAGCTACTACTCTAAGAAATTATCTACACAACCAAAGGTGAAGCTAGAAAAAGAATGGGACACGAGAAGCCAATAATCCATTTATGATCCAAATCTAAATTTGTCCTAGCTAACATTGAAATTGAAACATTTTACAAATACTAACTCGCTCCATTGAGATGCCTACAATCTCGAACCTTTTTGTTGTATGTCACGTTTATAAATTCTCGGACTTCCCCATCAATCAAAAATAACCAAGAACAAGCTAATCTTGAGTTCACCAATGGTAAAACCATCAAATCATCACAACTTATATATATATATATATATATATATATATATATATATATATACACACACACACACACAAGAATTGAATAATATTCAAGAACCTCCCAAACACATATTAGTCTGGTTTGAGGAGAGGAAATTTGCCAATCTACACAATGGCATAGAGAAGAACAAATGAAAATAATGACAAAGAACAATCGAAAAATTTCAAAACTAGACATGTAATTAAATTGAGGAATACATTGTTGGATGTTATTAAAAAAGCTGAATCGACCTCAAGCCTGCTTTTCAATCATTCCACTCAAACATTGGAAAGTCGGTGATCCATAAAATTGAGTGTCTCGCTTCTAAAACTCAAACAAAAATAACCGGATAATATTAGGGAAAGAAATAATGGAGAAAGAGAACATTTCTTTTTCTCTAAAAAGCGATTATAAACTTACATGGTCAATCAAACCTAAGTCATGTTTCACCATTCATCACCAATAAATTTAATCAAATCAAAATGCAGTAATATTGCATGGCAACAAAAATACATAATGTCATAAAAGTCCGCAAATCAAAACCAACAAATACCTTGCTATCGACTTTGAGGATGGCTTGTTGCCCATATAGAGTGCACCCATTAATTGAAGGATTGGAATCTCAAGGGAAAATTAAAGGGAGTAATGATTGCCACTGCAGAAACAAACCTTCACCTTTGAGATTATACTAGGATGGGAAGGTGAAAGTTAATAGTGTGCTCAAATATCAAAAAAATCACTCAATAAGCCGGACACTCGATGAATAATCTGCGATAATGCACATGTCACCACTAATCTAAACCAAATCGAAAAACATCATACTCCCCATCTCATTTCTTGAATTGAAGAATCACGAGAACAAGACAAAAGATACAAGAAATTAAAAACTTTTGTTCAATCAAAGAGAGCATTTATCTTATAAAGTCCGAGCTCTTGTAAGCAAGAATACCAAAGTCAAGTCAAGTCCAGCGTTTTGCCTTTCCATCATATATAACTAATTAAAATCTTGGGCGATATTAAACTTTAATGGATACTTAAAGATACTAAAACAAAGAAGAAATCCAAAAATTTATATTAATCGAGAGACAACTCAAACAATCGAGACAACATGATATATGCTTGCTTAATAATATCTTCACTCATACAAGACTAGGAATCCAAAAGAATTGTGTAATCACGATTGAATTTGAAGAATTATTATCAAATTCAAAGCATAGAAATTGTGAAAAGCAAACAAATGAGAGAGACTACACACAAAGATGATGTCGGAAGGTCATTGCTTAGAGAAGACTTTCCTTTATAGTATTAATGTTGAATGCATTATTTTAACTTTCATCTCTGGAAGAATTTCCATAAACAAATTTCCATAAAATATTTGTTCCATTAGAGAGGAAAACTATCAACGAAGATTTCTTCCAAGAATCAACACATTTTTCAAGGCTCATCTTTACATATAAGAAGTCATCTAGACTCTCGTGGTTACAACAAAGAATATCAATGGCTAAGGGGAATGGTTAATAGATATAGGAAATAGGACTGCTTCATGTTAACCAAATAGAAAAACAAAAAGAAAAGAAAGGGCAAAATAATGTCACCAATGTGAGTACTAGATCAAATTTTCACAAGACATATATGAGATAATCAAGCACATACCAGTTGACAACATGCAGTTTGAATCAAACAAATCACACAAAGAAACCAATCAATGCCTCAAACCTTCCTCATATAGAAAAACCAAATACACTGCAAAAAACAGGATACATGAAAATTGGCCATGAAACAAGAAAAAGCAAACCCGGACAATATATGGACCGGTTTTTCTACTCATACCCTCGCAATGTCATGTCATGTTACCATAAATTTTCAAAAACCACAAAAATTCCATCAATAAAAAAAACACCTAAAATTTCAATTGAAATAAATAAGTAAAAAGTTGATTCATTTATTGGGAATTGTGTTCATTCATATATGCATGCAATTACAAATGAGTGAAGAAGAAAGAAAAGAAACATTACCTGATTGAGAATGTTCCTTTTAGTGAGGCAGAGCCTGTTATAGTTTTAGCTAACTGTTTCAATCTTGAGGCAAAAGGCTCTCAAACCCTTCCATGATCAAGCTGCTTGCTACTACTAGGAGGAGAGAGGCATTGAGCCATGCTCATTTGTTATTTGCACAAACACATTCTGCAATGGCAAACAAAGGCAGATGCTTGTTATAGGCTTATAGCAATCTGTGAATGGACTTAAATCCAACATCTAAAGTTTTCTTGCAAGTAGATATAATACGTGTCGAGATCTCGACAATACGGATAAGGTAGACCAGTAGATTGACTTTTTATTCATCAGTGAAATTTCAATAGCTATAAAACATGGCAAACTATTCATTCTTAATCAACTCGTGATTTAGGCTATGCTTGCTTGATTAGGCAAAGAAAGAAAAGTACAAAATTGAACCAAAACAAAGTTAGATGAAAATTAAGAATGTGAAAAATGGTGATGTATCTGGTTTTTTGTTGTATTAGAAAAGACATTGTTTCCCACCCACTCAGAAAGGTTCATCCTTGAATATCACCAACAAGGTCACAGAGACCCACCATAAGTTATCAGCTTCTAGCAAGTAGTAACCAATAGAGCATTAGTTATCTTTGACCCAAAAAATGCAAAATAACAAGAATAGAAACAACAACGATAATAACCAATGAATCTTTCTTATGGAGTAAACGTCTGCAACCTTTGTTCTCTAAGTTTAAAAATTAGAAATTTGCTTTCTCTTTTCCTTCCATGATATTTTCAGTAAATTGTGCGAACACAAAATAGCTGACAAGAAATTTTTTTTTTGATTAAACTCTAGCTGATTTTTAAAGAAACAAGAAACACATTATAACTTTAAGGTTTTGACTTTTGGGTGAAGTCTCGCTTATAAAACCAAAATTGCAATGCCCAAAAATAGCAAGTGAAACAGGTTGACAGTTTACCTCATCAGAATTCAGATACAACCCAAACTTCAATTCTTCCTCGAAGTCATCAAAGTTATCCAGTACTTCAGATATTGAATTATTAAGAGTAAACTTCAAGATCTCAAACAGGAAACTTCAAGATCTCAAACATGGATGCATTCCCAAATACAGATGTTGTCAAAGTCAGGTTGGATTGCTGGAGAAAGAGATCAATTAGTGCTCATCTCAGCAAACTCAATCATGTTTATAGAAGAATTCAAATCAGAGGTAGGAACTTACTAATCAAATAACCATTCAACTCAAAACATAACAATACTCATGTTGTCCTACTTGAAAACACGATTGATCAAGAATAGGAACCGAAATCAAAACGATGGCGCACAACAACTCCAAGTGCTTCTTTTTTATCTTTATTTGTAATAAGAAGAATATTGAAGAACATCAATTGAAATCGGGAAATCTTTGAAACCACTAAAACCGAAACCAAAAAAATCGAGTCTACTTTACCTTGGTCTCCATTGAAATTTAATTAATATCCACCTTCCAATGCACCTCATGAGTCACATTTGTTTGTCTAGGTGTCAATTTTCCACTCTCAGTTGTGGGTTGATGTTCAACCTTTTCAATAACCCCCTTTTTTTGTTCTTCAATCACAACAATCTGCATCATTACATTGAGATGACCATAACACACCAAAGGGGGCTGATAATTGATAATATTTTTCTTGATTAAAACTTGCTAACTAATGGGAGGTGACTCAATTGCCAAGTCCAAAATACCTTGTACTATGCCAAAACTAAAATAAATATATCACTATAAAAATAAATATATCATTATTCAAAACCATCAGCTTTTAGCCTTTTACAAAGCTTTGATATAACGATTTTGCAATTACAAAACCTATTCTCAAATTATACGATCATGAATACAAAATGGGAAATCGACATCACATATGAACATCATACTATGCAAAACTCAAGGCCCTAATCAAGGTCCTGCAAATAATACAAGTAAGGAAGGAAATCCTTAATCGCAGTGGTAAATCAAACAAATCATTAAGCAGAAGAATCAATCGCAAAATCTCTAGAGATTGAAGAGTTTTCAGAGGAAGAATCGCTAACATGTTAAAAATGAATAAATCTCACCTGGAGCTTAGGGTTTTTCAAAAATGGAAGAGCCAAGAAATCTCTGGGACGCGATTTGAAGATTTGCAGAGATTAGGGTTTTTCAAGATCGGCGACCATGGAGGAACAAGATGAAGAAGAAGAATCAGAGTGATAAAACCCTAGCGTAAAGTGCAGTGAACAAAAACTCGTGAGAGAGAAGCTGAGAAGAGGGCGACGGTGGGAGGAGGGAGGAGAGAGGAGGGCGACGGTGGGTGGAGGGAGGAGGGCGATTGTGTGGAGGGAGCCGGTGAGGGTGAAGAGTGAGGGTGAGAGTGAGGAACGCGTGATGCTGCTTGAGAGAGTGAGAACGATATGAGAGGTGATCGGGGGTGTTTTAATTTTATCAATACGTTGCCACGGACTTGCCACGGCATGTCCGTCGCAAATTTTTGTCCTTTCACATGTCTGTGGCAAACCCGTGGCAAACACCAGCGGGAAATTTCGCGCTCACATATTTTGCACTTGCCGTCGCAAATCCGTGGCAAATTACTGACGGAATAAGCTCCGTGGCAACTGTTGGTGGCTAAAACAAGGTTTTCTTGTAGTGTCAACAACACATTTGACATCAAGCTCAAGAATCATATCCTTATGCCCAAGCTCAACAACCCAAGAGATGGTTAGAAACAAACCCAATGTCTCTCCTAGAATAACATCAATAATTGGAGAGGACCAGTAAGTTCTTGCACGAATAAAATGACCAAATTCATCTCGGATACACATGCGAATCCCAACATTATTTTCCACCAACGATAAGGAAGCGTCTACATTACATTTAACCCTCCTAGCCCACGGTTTCTTCCATCAATCTGATACAAGAGAATTTTATTAAAACTATAACAATGAAAGAAATTGAGATAATGAAAAATGAAGAGGATCTTGACCCTACAAACCGATCCTTGTTTGTATGATCAATAAATGAGCTGAATAAAATCAAGGATTAACTCATAGTGTTATTGATAAGATTGTTGGGTATTGTGCCCCATTCTTATATTGAGATAAAGACCCAAATATTTTAGCTCATAATGTGTCTCATTTGTTTTAGGTGGAGAAGGTCAAATTAGGATTAGAGTATTTTGAGGGAAAAGAGCATCCGCCAAAGAAAAAAAGAAGAAGAGAGTGAGTTATTCCGCTTTCTAAGATATTTGAGTAGAAGTCAAACTTTTTTTATAATGTACTGTATCATTTCAGGATTGATTAATGGTGTAAAAAATAGTTTGCTAACCGAGATTTAGCAACTTACATCGATCTGTTCTTCACCAGTTCCAGGAGCAGTGGTGTTGCGCCTCCCCTTCAAATCAACTTGCGAGGAAGACGATGACATGGTCGTCGCAACGAATGTCAAAAATCATGGTGGTTGAACCCCAATGTTCTTTCGCTACCCAGTATGAAAAACCCGTTCTCTGTATGAAAACGAAAGTCACTTAGAAGAGTTTTTCCCCCCTTATTCTAGGTCACTGTTTGCGCTGGCCCATTAGAAGTGTTTTTGGGATTTTTTAAAGGATTTTGTTTTTCCCACTCTCCCTCCTACTCAAAACACACCACATAAGGGTGTGAAAAGAGCAAAAGACCATTAATGAAATGGCCGCGTCTTTTTTTTCAAGATTTTTCACCTGTTCGAACACGGGCCTTCGAACACGTTCGAACAGGCTCGTTCGAGTGTGTTAAATATTGACACACGCATCCTCTTATGCGTAATTTAACATGTTCGAATGACACCAATCGAACAGGTTTGTATAGCCTTGTTCGAACACCCTATTTTATTCTATTCGAACAGTCTCATTCGAGTGTGTTAAATATGGACCCTCATACCACATTCACCAATATTCCTTAACACGGATGCATGCGTTCGAACGTGTTCGAACAATGCCGTTCGAACCGTCATTAATCACGTCCTACAAGAGCATTTCACGCGAGGTCATTTTTAGAATAAAATTTGTTAAGGGGTGTGTTTGAGTAGGAGGGAGAGGGGGGAAGTAAAACCTTTTTTTTAAATTTGTCAACTTTAACAAACTTACCCAAAAGGCCCACAAACTAAAGTGCAAATTTCTAATGCACCCTTTGAAAAGTGATTTTCTTTCCATGTTGTCTATTTTATCTCAATTGGAAACCAGTTGTTGAAGTCATTGTACTCTGTTCCATAGAGTAAAATATTTTTTTTCAATACTAATTTTGAGTTTTATTTACCATCACATAGCAATTTTAACAGAAGCCCAAAATAACCATTTAGACCACGAATCAGATATATTAGTTAGAGACTACATAGTTTTTCATCTATTTGCGCCAACAAGTAGGAACAAATATTTCTTATCCAATTTTTCATGTGATTTTAGGATCGTACCAAATTACTGTTGACAAAAATATAGAATATCCGTTGATATAAACAAGCAGGACACATATACTAACAAAAAAGATTCCTCCGATAACCAACTCAATTGGACAACAGTTACTGTCAGCCAACAGTGGAAAGCACAGATATGTTGTTATATATATACCTGTAAGCATTACTTTTATTAATTTATTATATCACATCCACCATTCTTTTTGATTAACAGTTCTATGTGTCCGAACGCCCCATTTTTTATGCGAGAAATGATATTTGAATGATGAAACATGTGAGATGATGAGGACAAAAATACGATGGGTCCCACACGCGTTCTGATGGTTAATGTTTGAAAAAGTTGGGTATCTATCATAACTGCGATGATGGTTAACCTCAAAAGGTAAACTTTGAAATTTTACTACGTGGTTAATGTTTCAAAAAGTTGGGTATTTATCATAACTGCATGATGGTTAACCTCAAAGTCTTGAAAGTGGGCTTATTGCATTGTCAATTCATTTAGATCTTTTGAGGTTAACCATCATGCAGCAAAGATAAATACCCAACTTTTTGAAACATTAACCACGTGTGTAAAATTCTAAAAGTTTACCTTTTGATGCTAACCATCGCAGCATGATAGATACCCAACTTTTTTTTCAAAACATTAATCATCAGAACGCAGAACGCCACATGTGATTTGTCATCATCATCATTCATATTTCATCATTCCAAATATCATCATTTTCATTCGTATATATATATATATATATATATATATATATATATATATATATATATATATATATATATATATATATTATTTAATTTGAAGACTCCGGCTGGGGTATCCGATGACCTTTTCGGTGTGGTCTTGAATCCAGAAAGCGTTGAAAGTTGAAAGGAAGCAAGAAAATTTGGAGAGAGTTACGTGGAATGTTCCGATCCCGCGCAGAATAACGCGATTTTGATCTCATAACCACCACCACCCACACACGTTGAATTCAATACGTACGTACCTTAACTTTCCCTCCAAGTCAATTCCCAAACCATTCACCCCTTTCCATTTCCGCCCCTGTTTCCTCCCTCCCACCTCCAAACATCACTATAAATAAAAACGCCATTGCTTCCATTTCATTACAACTTATCACACTTCACTTTCCTTCATTCAACTTTCAATTCAATACTCTAGAAATTAACAAACAAAAAAATGCACAAGAGTTCATCAGGTTCGTCGTTAGGACCAGGTGGTTTAGACCTAACAAAATCCTTCTTCAAATCCATCCTCAACTCTTCACCTCCTTCTCCAACTAACCACCAAACCAAAATCTCCGTCATCGGTGCCGGCAACGTCGGAATGGCAATAGCACAAACAATCCTCACTCAAGATCTCACCGACGAACTTGTCCTCGTCGACGCCATTCCCGATAAACTCCGCGGCGAGATGCTCGATCTACAACATGCAGCCGCCTTTCTTCCCCGCACTAAGATTCAAGCCTCAACAGATTACTCCGTCACTGCTGGCTCCGATCTTTGTATCGTCACCGCCGGTGCTCGTCAGATCAACGGCGAGTCCAGGTTGAATCTGTTGCAGAGGAATGTTGCTCTGTTTCAGAAAATTATACCTCCTTTGGTTCGTTATTCACCTCATTGTGTTCTTCTCATAGTTTCTAATCCCGTTGATGTCCTCACTTATATTGCTTGGAAACTCTCTGGTTTTCCCTCTAACCGTGTCATTGGTTCTGGCACCAATTTGGATTCCTCACGTTTTCGTTTCCTCATTGCTGATCATCTTGATGTCAATGCTCAGGATGTGCAGGTACTTTCTTTAATATTCTTAATTAATTTCTTTATTCTTTGATTGTTTATTTATAAGAAAGTTTAAATATCATTTTATTTGCAGGCTTTTATTGTGGGGGAGCATGGTGATAGCTCAGTGGCGTTATGGTCTAGCATAAGTGTTGGGGGTGTTCCGGTATTGAGTTTTTTGGAGAAACAACAAATAGCTTACGAGAAAGAAATGTTGGAGAACATACACAAAGAGGTTGTAAACGGTGCATATGAAGTGATTAGTTTGAAAGGATACACTTCTTGGGCGATAGGGTACTCGGTGGCCAACTTGGCAAGAAGTATTCTAAGGAACCAAAGGAAGATACACCCTGTTTCGGTTCTCGCTAAGGGTTTTTACGGCATTGATGACGGAGATGTGTTTCTTAGTTTGCCTACACAGCTTGGGAGAGGAGGTGTATTGGGTGTAACAAATGTGCACATGACGGAAGAGGAGATGCAGAAGCTCAGGGATTCTGCCACCACTATTCTCGAGGTGCAGAATCAGTTGGGTATTTGAGTTTTGTTTAAGTCGATCGATGAATACTCTTTGGTTTTTACCCTTTAAAGCTTTGATAGTTCGTATTAGTAAGAGTTAAATAGTACTACTCAATACTATTGGCTTGGGACTCTATTCACTTTATTGGATACTAAGTTAATTTGATGCTTATAATATTACTAAATTTAGTAATAATATATAATAGAAGGGTGTCCAAAAAAATGTAATAATATTTAATAAAATCGTTTTACTTGCATTTCTATTTATTAATAATTCCTATTTCACTTGGTTTGGGTGCATCTGAAAGAATGTGGTTCGGTGCTTAAAATTGATGCATGGTTTTGGGAAATACTTTACTCTGGTTTTAATCTAACATGAATTACTCCCCTGCTGTTTCTGATAATTCAACTATTTTGTGACTAAAAAAATATTGTAAATGGGATTCAAGGAATCAATCCCCATCGTCCATTCGCCGCGCGCTGTGAGTCTTTCCAAGGCCAATTAACCGTAGTCCGCCACACAAAGCCTTTTGTAAATGGGCTTAGACCAATCCGGAACGTAAACTATGTTGTTTTAAGTGTGTGCAATGATGCTATTACTTGGTCCATCACTTATGTCTAACAGGTGATCAATTGTTTTAAGTGTGTGCAATGATGCTACAACTAGATCATAGCAATGTAACTTGTAAGGTTGTGATTTGAGAATTGAAGTGGGACTTGGGATTCAATCTATGGATCTGTCTAGGAAAGCTTTGCATAGATCTTGTGACTCGATCCCTTTTTCTTTTCCATGGCAAAATAAATTGGATGATACTCCACAGAATTAGTCCAAAAATATATTTCTCCATCCTATCATTCTCCCTGACAAGTATTTTGCATGGCCATTGTTTTTCCCACACTCCCTCCTACTCTTTCACACCCCTTAACAAATTTTATTCCAAAAATAACCTCGCGTGAAACGCTGAGTTGGCGTGTTTAAAGATCGCTCAACGACGCTTTTGAATAAGTTGAATGACCTCATTCGAGCAGTGAAATTACGCCTGAGAGGGTGTGAAGTCAATATTTACACACTTTCGAGCGATGTCGTTCGAACGGGTTCGAAAACAGTCATGCGAAACACGCGTCGAATGACCTCGTTCGAACAGTGAAAAACACTCAAAGAGAGTGTGAAGTCAAGATTTAACACACACGAATGATGTCATTCGAACTCGGGCCCGTGTTCGAACAGTGAAATTTCGTGAAAAAAATAGGTTTTGGTGGCCTTTTGGTCTTTTCACACCTCTTGTGGGGTGTGTTTTGAGTAGGAGGGGGTGTGGGAAAAGCAATAGCCATTTTGCATAATACACTTCTCCTTCCAAGCCCAATGGGCTTTTCTTTGTCCAGTACTTTGCATAATAAACTTCTAGGTTTTTATCCCCACCCAATCCCCATATACCCCACCCAAACGAAAAACCCCAAAATGCCCTTCCGAAAAACGTAATTTTTAAAATTTTTTGTGTCGTATATACACACAGGGGTGTATATACGACCACTTATTTGATTTGTCATCGATATACACCCCAGCGCGTATATACGATTGGCACACTACCATAATCGTATATACGCCTTGGGGGTGTATACACGATGGACAAAAAATAGTGTCGTATATATATCCCCTGTGTATATATACGATCCCTATGGTATTTTTTTAATTTTAAGTCAAATAAAAATTAATTAAGTCCTGAAAATAGATTGTGTGTGTAGTTCATTAAAACGTGACGATGTTATACGTCGAACGAATACTTTAGGCTAAAAAATCGGTTTTCGGGCAACATACTCCGATCGTAATGAAACCACAGCTATTAAATCCGAAAAAAAACCAAGAATCAAGACTCCTCTAAAAGAGACTTCTCACAGGAATACGACCTCAAAATCTCAAATTCCATCGTTTACTATTTTTTACGATTTTTTTTTAATTTTTCATAGTCTCCAAAAAATCTAAAAAAATTTGTATAGCCTTATTTTGGTTTTGTTAGATTTTTAGTGGTGTTTTTATAATTTTTTAGAGTAGTTTTGACTACTTAACGAATTTTTAGTAGCCTTTTAGTAATAAAAATTAAAACAAATTATTAAAAAAAATAAAAAAACCCACCGTATATACCCCTTTGAGTAAGTATATACCCCTTTAAGTACGTATATACGATTGGACATAAAATAGCCATCGTATATACGTACTCAAAGGGGTATATACGATTCATTTATTTTTTAAAAAAAAATTAATTTTCAAAGGGCATTTTGAGGATTTAAAATTGGGTGGGGGTATATAGGGATTGGGTGGGGGTATAGAAAACACGGCCCTAAACTTCTCCTTCCAAGCCCAATAGGCTTTTGGGTTTTGAAAACCAGAAACCACTTTTATATGGGTAACTAGTGGCTGATTTGTCCCAAAACATGCAGAGATTAATATGTCACTTTTTTTTAAAATTTCAGAATTTGTCAAGTCAGAGACCAATTTGAACCAAAATAATAAGTTAAAATGGCACTGGCACATAACGTGACATGTTGGCACATAAAGTGCCAGAGGCGTTAGATGAAGAGTCTAACACGGGATGGGCGGAGTACTAACGTGTACCATTTTGAAAATATCAGAGATTAATGTGTTCTAAAAAATTTGTCAGGGATAAACTTGTCACGCGAGGAAATTGTCCAAGATCAATTTGATGCTTTAGTTTTAGTTTTTTAATATATATTTTTATTTATTTGAATATTTTTATTTTTATTTTGAGCCTCTAAAAATCCACACCCCAAAATAGTTTCTTAAAGAATAGTTTACAGATGGGTAGAGTTTCAAGGTAATCAAAATCAAACTTGGCTTTTAATTTTTATACCCCCTTATTGGACTTTATACCCCCACAATTTGACCAAATTACCAATTTTATCCCTGACTCTTCAACAATTTTTCAGAATTACCTATTATGATATAATTTTGGAACGTATTTTTTTGATTTTTCTGGAATTACGTGATAAATTTCCGAAATTATGTGAAAAATGGTTTCCGGAATTATGTGAAAAAAAAGTATTTCCGAAATTTCACAAAAAATGGCTTCCGAATTTATGTTAAAAGGGTATTTCCGAAATGAAAGAATTTGTCTGGGAACTTTTTAAAATTCATGACTTTTATCTACGGACATCAACCGCCGCTAAAAGTCTTTTTTTGAAAAAAAAAACATTTGCCTACGGATAGAAACCGTGTGTGAAAGTCATTTTTCTGATAAAAACATTTTACCTACGAACAGAAACCGAGTAGGTAAAACTCAATTTTTAAAAAAAAATTCCCAAACATCAATTTTCTTTCCAGAAATACCATTTTTCACATAAATCTGGAAGCCTTTTTTTGGAATTTCCGGAAATACATTTTGCTCATACTTTCTGAGCCAATTTTTCACATCATTTTGGAAATTTTACGCATAATTTCGAAATCTTTCAATGATCAATTTCCAACTAAATCAGATAAGCATCAGCTCAAGGTTCAAGGGTTGGACTGGGATTGAATTGTACGTAGTCGAATTGGTAAAAATTTAATAATATTAAAATATATAACATAACATACCACATAGGAGGTGTTAGATGAAGAGTCTAAAATTTGATGGACAAAGAGACTATGTGTCTGGTTTTGAAAATGTCAGGGATTAATTATATCTTGAAAAAATTGATAGGAGACGAATTTGTCACGCGAGGAAATTATTAGAGACTAATTATTGCTTTTAGTTTAGTTTTTTTACAGATTTTTTGTATTTGTAATATTTTCTAATATTTGCAACTACTTTTAATTTTTAACGATTTCTTTCTAAAAGGTGGGTAGAGTTTGATGGTAATCAAAACTAGATAGGCATCAATTCAAGGTTCAAGGGTAGGACTAGGGTTGAATCGCGGTCGAATTGGTAACAATTTAATAATATTAAAATATATAATATAATAGGTTAATTAATAGGGGAGAAGTTGTCCAATTTGACCCAACCTGGCACATTGAGCAAAAACACAAAAGTAGCCTTTTTATAACATTTTAAAAAAAAATTTAAAACAAATCATTAAAAAAATAAAAAAGTCATCGTATATACATTTTGAGTACGTATATACGATTGGACATCAAAAAGTCATTGTATATACATGTATATACGATTGGAGAGAAAAAAGTCATCGTATATACCTTACAAGTATGTATATACGATTGAGATTTTTGATTTAAAAAAAATACGTTTTTAATGGTATTTTGGGCAATAATGAAAAACGTGGGCCAAAACAACATGGTTTTTCTGGAGGCCCATGCTTCTTCCAACCCCCTAACTACTCACTGGACACCCCTAACCCTTAAATATTCTCAAAATACCCTCAAATCAAAAACTCCCTAATGCTATATTTTAACTGGTTCGGCGCACGGGCGTGCAAACCAATTCAGTTCTTTGAGCACCGAACCTCACAAACCCTTAAATATTCTCAAAATACCCTCAAATCAAAAACTCCCTAATGCTATATTTTAACTGGTTCGGCGCACGGGCGTGCGAACCAATTCGGTTCTTTGAGCACCGAACCTCAGAAACCCCCCTTATCTAGGTACCTATTTCTTCCTCTTCATCATCATCTCCAAAACTAATCTATGGATTTTTTTTCAGAATAAGGAAAATATATAATTCACTAGTGTCAAGCCAACATTTATTTTCAATAATGATGAGGTACAATGATGAATAATATTATTAACAAATTGTACCGTAAAATCAGTCAAAAACAAATACTATCGTTCTGCCTCAAAGTCATGTAAAGGGTTTAAAACTTGAAAATTTTATTTATAATTGATTAATCGATCGCCTCTTAAGCTTACTATCATTGATTGGAACTCAACGTTGCCTTAAATTTTTCTGATGAATTGGAATTCAACTTACGATTTTGTGAAATACCCAAATGAGTATATATGTTATCTATCACACTGAGTTAGAATGCAAATAAAAGGGAGGTTAGGTAACATATAAATACAAAAATAAAGGGCATGTTGGTTGATCTTCAAATGAAATTACCTTTATTGTTGGACTCAAACTTCTCTTCAAAGCCAAGAGTGATATGATTTGGCAGGGTTCCAAAATTAGGGAAGTCTCTCCATTTTTTGCATTAAAAAGTTATATACCAAAATAAAGTCTATATATAATACACATCGATAATGAGTTTTTCTTATTTGTCCACAAATCATATATGTAGAGTAAGAATATCCGAAATAAAAAATATGGACACAATGCAAAATGTGACAACACTTTTTTTTTTTACAATGAAATGTGACAACACTTTTAATCCTAGAGTTGTTACATCAGCCTCTATAGCGGCTTTTTTTTTCCCACCCCCCTCATTCTCTATCTCACCCCCATATTTCAAAAAAACCCAATACTACCTCTGTCTTTTAAAAAAAAAAATTAAATTTTTCGGAATTACCTCTAAATAAGGTAATTCCGGTTCAAAAAGAAATTAAATTTCGGAATTACCTCTTAAAAAGGTAATTCCGGTTCATAAAACGTTAAAAATTTCGGAATTACCTCTAAAAAAGGTAATTCCGAAATTTTTAATTTTTTTAATTTTTTTTTAAAAAGTTTGTATATTAAATTAATATTTAAACGTGTTTTATTTTGGAAATATGATACTGACGATTTTCTGATTTAAATAACAATACGTCAAAATATATAAAATGACCAACATAAAATAGGAGTACAAATACAACTATGGGTCCAAAATGTCTAAAAATGACTGAAAATAAGCACGTGAAGTAGGTGAACGGGCGACATCTAGGGCATCCCGGGCCAATGCAATACTGCTCTGCACCTCTCTCTCTAATGTCTCTGCGGGACAACATGGTGGATCATGAGTAGCTCGGCCGTGGCTCGCACCGAGAGTAAGACGCACCTCGTTACTGATCGTATCAAGGAAGGTAATCGGGGATCGCACTTCGCCGTGGTAGCCCGCTTTGTCTACTAGCTCGCCAAAAGTTCGCGCCGACTCGATACATCGAAACCCTCAGTATGATCCTGTCCGCAGAGGGGATTACCCGAAATGGGTGCTCTAGGGATCTCTCTCAGAGTGCTGAATCGCTAACGCACTGCGGCATGTAGGTGAATAAATACATCGCCCCAAACCAACCGACCTCAAATAGCGGATATGTTCGACAAAGGAACATACTTGCTCGTGGTCTGCATAAGGGGTGAGGATGACATCCTCCACCGCAGAGCATCTATCCGCTCCCAAAAGTCCACCAACTTTATTTTATCCAAACTTCTTGTTCCCACCGGTGGCACGTGGTCGATGCGTCCTAGCTAACACTTTCCGACCAATGACGGTGGGAAAATGCTCGTAGATCCAGCGCCAAGTGGAGCATCACGGCCACATCGTCCAGGGTGACCGACATCTCCCCAAAGGGCATGTGGAATGAGCAGGTCTCAGGATGTGTAACACCCCCTTATATTACACACTAATTAAGCTAATAAAAATCAGAGTTTTTCAAAACTCCGCCCACGCACCTCAAAGAGGGTGGTACATTTCAATAAAACAACGTCAAAACATATTTAAAATCCAAACGCATCAAGCGCGTAAAATGCATAACATAGTCACGTGGGTTAAAACCTCAAAACAACTCGCTAGTGTTTACATAATCCATCAAATAGTTCGCAGTGTGCAATGAAAATGAAACCGAGTTCACATACTCAATACATAGTTTAAAATCGGTTTAATACATAACCATAATAAAATACTACTAAGACCCCATCCCCGGTGTTACTAGATCGAGCCGACCACGATATCCCATGAAGGCATGACACCTTCACTCAGAATCACCGTTTGTCGCCACGAGAGCGCATAACATAAAATGCTAGGGTGAGTCTCTTTACATAAATTATAACAAGTACGATGAGCATTATAATTAGAAAGCATCTAGGCAATCACAATACACCATAATAGATGAATTAACCATCAACAATATTTTATGAAGGTATGAGTATATGCATGTGTGCAATATGCATGTGGATCCATAAACATCACCAAAAACCCCGTCGGGCACTCACCTCATTTTGGCCGAAGCCACATCACCATCACCATCACCACGTAATGCATATGATTCATGTGACACTATGACAAATGCATCACAACACAATTCATCACAATAAATATTAAACCATCTTTTTGACCGAAGCCCGCGTCATTCATTACCTCACCACAATTGCCAATTATTAACCACCACCACCTCAATTATTAATCACCATCTCCTCGATTATTAATCATCACCTCATCAATTATTAACCACCATCTTAACACTTATTAGATTAAATCCCACCTAAGGACCAAACTACCTCATAAGGACCTTTCCTTCACTTAAGGACCATTTTGACACACCAAAATTAATTTAGGGACTTAGGAAATTATTTGACATATTGGGACTAATTAGACACTAAGGGATCATTTTGTCACGCCAAGGATTAATTTAATTCTTAGGGACTAAATTGTCACGCCAAGGATTAAATTAATTCTTAGGGACTAAACCATCACTTAGACACATTTGGGTACCTAGCGCGGTGGCGGCCAAAATGGCGCCCATAACCAAACACCAACAAATTTCACACTCACAAACTAGCACAGGGCGCCAAGTTTCTAGCAACCGCGCGCCCCCCACACTCACCCTCGCGCACATGACACACACACCACGCACTGGCGCGAGAATCGCTAGCATTTGGCGCCCCTGCTTCCAGCACACGAGCACATCAATAAGGCGCGCACCAACTTGGTCACGGGCGCGATTCCTAGGGAATTGGCGCCCCTCCGCCAAAACCACCTGCACCAAAAACACAAGGCACAAAATGGACTCACGGCACAAGACACCCCACCAGCGCCAGATTCCTAGAGAATTGGCGCCACACTATGTTCCAACCACAACACACCTGGCGCGCGGATTGCCCAGCCAATTGGCGCTGTCCCTTCACCCAAACCGCACGCGATACTAGAACACACAGACCTGGGCGCCAAAATGCTAGGCATTTGGCGCCCCCCCTTCCAAGCCTCCACCCTACATACTTCAAAACCTAATTTCTTCTCAAGAATACCTTTCCCACATGACAACACCAACATAGCCATTAAATTATTACCATTAATTCGTCATATTCAAATACTCATTCTCATATGGCCATTCTATCAAACATACACCATGCATAAATCACAACTCATGCTTTTACAACCACAAACAACATGTTATGACCAAATTCAAACATTCCAAACATCAATCAACATATAATCAACACCAAGTCACACAACACATCATCCCTAGAGTTATTCCAACTATAAAACACATCTTACAAGTTATAAAAGATGTAATGGAGAATCCCCTAACCTTGTAAAATTGAAAAACCAAACAAGACTTCAAGCACTTCAACCGAATCACCAACCAAGCGAGCCTCCTCTCTCTTCTTCACTTCTTTCCAATTTCACGATTTCTCTTCTTTCTCTCTCTAGGGTTGATTTGGGGGTTTGAGAAAGGGGAGTTTTTGCAAATAAAATTGGTATGGTTTTGTTGAGAAACACACAAGGAATGAAATGGAACAAGAATGGAGAAGATTCATTGAAAGGGTCAAAAGTTATGCTCCCATCTCTCTCTCACGCCCTCACCCTCTCTTCTTCCTTTCTTTCTTTCCAGCTCTCGGTTTCCAGCTTCCCCCCTCCCTCTCCGATGCTTTCTTTTCTTTCTTTTCATTCATTTGATCCAACATTCAATTGGGCCCAAGTGGATTTGGGCCTCTATTCGCACCCCCTCCATTAATTCAACTACTCCCAACTTAATAACATCAACACTCTCTTATTTATTATCTCTCACCTCCATATTTAATTAAAACACCTAATTCATTTAATTAAATATGACTAACCACTTAACTCCTAAGTAATTAATTAAATAAATATTCAAATTATTTTCGGGCGTTACAACTCTCCCCCACTTAGAATATTTTCGTCCTCGAAAATACTCACGAAGCAATACTCAACTTCCTCTCACCTCTAACCGTACTCATCATACTCTATCGTACACTAAGGTAACGAACCACACACCTTCTCTACACTCTTACCCTTAGCAGATTTCTAACCTGTAGGGTATCCAGATCCTACTCGACTACTCAAATACCATCTATTCCGATGCAGGGGCACCATACCCTCAACTACGATTTGCGATTAGCTTACCCTCTTTAAGTCTCCAATCTCCGGTGCTCACTTCCGAACTCACCCTCCTAACCCAACCTATCTCATTCATCTAATTGACCTACTCGTCGTCATTACTAATAATTCCACCTCGAGTTCCATAACAACCGCACTCCCAAAGGCTCCTAACCACAATCCTAAACCACGTTAACATCAAACGGCATCTCGGCACACTCACTCGGATCTCGGCATCTGTATTTAGGTATATTTATACACTACCCTTTAGCGACTACACCTCGACTCCCATGGACTTACCCTCCGACTTACCATGCACAACACTTCGACCAGCTATGTTTCAACATTACTAGGCTCGACTCGTCTCTCATTCAACACGTCTTCTCTTTGGTAGCCTACAATTTGACTCACCTCTCATCCCACAGAAATACTTACATCTCAGCAATAGTAGTTTAGACTTCCATACGTTACACCCACTCCTTTACACTTAGTTTATATACATCACACTATACTTTGACAACTTCAATATTTCGACATACTTAATTGCACATACCTACTACTAGATTCGACGATATATATACTTCGACAAACATACTCTTCACTTAGATACTTACACCTATTTCAACAACTCTGCTCTTCGACCATGCTTACATTTCGACTCATCCATACTTAGTTAACTCCATACTTCGATACCTATACACTTCGACACTCACTCATCAACCACCTTTGTATTTATAAAGACAATGATTTAACCGCACCCTTTTATCTATAAAGACGGTCGAAGATTTTGTTCAAAAACAGCAACATTAAGTTGCTAACCAGTGATAACTCATATTTATATGAGTTATTTATACTCATTCAAAGAATAAGTCATGCAAGTTCTCTAGCAATACAAGGAGTATTTAGTTAAGTTTTATGTAATTTCTGAGTCTTTAATAAATAAATAGATGAAGTGATGAATCATGCATTTAGGCACCAAGTGGTGCCTCGAGAGAGCGCGCTTGATGCTTTTTTTTGTGCTTGTGCGGAAATTAGTCTTTGAACGTTACCACGTCCTCACCACGTCTACTAAAGTGTAGCGGAGAAAGGGTGAAAAGATCTTCATTTTGCGCGCTAAGCAATGATAAGTCAAAGATATAAAAGTCAGAAGATTTTCTGTTCCCCATGAGCTGACGCACAAGAGCACTGTAGCTCTGAACAGTGTCAGGAAAAATAGAAGAAACAGATATGGTAGGTGGGCAAGTGACATCAGCACGCGTAAGCAAGGAGGTTATTTAAAGCTCAGCTCAGCTCTCTCTCAAGCATCATCTCTTCCACCAACTTCAGAATCATTTCATCTTCATCTCCTCACCATCCCTCCATTTACACTCAGAACTAGTTTTGTAAAGAAGATCTGGAAACAGACTTCTATATTTAGCTTGTCTGGAACTTAGTTTTCATTTTCGCATTTTGTAAAGCTCAGACGTTGTGACGTCTATACAGCGGTATATGCTTAAAAGCTGCTTAGGTGTATCTTTTGCACTTGAGTTCTTTTCTGTATGTATGGTATTAGGATTTCACATCCTTTTCATTCTGTAAAGATGCTCAGCATGAGCTAAACACTTTGTAGTTGAGTTGTTAATTTGCTTTTAATGAATTTCTAGTTAATGTTATGAAGTGTTAACGTTGCCCGTTTTAAATCTTTGCGTAATAATATTTTCAAAACTTGTTTTGAGGTTGGCCTCTTAAAATGGGTAGATTCATAGAAGTCAGGACATGGTCTATGAAAAGAAATCAAAGATTTATATGAATGAACAATGCACTAAAGACATTTAGGCATCTTTATCTAAGTCTAGACATAGAATGGATAATAGTTCATAGAACATTCTTTGTGGGTAATTAATATACGGAGTGGGCCTATTTAGAACCTAGACATAGGATTTCTTGTACTTGAAACTCGACGCGTTTTGTCTTTGAAAAGCATAGCTCTTTTGCAAATGCAGCGTTCAAACGTGGCCACGTCTACACAGATTAACATTTGAGCGTCATAACGTCTAAACGCGTTATAACGTCCGCTAGGAAGGATTTATTTGCATACAACAACTCAACTCATCTCTCATCCATAATCACAACCAACATTTGTTTACTTATTCTATTTACATCTTTAGCTTTTAAGCAAACTCTTATTGCCGATTTGATACTTGATTCTCTTGTGTTTTGAAACTTGAACTTTGAAAGCACACCAATCCTCGTGGGAACGATCTCTTACTTATATCCACTTTATTACTTGTGCGATGTGTATACTTGCACTATAATTGCGAAAATTCATACTACTACACAAACGCTAACAACCAAAGCAGACTTCTAAATAACAAAACAACATACAATTTAAGTCACCACACACAACATTTTTCTCAATTTCATTTACCGTCTAACCACACAATGCAATTACTACTTTGAACATGTATCAAAATTCCTAACGAAAATTCGGCAGAGTTTCCTCTGAAATATGGACATCCCAAAAATACTTTTACCTGTATAACCAGATCCGAGCATCAATTTTGTTCAAAAATCATTAATTCTCGCACATATACAAAATTTACGGTTGTCCAAAAGATTTGTAAATTCAAACTAACACAATCCATAATCGAAAACCATATTCAAGCATAACAATTAAACAATCAAATCTTTATGGTTTCGTTCTAAGTTTCAAACAAACATAATTTCTCAAAATGGCGTTTTTGACTCGAAAATTCACGAAACTCCAATTTTCGAAATCCGTTCAACAACTCCTACAATTCAAATTGGAGAAATAACAACAAGAACAACACCCAATCATGTCCGAGCATAACACCGGTTCTAGAGGTGGACATACACCAAGAGGAGGTAGAGGACATGGTCGAGGACCACAGATACATACAGAGAGACAATAGTTGTTGATGATGAACACTACCAAAGGCGTGAACTCATCAATGCGGGACCACAAGATATGGTCAATAGACGGGGATAGGCCTATGCGTGACTATGCCGTGGCTTAACCTCGCTCATCTACAAACAGGCATTGCTAGACCAACCCTTCATACTTTGGTCACTTTGAGTTCAAGCCAATGATGTTCCAAATGTTGCGATCATGGGTCAATTTGGAGGTTTCCTCAAGAAGATCCATATTCTCACCGAGACAATTTACGGATGTGTGCAAGCAACTTTATCATTCCCGAGTCTCGGAGGATGCCTTTAGATTGAAGCTCTTCCCATATTCACTCAAGGATAAGGCTAAAATTGGCTAAACTCCTTAGAGCCAAATTCTGTTCACACATGGGATGAGCTAGCGAGAAAAGTTCCTTGCCAAATACTTTCCTCCCAACAAAAATGCTAAGTTCGAGAAATGATATCACTTCCTTCAAACAAAGGGAAGGGAATCATTATTTGAAGCTTGGGAGAGATGGAAGGAGTTACTAAGAATGTGCCTCACCATGGCATTCCCGTGGTAATCCAAATGGAGACTTTCTATAATGGCCTAGATCACCCACAAGATTGATACTTGATGCTTCATCGGTGGTGTCATTCTCAACATGTCCTTTTACGAGGCATGCAAGCTTATTGATGACATAGCCACCCACAACTCTCTCACCGCCATCCGATAGATTTACTCCTGGGGAAGAAGGCAGGTGTTCACGAGATAAGTGAAGTCACTGCTCTTTCTGCTCAAGTGGCTACCCTGACCAACATGATCAAAACTTTGAGTACTTAAAACGTGGCCACGTCTGAGAAGCAGACTGCTGCAGCAGTTGAACCTACCCATTCTGGTGGAGTAGTTTGTGTTTATTGTGAAGAAGGGCATGTGTATGAAGAGTGTCCCTACAACCCTCAATCTGTAAACTTTGTCTCTCAGAACAAAGGAAATGGTCCCTATTCCAACTCCTACAATTCAAATTGGAGAAATCATCCAAATTTCAATTTGGAGAAACAACAATGCATTGAATGCCAAAGAATATCGCTCTCCCGCAATACCTCCAGATTCCCTCCTCAACAACAACAGAGGCAGTATGTGCAGAACAACAACAATAGCAACTTGGAGGCCATGATGAAAAGCTTCATAAGTGATTGTAAGACTACTTTGCAAACTCATGAGTCTTCAATCAAAACTCGAAAATCAAATTGGACAGATAAATCGACTCTCTCACTCAAAGACGAGAATGGATCTCTTCCTTCTACAACAGAAACACCATCATCATCAACCCCAATGGTAATAATGGGGTAAATGGTCGAGTAAATGCAATTTCTTTAAGAAGTGGTACTGAATATCCTGAACCAACTATGCCCGTGGAAGAAGAATTACGGGAGAAGCAAAAGAAGTACCGGAGAAAGAAAAAAGAAAGGAAAAGAAGCAAGCACAAGTGGTGTGAAGAAGGATATTCCGGACGTTACAACGTCTAATTTTGAACCAGGAATCAAGATCGCATACCTAGGCTTGTACACGAGTATCTTCCTCCACCATACCCTCAAAGATTGAAGAAGGCCCATGAAGATAAGCGATTCAAAGAAGTTCATGGAGATGTTGAAGCAGCTACACATCAACCTTCCGTTGGTTGATGCTTTACAGCAGATGCCAAATTATGCCAAGTTCTTGAAAGACATCATCACCAAAAGGAGAAGGCTAGGGGAGTTTGAAACTGTTGCTTTAATCAAGAATGTGTAGCTTAATTATGCGAGAATAAACTCCTAGAAAACTCAAGGATCTGGCGGTTTTTACTATACCATGCTCCATTGGAGATTTTTACATTGGCAAAGCTTTATGTGACTTGGGAGCAAGTATCAACTTGATGCCCAAGTCCATTTATGACAAACTTGGTATAGGAACCGCGCGGGCCTACTTCTTTAAGCTTAACTTTAGGTGATAAAAGCGAGTTTATCCTGAGGGCATATTAGAAGATGTTTTGATTAAAGTTGACAAGTTTGTGTTTCCAAAGTGGATTTTGTTATTTTGGATTTTGATGCGGATAAAGAAGTTCCCATCATTCAGGGAGACCATTCTTAGCTACTGGGAAGGACAATCATTGATGTGCGAGAAAGGAGAATTAATCATGAGAGTCAATGACCAAGAAGTCAAGTTCAACGTCCTCACGCGCTTTCAGTATCCGTAACCAAATACGAAGAAGAGTGTTCTTATGTGGTTGCCATTGATCATATGGTCCAAAAGCGTTCAACAAGGACAATAATCATCCGGAGAAGCTTAGGGGAATAATGAAATACAAGAGTGGTTAGCGAGAAGAAGTTGTTCCTCTGAGACGTTGTAACGTCTGCTGCGAGACGATGGCCACGCCTCGAGCCCCTACACCAAAGTCATGGACAAAGAGGTATGAATCTTTAGGGCAAGAGGAATCAAATCAAGAAGAATGTGCCTCCATTAAAGAGCCACCTACTTTGGAATTAAAGGTGTTGCCCGATCATTTAAAGTATGTCTTCTTAGGGAAAATGATTAGTTACGGTGATCATTTCTTCCAAGCTCACTCAAGAAGCGGGAAGATGATCTCATTACTACCCTGAAGAGACATAAAAGGCAATTGGTTGGCAAATGGCGGACATCAAAGGTATCAGTCCCACAATCTGCATGCATAGAATAGTCTTGGAGGAGAATGCCAAGAATAGCATTGAAGGGCAGAGGAGATTGAACCCCATAATGAAGGAGGTGGTGAAGAAAGAAATCATCAAATGGTTGGATGCAGGAATCATCTACCCTATTAGTGATAGCTCTGGGTGAGTCGATTCGGTGCGTGCCCAAGAAAGGAGGAGTTCTTGTGGTAACAAATGACAAAAATGAGCTAATTCCAACAAGGATGAGAATAGCCGAGGATATGCATGGATTACGAAAGCTAAACAAGGCAACTAAGAAGGATCACTTCCCTCTTCCATTCATTGATCAAATGCTAGACAGGCTCGCAAGGAAAGATTTCTACTGTTTCCTTGATGGTTATTCAGGTTACAACCAGATAGCCATAGCACCTGAAGATCAAGAGAAGACAACATTCACTTGTCCCTATGGTACCTTTGCTTTGAGAAGGATGCCATTTGGACTATGTAATGCTCTGCAACATTTCAGAGGTGCATGATGGCCCCGCTTTTTCGATTTCATTGAGAACTCCATGGAAGTTTTTATGGACGATTTCTCGATCTATGGAGATTCATACAAAGGATGCCTGGATAATTTGGAAGGAGTTACGATAAGGTGTGAAGAAACCAATCTAGTGCTCAATTGGGAAAAATGCCATTTCATGGTACAAGAAGGAATAGTATTGGGACACGTAATATCAAAGAAAGGTTTAGAGGTGGGCAGAGCAAAAATTGATGTTATTGATAAGCTACCTCCACCCACAACCATCAAAGGAGTCGAAGTTTCTTAGGACATGCGGGGTTTCTGAGAAGATTCATCAAGGATTTCTCAAAAATTTCAAAACCCTTGTGTGCTTGTTGTTGCAACGTGACCACGTCTTCAATTTTGATGAGCGGTGTCATGAAGCTTTCAACAAATCAAGACGCTTTTAATGCTGACTCGGTAATAGTCACTCCAGTTGGTCCAAGCCATTTGAGTTGATGTGTGATGCAAGTGATTATGCCGTGGGAGTCAGATTGGGGCAAAGGTATGGAAAAATTTTTCATTCTATTTATTATGCCAAGAAAACCTTAGATGATGCCCAATTAAATTACACTTTGTATCAAAAATAACTCTTGTTTGTTGTGTTTGCATTTGATAAGTTTAGATCATACTTAGTGGGTGCAAAAGTTCTTGTTTTCACCGATCATTCAGCCATTAAGTACTTAATTTCTAAAAAGATGCAAAGCCAAGACTTATTAGATGGGTTCTCCTCCTCCAAGAATTTGACTTGGAAATTCGTGACAAAAGGGGGGAGGAGAACCAAGTTCTTGATCATCTTTCTAGGCTTGAGAATGTTGATGCAGTGCACAGTGAAAAGGATATAAAAGAAAAATTTCACGATGAGAGACTATTATCGGTTGCCTCGATGAGTTGAAGACGTTACCACGTCTATGACACTTTCGTCAAACGTCATAACGTCTGATACTACTGCTCCATGGTATGCCGACATAGTTAACTTCCTTGTTAGCAGAATTGTGCCTTTAGGATTCAACTATCAGCAGAAGAAGAGGTTCTTCCACACTATAAAGCACTATTTCTGGGATGAACCATACTTGTACAAATTGTGTCCGCATCGGTTACTAAGAAGATGCCTAGGCGAGGAAGAGCAACTCCATGTCTTTGCAACAATGTCATTCAAAGACCTTATGGTGGACATTTTGGAGGTACTAAAACAAACAAAGGTCCTACAATCAAAGCTACTATTGGCCAACATTATTCGAGAGATGCACATGAGTCGGTTAGGAGATGTGACAAGTGCGAGAGAACAGGAAACATATCTAGCAAGCAAGAGATGCCACTCACAAACATTCTGGAAGTTGAATTGTTTGATGTATGGGGAATGGACTTCATGGGACCATTTCCTATGTCTCATGGAAATCTCTACATTCTGGTAGCCGTGGATTACGTGTCAAAGTGGGTTGAAGCGGTGGCATTACCAAACAATGAAGCTAAATCATTAGCAAGTTCTGAAAAAGAATATATTCACAAGATTTGGTACTCCAAGAGCCATAATCGGTGATGAAGGCTCTCATTTTTGCAATAAGTTAATTGAGAACCTCTTGGCTAAATATGGAGTAAAACATAGAATTGCTACTGACTTATCACCCCAAACCAAAGGTGGCTGCCGAATATCCAACGAGGAGATTAAAAGAATATTAGAGAAGATGGTTGGTCCCAATGAGAAAAGGAGTGGTCATTACACCTGGATGTGCACCTTGGGCCTACCGAACCAAGATACAAAACACCATTGGGCATGTCTCCGTACAAGCTAGTTTATGGAAAGGCTTGTCACCTGCCAATTGAGCTCCAACATAAAGCTTATTGGGCGATAAAACAAATAAATCTAGATCATGCAAAGGCTGGTGAGGCAAGATTGTTACAATTGAATGAGCTAGAAGAGTTTAGACACCATGCCTATGAGAGCTCAGCAATGTATAAAGAAAAGACCAAGAAGTGGCACGATCAAAGGATCCAAAGGAGAGAGCTAGCAGAAGGACAACAGTGTTCTTTGCTCAATTCAAGGCTGAAATTGTTCCCAGGGAAGTTAAAGTCAAGATGGTCAGGTCCATTCAAATTAATGAAGATATATCCTCATGGTGCCGTGGAATTATTTGATGAAAAGACAAACACCATATTCAAAGTTAATGGCCAACGTGTGAAACAATATCATGGAGAACATGTGGAAAGGGACAAGATCCAAATGTCCTTCAACAATTCTTGAATAAAAGAGACAAAAGTCTGGCTGAAGACTCTTAAAGCAAGCGCTCTTGGGAGGCAACCCAAGGATTTTTAATTTTTCTGTGTCTTTTTAATTTTTGTTTTGCAGGAATAAGTGTTGAAAGAAAGGTGGAAGTGAAAGATGGTAGACGTCGTAACGTCTCAGTATTTACTAGGCGTTAGCACGCCCGGCGATCAAGCGCATTTTTAAATGAAGTCAAAGACGTATGTGATGACGTGTCAAAAATGATTTCCCTCTGCAAAACGAACGTGGTAACTGACCACGACGTCATCTCCTTCCCCTACTTGTCTAATCAACGGTTACTTTTCTCCATTACTCCACTCTACCATTTCTCAACTCCCCATAACCACTTCCCCATAAAAATCTAACCATTCACCACCATTCCACCACCTGCAGCCTATTTCTAACCTCTCTCTCTCTCTGAAACCAAATTCTCCCATCCCTTTCTCTGAAAACCTAAAATTTCCAGAAATCCCCCATTTCCTTCCAAACATTTTCTGCACAAAAACCATGACTAAAGTGAAGCAATCCGCCACCAAATCCTCTGGGAAAGGAAAGCATGTTGACCTAAGTTCCTCCTCAGCCCCCATCCCTGAAACACCAAACCCATCTAAAAAGAAAGCCCTACTTCCTGAAAGGGGTTTTAGTCAAGAAAACCCCAATCCTAATTTTCTCGCAACCGTCGCAGCGTTGGGTTGGCAGAAATTTGTTATGCACAGAAAAGAGTATATTGCTACTCTGGTTCACGATTTCTACAAGGGGATCGTTGAAAGGCCTGAAGGAGAGCCATCCATCGTCTCAAAGGTAAGAGGAGAGGAAGTCAAGTTTGGGGTAAGGGTCATTAATGACTATTTTGGATTAGGATACTATGGCAAAGCTGTGGAGACCAAACAGAAGAACTATGAGTTGGCTGAGATGGATGCCATTAAGGAAAGGATATGTGTTGAAGGTGTTGTGCAGGAAAGAAGAGGTGAGCATGGGAGCGAGTTCAAGATAATGAAGAAATACCTTTGTGATGAAGCCAACACTTGGTTCCATTTCATAAGGCAACGCTTAATCCCTACCTCTCACACATCTTGGGTTGACAAGGAGAGAATGATTGTGATTGATGCAATCATGTCCGAGACAAAGTGGAGGTTGGGAAGTTGATCAACCGCGAGCTCAACAAATGGAAGAACAGGGAAGGATGGATATTTGTACTTCCCTTGTTTGATAAGCGATCCGTGAATGGAGGCGGGAGTGGAGATAGAAGCCTCGTAACTTGGGAGCAACCTCGAGGCCCCTTTTCAACAAAATTTCAGCCTAGGGTGAAGTCTGCGTCTTTGCCGAGTTCTGTTTGATACTCGGGCGTTACAACGTCCGGGAGGAAAAACAGAACTCCCTAGCCAAGTTTATCAAAGAACAATTTGAGTGGCAAAAGAAGGTATTTGCCTGTGTCTAAGGAAAGAAAGCGGTTGAGGAACTGTATTGCACGAGTGGATGCAGGGGAAGAAAATGAAGATGATGTTCCATTGTCTACAATCCAAAGGAGAGTGTCAAGAGAGAAAAAGCAAAGCGAGCAAGAAGCCCACCAAAGAGGCAAAGCCCGAAGAAAGAAACAAAAGAAGGTAAGTAGTGAGGAAGATTTTAATTCGATGATTTAGATGATATTTACGATTGTGATGCAGAGGAATCAAAGAAAGTAAGCATGGAAGTAATTAGTGAAGAGGAGGAAGAGGAGGAGAGCCACGAGGAAAAGGGGAGTTCGAGTGAAAGGACTGAAAGTGAGTCCCAAAGAATTCAATCAAACAAAGAGCCACCCAAGAAAAATCCAAAACACCTAGCCCCAAAGCACAATCCCCACAGCACCACACAACCACCACCTTCACCAAAAGAAACCTCCACCCATGACCAAAACACCCCAAAAACCCCACAATCCAAGGCTCAAGACCAACCAACAACAAAACCACCCCACCCCAACTCGAACCACAAAAGCAATCATCACCCGAAGCGGGCGTGGCGGCGTCTGAACCAACAAACACAGAAAGCAACCCACAATCCCAACCCATTTCCCCCCCCGAAAAAACAGAGTGAAAATCGCGCTTGCATACAATCCATTTGGAAGGAAGAAGAGACAACGAGATAGTTTGCTAAGTCAAATCAAGCTCGAGGAGCGGAGAAAAAGAGGAAGTTGCGACCACCACAACACTCGTGCGAAGCTTCCCGTAAAAGAAAAAGTCAAAGTCTTTGCGGATGCGACTGCTCACGCTACTTAGTGGTGCATTCGTTGCCATCTTTGCTTCAAGCGCCTTCCCGCTATTGTTGAAAGAAGCGCTGCGCAGACGCTTGTAACGTCTGCTTTGAAAAGAGGCTGCAGCCAAACTTGCGAAATGCAAGTCATCAATGAACGTGAAGTCGCATTGGAAAGGTCAAACAAAGAAGCAATGGAGGAGGCCACACGTAAAACTAGCGAGCACTTGTTGAAGCAAGCCCGGGGATCGATTCTTTGGGCTCGAGTATCATCATCGATCGACGTGGCGGCGTCTAAAGAGCCGCAGGTGGAAAAAGCCCGTGTGATCCCCGGTGAACCAATGCAAGTCAACCTGGCGATCTAGCAATGAGAATGTGGGAGGAGGCCAAAAAGAGGATTGCTTTGAAGCCTCAGTCTTCTTTGGTGGAAGTGTTGGAGCAAGTACAAAAGAGAAAGAATCGATGAAACAACAACAACCACCACCACCGAGCAAGGAGGAGTGAAGGTCAAGAAAGAGAAAAGGGAGAAGAAGAAAGGAGAAGGTCAAGCGGGAGTACCCACCGACAAAGCGGAAGGCTAAGGTCCAGTGCATCAAACAAGTAAGTCCCCATTCCATTTCAATAATAGTTGTAGTTTTTTTTTTTTTAGTTTTAAAATGATAATTTTAGTAGTTTTTTCTTTTACTGCTTCAGCAGAGAAACCCCCTAAAAAAAAAAAAACAAACATCTTTGTTTATCTGTGAGCGGTGAGGACACTTTGCTCATCTTTAAGTGTGGGGATCTCAATGTTTTAAATCTCTGTTTGTGATTATACATGAAATCAAATGCATAAGTAGTCTCTGTTCTTACTCACAAGCATAAAAATAATTCTCTTTGGGCTAAGGTTAGTGAAAATGTGTGTGTGAGTAACCTATGCATGATTAGATGAAAAGAATTGATTGTTGCTCCTACACAAACTCTGTTTTAAGAAGGAATCTAGTTAGCAAGGGAATATTTTGTGCTGAAGCTAGTTTTGGTGAACTTTGGTGAAAATAAAACTTGATTAAAAACCTAGAATAGCGATAGAAGCTAAGTTTGGGGGTAAATCAAGTCGTACTAAGGTTCTGTGTGCAAAGACTATAGGATGGTTAAGTGCAGGTGTAGCGTGAGTGCAACGTTGTAACGTCTACCCGTAACGTTATAATGTCTGCCGTGTGTGTAGTGTTGTGTGCTCAGACGTTGCAACGTCTCACCTATAAACGTTGTAACGTCTATTCCCAAAAATACCAAAAAGAGTGTGTTGATACAAATAAGTGGAAAATCCACATGTAATCTCTGTAATACCCTGAAACAAATGCTGAGCGCTCTTTAAAAAAAAAAAAAAAAAAAAAACTCCAAAATGGAGCAAAATAAAGAGAGTTGCTCAAAAAGGAGGGGGTTACAGTCCTTTTTGCGTGTGTAAGTCAATAAATTAGTTGCACTAACCTAGTCCTAGCACCCACTTAAGACCCTTTGTCATGCTTAAAATAAACCCCCATGTCTTATGTGAAAATGTTAGCCTATTCTTTGTTTTGAAAGATGTTTTACTGTCACCATTTGGGAAGCCACTCTTTCATAGGCCAAAACTGTTTCTGAACTAGCTAGAGGAAGATTTAAATGCAGAGATCACACACTCACTTTGAGCTTTAATGAATCTGGAATTTAATCATGCAAGTGGTGTGTGAGTGCGTGAGAAATTAGCCCTTGAGAATGAATTTTTGATCTGTTGATTGAGTAAGAACATAACCCTGCTAGTGTAGTTGATTTCATGTTTTGTTTTATTTTCTTTGTTATCTTGATTGCTTGAGGACAAGCAATGACTTAAGTTTGGGGTGTGATAACTCATATTTATATGAGTTATTTATACTCATTCAAAGAATAAGTCATGCAAGTTCTCTAGCAATACAAGGAGTATTTAGTTAAGTTTTATGTAATTTACGAGTCTTTAATAAATAAATAGATGAAGTGATGAATCAGTGCATTTAGGCACCAAGTGGTGCCCTTGAGAGCGTTTTGATGCTTTTTTGTGCTTGTGCGGAAATTAGTCTTTGAACGTTACCACGTCCCTCACCACGTCTACTAAAGTGTAGCGGAGAAAGGGTGAAAAGATCTTCATTTTGGCGCTAAGAAATGATAAGTCAAAGATATAAAAGTCGGAAGATTTTTGTTCCCCATGAGTGGACGCACAAGAGCAATCAGAGCTCTCGAATAAAGGTCGGGAAAAATAGAAGAAACAGATATGGTAGGTGGGCAAGTGACATCAGCACGCGTAAGCAAAGAGGTTATTTAAAGCTCACTCAGGCTCTCTCTCAAGCATCATCTCTTCCACCAACTTCAGAATCACTTCATCTTCATCTCCTCACCATCCTCCATTTACACTCGAAACTAGTTTTGTAAAGAAGATCTGGAAACAGACTTCTATATTTAGCTTGTCTGAACTTAGTTTTCATTGTCTGCATTTTGTAAAGCTCAGACGTTGTGACGTCTATACAGCGTATATGCTTAAAAGCTGCTTAGGTGTATCTTTTGCACTTGAGTTCTTTTTCTGTATGTATGGTATTAGGATTTCACATCCTTTTCATTCTCAGAAAGATGCTCGGCATGAGCTAAACACTTTGTAGTTGAGTTGTTAATTTGCTTTTAATGAATTTCTAGTTAATGTTATGAAGTGTTAACGTTGCCTCGCTTTAAATCTTTGCGTAATAATATTTTCAAAACTTGTTTTGAGGTTGGCCTCTTAAAATGGGTAGATTCATAGAATACAGGACATGGTCTATGAAAAGAAATCAAAGATTTATATGAATGAACAATGCACTAAAGACATTTAGGCATCTTTATCTAAGTCTAGACATAGAATGGATAATAGTTCATAGAACATTCTTTGTGGGTAATTAATATACAGGAGTGGGCCTATTTAGAACCTAGACATAGGATTTCTTGTACTTGAAACTCGGCGTTTTGTCTTTGAAAAGCATAGCTCTTTTAACAAATGTTCAAACGTGGCCACGCTCTACACAGTTAACATTTGAGCGTCATAACGTCTAAACGTTATAACGTCGGCTAGGAAGGATTTATTTGCATACAACAACTCAACTCATCTCTCATCCATAATCACAACCAACATTTGTTTACTTATTCTATTTACATCTTTAGCTTTTAAGCAAACTCTTATTGCCGATTTGATACTTGATTCTCTTGTGTTTTGAAACTTGAACTTTGAAAGCACACCAATCCTCGTGGGAACGATCTCTTACTTATATCCACTTTATTACTTGTACGATGTGTATACTTGCACTATAATTGCGAAAATTCATACTACTACACAAACGCGAACAACCAGCAGCTTCCTAAATAACAAAACAACATACAATTTAAGTCACCACACACAACATTTTTCTCAATTTCATTTACCGTCTAACCACACAATGCAATTACTACTTTGAACATGTATCAAAATTCCTAACGAAAATTCGGCAGAGTTTCCTCTGAAATATGGACATCCCAAAAATACTTTTACTGTATAACCATCTGCATCAATTTTGTTCAAAAATCATTAATTCTACGCACATATACAAAATTTACGGTTGTCCAAAAGATTTGTAAATTCAACTAACACACCCCATGAATCGAAAACCATATTCAAGCATAACAATTAAACAATCAAATCTTTATGGTTTCGTTCTAAGTTTCAAACAAACATAATTTCTCAAAATGGCGTTTTTGACTCGAAAATTCACGAAACTCCAATTTTGAAATCTGTTCAAACATAACATAAACAACATTTTAAAATTTCCTAAACGTGAGTAAAACTCACCTTTTGTTTCAAAAGATTTTACCTCGTCAAACCATGAAATTATTGTAAGACCTCGTCATTTTCAAACAACATCAATCCATGACCTAATCGGTCCTAAAGCTAAAATCACGTCACATCTCATAATAAAATTCTAAACAACTTGGAAATGAATTTAACACAATTCTTGACATTACGTTCATTCCCAAAAACACAGAATTTCCAAGTACTGCTTTCTTTTGAAAATTGTAGAATTCACAATTTTGTCCAAAAAGAAAACTATACGCAACCTCAAATCTTATTATAACACGAACATGTTGCCACACCAAACAACCACTTATTATTTTCAAAATTTAGTTTTTCGACATAAACTCGGAAGTTAGAAAAGTCAATCATTTCATCTTTGCCAAAAAGGAGACTATACGCTGAATCCTAACCTTAATTGTTATAACCGAGCACCGCATTTCATTTCAGTACATAACTTTAAAACAATCTAGCACAAATCAAAATTAAACTCATGTGCATCACAGAAACAATCAACCTATAGCCAAACGTCAATCAAAGGTAACAATATTCAACAAGCAAATCCTTCGATTATTGTCTATCCACTACACTTAGGCATATTCACAACCCACTTCATCATCTACACTTAGTCACTTCACCTTTGACTATTACACTTAGGCACACTACACCTAATCACTCCCTAACCTCGGCCATTACACTACCCACGCTTCGGTACATTCTTTTTTTGGCACCTCGGTTCTCTACACTACGTCACGCTAAGATTTACTACACTTACTATTCAACGTACCTAAACCTCGGTACTACATACCTTGATCATAATACACCTAACTCAAATAGCTACCCCTAGGCATACTTAATCTACACCCTTTTGCTTTGTACCAAAACTCTATTTTCAGGTCACCAAAGTCTCGCTCGATTATTCAAACACCATTAATTTATCGTTAGGGAACTATACCATAGCAATCATTTAAGTACTAATGCTCCTATCTTACGTCAACCCATGTCTAAATCACAAACAATGCCTTCCTCAGCTCGGCATTCCTACTCTTCGTACCTAATTGTAATCATTTAATCGTCAAGGTTACTCAATATCGTCTAGCTCCTATATAGGTACTCCCCCAACTACCATACTTTTAAGAACAATTTTTTTTCTACCTTAGGCTTTCCAGAACTGCATTTTCTAAACTTTTTCCAAAAAGGCATGCTCTAAGCATGAACTTCAAATCCAAAGTGTCAATCCCTATTTTGACATCTCCTACTATCAAACCCCAAATCAAACTCAAACACCCATAAGGCACCTATTTAAATAAAAATTAATAGTCAACCGGACTTGCACACACCACTCAATCAATCAAGTTGTAATTAGTACATATTCGTAATTTATAGAAACCACGAGTTATTGTCGCCTCTTTCATTGGGAATGAGTTATCGGGGTGATCGGTCCCTCCTACTCATGCAACCAACTAATTAAGGTCACAAAACTACTTCCCTTTCAATTTATAACTACCACATTAAAAGATTTTTAACGCGACCGAGTCGGGCGTCGTCACGACTTTCACTCCTTTGGCGTCGTTAGAACTCTTTTAATCACACATACCTTAATGATACGAGACAACGATCCGCGAGCAGACAAAATCAATGCTACAATCACCGATTCGCATTCGGTCACATGTACCTCAATAATACTATATAACTTGCAATCGTAATCTAACAAATAAGTCGCAAGGCACGCCGTCGATTTAGCAAACCAACAAAGTTAACGAATAATAAGCAGCAATATAATTATGATTTTAGAACGAGTACTAAGACTCGAGGTTAACGAGACTCGACAACTTGGTCGGACGGACCGAATCGCTCTCGATACCACTAATGTAACACCCCCTTATATTATACACTAATTAAGCTAATAAAAATCGAGTTTTTCAAAACTCGTCCACGCACCTCAAAGAGGGTGGTACATTTCAATAAAACAACGTCAAAACATATTTAAAATCCAAACGCATCAAGCGCGTAAAATGCATAACATAGTCACGTGGGTTAAAACCCTCAAAACAACTTTGTTTAGTGTTTACATAATCCATCAAATAGTTCGCAGTAGCGGGAAATGAAAATGAAACGAGTTCACATACTCAATACATAGTTTAAAATCGGGTTAATACATAACCATAATAAAATACTACTAAGACCCCATCCTCGGTGTTACTAGATCGAGCCGACACGATATCCCATGAAGGCATGGCACCTTCACTCGAGAATCACCGTTTGTCGCCACGAGAGCAGGCAACATAAAATGCTAGGGTGAGTCTCTTTACATAAATTATAACAAGTACGATGAGCATTATAATTAGAAAGCATCTAGGCAATCACAATACACCATAATAGATGAATTAACCATCAACAATATTTTATGAAGGTATGAGTATATGCATGTGTGCAATATGCATGTGGATCCATAAACATCACCAAAACCCCGCGTCGCACTCACCTCATTTTGGCCGAAGCCACATCACCATCACCATCACCACGTAATGCATATGATTCATGTGACACTATGACAAATGCATCACAACACAATTCATCACAATAAATATTAAACCATCTTTTTGGCCGAAGCCCGCGTCATTCATTACCTCACCACAATTGCCAATTATTAACCACCACCACCTCAATTATTAATCACCATCTCCTCGATTATTAATCATCACCTCATCAATTATTAACCACCATCTTAACACTTATTAGATTAAATCCCACCTAAGGACCAAACTACCTCATAAGGACCTTTCCTTCACTTAAGGACCATTTTGACACACCAAAATTAATTTAGGGACTTAGGAAATTATTTGACATATTGGGACTAATTAGACACTAAGGGATTATTTTGTCACGCCAAGGATTGATTTAATTCTTAGGGACTAAATTGTCACGCCAAGGATTAAATTAATTCTTAGGGACTAAACCATCACTTAGACACATTTGGGTACCTAGCGCGCGGCGGCAGCCAAAATGGCGCCCATAACCAAACACCAACAACCCACACTCACAAACTAGCACAGGCGCCAAGTTTCTAGCAACCGCGCCCCCTACCACACTCACCACCTCGCGCATGACACACACACACACCACGCACTGGCGCGCTGAATCGCTAGGCATTTGGCGCCCCACAAAGCCCAGACACGAGCACATCAATAAGGCGCACCCAACTTGGTCACGGGCGCCAGATTCCTAGGGAATTGGCGCCCCCTCCTGCCAAAACCACCCAGACCGAAAACACAAGGCACAAAACAGACTCCTGGCACAAGACACCCCACCAGGCGCCAGATTCCTAGAGAATTGGCGCCCTGCACTATGTTCCAACCACAACACACAGCCTGGCGCCAGATTGCCCAGCAATTGGCGCCTGTCCCTTCACCCAAACCGCACACATACTAGAACACAGCAGCCAGGCGCCAAAATGCTAGGCATTTGGCGCCCCCCCTTCCAAGCCTCCACCCTACATACTTCAAAACCTAATTTCTTCTCAAGAATACCTTTCCCACATGACAACACCAACATAGCCATTAAATTATTACCATTAATTCGTCATATTCAAATACTCATTCTCATATGGCCATTCTATCAAACATACACCATGCATAAATCACAACTCATGCTTTTACAACCACAAACAACATGTTATGACCAAATTCAAACATTCCAAACATCAATCAACATATAATCAACACCAAGTCACACAACACATCATCCCTAGAGTTATTCCAACTATAAAACACATCTTACAAGTTATAAAAGATGTAATGGAGAATCCCCTAACCTTGTAAAATTGAAAAACCAAACAAGACTTCAAGCACTTCAACCAGAATCACCAACCAAGCGAGCCTCCTCTTCTTCACTTCTTTCCAATTTCACGATTTCTCTTCTTTCTCTCTAGGGTTCGATTTGGGGGTTTGAGAAAGGGGGAGTTTTTGCAGCTAAAATTGGTATGGTTTTGTTGAGAAACACACAAGGAATGAAATGGAACAAGAATGGAGAAGATTCATTGAAAGGGTCAAAAGTTATGCTCCCATCTCTCTCTCACGCCTCACCCTCTCTTCTTCCTTTTCTTTCTTTCCAGCTCTCGGTTTCCACTTCCCCCTCCTCTCCGATGCTTTCTTTTCTTTCTTTTCATTCATTTGATCCAACATTCAATTGGGCCCAAGTGGATTTGGGCCTCTATTCGCACCCCCCTCCATTAATTCAACTACTCCCTAACTTAATAACATCAACACTCTCTTATTTATTATCTCTCACCTCCATATTTAATTAAAACACCTAATTCATTTAATTAAATATGACTAACCACTTAACTCCTAAGTAATTAATTAAATAAATATTCAAATTATTTTCGGGCGTTACAGGATGCATCCTCTCCACAAAAGCAGATATCAACTCATGGTTGATTGCCCTCAGAAATATGAACCAGAATTACCTCACTTCTGAGGTAATTCCGAAATTCTTTTCAGAATTACTGGGTAATTCCGAAAATCCCAACCGAATTTACTTACTTTTTCGAAATTATGATTTCTGAATTGTGAAATGTGATTTTTGTAAATTTTCAGGGGCATTTTTGTCCGTTTGGGTAATTATGGGGGTGGGATTGATAACGAGGGGGGTGGGAAAAAAAAGCCCTTTATAGCAATAACAATATACTGTGTCAAAAAAGAACATTATACAATTAGAAATCTAAAGAATGCAATAGAGATAGTTAAGAAAGATTATCGCAACAACGAAACTAGAAGGCGGTCTAGAAAAAGAAGAATTAGGCTCTTCACCCCGAAGCTCGCGAGAACGCGTTTTTCAGATCTGAAACCAGAAGCTTGAAGAAAATATATCATCACCCACTGGGGCTCCTTCTCCGCACACGAGCTCCCCCCTTTTTTCTTTCTTCTAATTTCAGTTTCTAGTTGATTTCTAGCATCAAAAAGTTGCATATCTGCACTATGGTTCCTAGCTATGCTAGGATTGGGTCGCTCTCTAGGAGCGCCGCCGGTCATCTCCTCCCCTTCGTTCATCTCCTCCTCTCCTCAGCCTCCCACCGGATTGACCTTCCTTTTTCCCTCCTCACCTCTCTTTCTCTGCCAGAAACATCACTCCCTCTTCCATCTTCCACCATCATGCCTCCTTCGTTCACCCTCTTTTCCTAAATCCAAACTGCCACTCCTCTTCTTCTTTATCCTTTTCTCAGATGCCCTTCATCTACAGATGGCCTTGTTTTTTGGCTCAGATTACCACCATCAGATGTAGATCGATTTCACCAAGTTCCTGGATTTCGAGATCCCGTGGCCGGTCGGTCACTATTTTCGGAGAAAGTCCTGGACTTTCCGGTTTTCTCCCTTTGGTTTCCTTGTGGTTCTGCTGTATTTCAGGTGCTAGGTGTTTCGGTGCACTTCTGCAATGGTTGCTTTTGGTGGCGTTATTGTGGTCAATCTGTGGCTCTGTTTTTAGTGTTTCAGCCTTGGAGTTGTTCTTCTATGGCTGTTAGTGTGCCTCTGTGGATTGGGTGGGAGCTAGGCACCGATTAAGAGGGGCAGTTTGGTCTTTTGTTGCATAGCTTGGAGTACTGCTGGTTTTGTATTTAGGTGTTAATTTCAATTTTTAGGTAGTAGTTGGACTTTAGCAAAGGGCATAGTGAATTGCAAGTCCCTTATTGTGCTTAGTCGTTGGGCTTAAATGTTTAAATCTTAATCTTGTTGGGTTGTTGTGTCGTAAGTCCCTTGGATCGCTCAAGTTATTGAGCGTTTGTTAACAATGTTTGATGTTGTATTTGGTTGGGGCCTTGCCCATATCTATGGTAATCAGTACAACTTGACCAAAAAAAAAAAAAAGATTATCGTAATTCTTATGCATGTTAATGGGAATTTACCTTCAAAATTATCGGGTTAAAGCATTGGGGCCTTTAAAGGAAGATTGTGCTAACTAGGGTGTAAGTTGTACTCTTATTTCAATTACAAAAAGTAATTAGTATGCCAAAACTGTCAAAAAAAACCATGGGTTAGGAAACACCCTATTTCACTCATCATCTTTTGAATATGTTTTTGTCAAAAAAAAAAAATCTTTTGAATATATTTATAGGCTAAAAGGTATTTTTAGTCATTGCAATTGTCAAAATAATCCAGTTTAGTCCCTGTAATTTCAAATTTTTTAAAATAGTCATTGCAATTACCAAACGTTATTAGTTTAGTACCTGCTGTTACTTTAGTGTTAACACCGTTATGTTTTGATGATGTGGCAGCCAATTAGGATGCCAACAAGGATTACTCAGCCAATTAGTTTAGTCCATGTTGTTCCATATCATCTTCATCTCTTCTTCTTCCATCTCGTTCTTATTTCCAGAAACGTTGTTCTCTATTTCACCTTCTCTCTTCTTCTTCCATCTTCTTTCTTGTTCTTCCATATTCACTCTTCCTTTTCAACCTTCTCGATCTACCCATAAACGCTATTTGTTGTTTTACAATACATTGATTTCTAAGTAAAACATGTCAAACATTGATTTCTTTTGTTTTAAACAAAAAATCGTTTTTGGGTTCAGTCTGAAGATTTTATTGAAGATGACGGGGTTAAACAAAAAATAGTAATTGAAGGTCAAAAATCACAAATCTCATATCATTATTTTATGCATCCTGTCTCGCAGCATCTCTTGGAAACCACAAAAGCAGTAATTGAAGGTCAAAAATCACAATGTAGCACAAAATCCATTGCGCACAGAAAATGTGAATATTGCAATCATCCAATCAATTTAACATCTTAAACAAAAAAACATACATCTAAAAGAAGTTCACACCGGTTGTAAAACAGAAATAATAGGGGATAATTAATGGGGATAGTGGGAAAGATCTTAAAGTCAGATTAGGTTTTAAGATTTGGGGATAATGGGGATAGTGGACTTGGGATTTGGGGATAATGAAAAATCAACAAGAAGAAAGAGTTGTTGAAGAAGATTGTGTTGTTGTTGTTGAAGAAGAAGCATCGTGGAAAGAGTTGTTGAAGAAGATTGTGTTGTTGTTGTTGAAGAAGAATAAGAAAGATTGGGGATAATGGGGAAATTGCAGATTTGGGGATAATGAAACACGTGTCTGCATACGTGTAATGACACATCACCTACAAATGCTGCCACGTCATCAATTTTTAACAGTGTTAACACTAAACTAACAACAGGGACTAAAGTTGTAACGTTTAGTAATTGCAGGGACTATTTTAAAAAAATTGGAATTGCAGAGACTAAACTGAATTATTTTGACAATTGCAGGGATTAAAAGTACTTTTTAGCCTATATTTATATATCATAAGTAAATTAAATCACGAATAACTCCACCTAAGCGTCCACCTAAGAAAAGCCACATAGATCTCTTCAAATATGTGGCTTTACACGTCATTAACAGTGGAGCCCACAAATCTACGCTGGATGTCAGTAATTTATTAAAATAAAATAAAGAAATGTCTTACATGGAAGTTGAACACTTGACCTTCGAGTGCCAAACAACAAAAACAACCACTGCACCATACGCTACTTTTGATACAAATTTCACACTCACTCTTAATTAACTCAATGAACCCATACAGATTTCAAATAATTAAGACAATTAAGACATTTTTTAGCTGTCAAATAGTCATACAGTTATGACATAAAATCCTATGTAATATTCAAACGGTTATGATATAAAATCCTTAAACCCATGCCATTACTGCTGCCCATTATCTTATCTTAATCTTAATCTTAATTAAACCCATGTCATTAATGCTACAATTAGACCAGTCATTGATGTTGTGTTAGTTGAAAAATAAGTATTTTGATCTCAAATTAGCAAAAAGAAAAAAATTGTAGCTCTGCTGAGTTTAAATATTTGAATTTGTTTTTAAAATTGTAGCTCTGCTGAGTCTAAAAACTATAATATTAGAGCCCGTTTGTTATGACTTATTTTTTAAAAAAAAACAGTTTTTTTTTTTAAATAATCACTTATGACATGTTGTCTGTTTGTTACAAATTCTTAAAAAAAATGAAAAGCTGAAAATAATCTAAAAAGCTACTTCATATGAGAAGTCGCTTTTGAGTAAACTTCTCAAGAAAATCAGTTTTTAAGAATGATTTTTTTAAAATAAGTGATTTTCAGTATGTTACTCAAACATAAAACAACTTTTCAATTGATGTGCATCGTATATATATATATATATATATATATATACACACACACACACACACAATTGGATTAGAAATTTGCCATCGTATACATATTATCTAACGTATATACGACCTTGCTAAAATATGAGTCGTATATATGTTAGATAACATATATACGATTGATATTTTTTTATAAAAAAAATACGTTTTTTTAAGGGTATTTTGGGGTTTTCAGGGGTAGATGGGATAGTGTGGGGTTAAAAAAAATACCCTTTGTCAATAACATTAAACATAAAAGAATGTTAATTTGGTGGGTAAACAAGGTACCTGAAAATAGATACCTGAAATTGTTATCACTAATGGAGCGTATATGCACTACAATCTGGAGAAACGGAGCAACCATCAGGTAACTAAAAACTAAGAGCAAAACATTTGTCAATAACATTAAACATAAAAGAATGTTAATTTGGTGGGTAAACAAGGTATTAGATAGATCACATACTTAATTATAAAATACAGCTGAATATTGACTTTAGGCTTCGACAATAGAACGTCGTTTTAAAACTAAATAAAAAAGTTTGATCAGTATATCTTATTTATTAAAAATGTCTACACATCTCTATATAAATACCGGGTTCTTCTTTCAGTGAAATTATGTTGTACCAAAATTTCAATAGAACTAATTTTTTCTCAACTTATTACCTAATATTAATTTTATTCTCATTGGATGTATAATTAGTGTTATCGTGATACTACTTATTTAAATAAAAGCCGAAAGCACTGATTGGTAAAGTCGCGATCACGATTCTAAATCTCATAATGTTTTCGAAACTATTACGACAACATCATAATGTTTTTGTCATGAAAAAATGTTTACCCGTGCTGGCACGGGTGTTGCAAACTAATTATATTCATAGTTGATCGATTGATCGAAGTAGATAAAAAATATAAAAATATTTAGCTTTTTGATTCACTTCTCTTATCATCCAATGCCTACGTAGTTAGGGTTATCAAACTTGTGGATGAGCGTTCTCTCTGTCACTTCCATTATACATTTTTTTATAATTTTTTCTCTTTGTTTATCCTTGTAATTTTAATTAACAAATCAAAAACAGTCACATTTTTCTATGTAGAGAGATAAATGGTTAATTAGTAAAGTAGACAATATTTTTAAAAAAATCTAGACTCCTAATCATTTTTTTTAAAAGGTGTGACAAAACCTTGAACTACAGACAATTTGAGACGGAGAGAGTACTTAAGTATGATGCTACTTGTTGAAGTGTTATTATTGATACAGGTGTAACGTCATCACGGGATTGGCTCTTTGAACAGCACGAAAGTCGATTTATAGCCTTCTTAAAATGGCCATTAATATTGACTCATTACCCATTACAATAAAATAAAATTAACTTATCAAATAAACAAGAGACTTGCTTATCATCAAAAAATAAAAATAAACAACATTTTGCACCAAAAGAGTAGTAGTCTTTATTGAAAGGGACAAATCTGACGTACTAATGTTACTCTCTTTTTTCTCCATATGGAATAATATTATATTATTAACTTAATTATATGGAATAGCTATAGCTTATGTGTTCAATTTTGTCCTTGACATCATCAGTCATCAGATGATGTTAAACTAGCTAAATTTTTCTATTAAAAAAAATAAACTAACTAAAAAATTTAAGAAAATGAAATTAATTAAACTCAAGAGAGATGGCGTCATCACAAGCCGACCATTGATGTTTTGATCATTCTGCTTATCCGTCAACTCTCAACGTTTCAATGAAGGTTTTTAATTATTACAATTTTAATTCTTTCTATAATGAAATATTAGACCAATCTACATCTATCCACTCATCTATATGATCGATCGCTTTCGAGGAAATGTTTGTGGTGAAATTAGACCCAAGTGTCAATACTTGTATGGTTAGTTTACCTCTGTTTATTGATATAGAAACCATTTTTTTATAGGCGTGTGTAGAATTGTTATTTTTTTAAGGCTTAAATATAGATTACCCCCCTGCAAATATCAACTTTATCTATATATCCCCCTGTAAAAATAAAAGTTTTAAAATAAACTTTGCAAAATGTGAAGTTATCCAGTTACCCCCTTACAGTTAGTTTACATTGACGCTGTTAATTGATGGCTGATGTGGATGCCCAGTTGGATCAATTACGTGGCTAATTAGGGCTTAAATCATCATCATCATCATCATCAGTTCAATCCTCTTTTCTTTCCTCCATAACCCTAATCGAAGCTTCTCTCTTCTTCCCTCCATAACCCTAATCTTATCCTATCTCAATCGAAGCTTCTCCTCCATAATCCTAATCGTATTCTTCTCTCTTCTTCTCAGTTCTTCCGTTGTTTGTTTGATCTTTCCAATGGCCACAAGCAACACCTCTTCTAATGCTTTATCAAGAGATGGGCAACTTCCACTTTATGCATGTGAGCAGCCAATGCGTTTATGGATTGCAAATACCTCTGAAAATCCTGGAAGAAGATTCTGGAAGTGTATTAATTCTGGGGTAAGTAATGTAGGTTTAAATTTGTGTGTTCCCCCTTTATTTTTGGGTTATTGGCATACCATATCTTCGTTGATTTTTGTCTCTCTCTCTGTAGAAACGAAATAGCTTCAAGTTATTCATTTGGATGATGAACTAGATGTTCTACAAGTCAGAATGGTGACTGCTTCAGAAACTGTAGTTGAAGCTAATCCTAAAGTTTTGGAGTCACCAACAAACAGATTTGGTGAATGTAAATATGGTGAAATTTTGACAAATTGGGAGTCAATGAAAGTTACCAAGCTGAAGATTGGTGAAGAAACTCATTGTATCTGAGTGAGTGAAGTGTGAGAGACGAAAATGGTGATGTGAAGTGAGTGAGAGAAGTTGAAATGCTGAAGTGAGTGAGTTAGGTAACACGTGTATAAGCACCATTTACGTGTCATGCCAATGTGGAGTCAAGTGTCACCACACTCAAAGATAGAGTTAACTCTGTTAACTAAAACTAACAGCAGGGGGGTAATTGTAACTAATTAATATTTGCAAGGTTTATTTTAAAACTTTTATTTTTGCAGGGGGGTATATGGATGAAGTTAATATTTGCAGGGGGGTAATCTATATTTAAGCCTTTTTTTAAAACGAATGTATTTATTGGAGGGATTGACCTTTCTTAATAAACTTTTTGCATACGCATTGGTCAAACATCAAATCTAAAATCAAATGATTAATAAACTCAAGTATCTACCAATTGTACTATCACATTATTGATGAGACAAATGTTATTTTGTTCAAATAATATTTTTTCAATAAAACGTCTTTTCTTAAGTAACAAATATTTTTTCAAAATAAGAAGAAGAACGAACAAAAATAAAAACATGGAAGACTGCTTTTGAGAGTGAGGTTATGTTAGCTATTGAGATTGTTTTTGATAAAGGTTGGAATCATTTGTGGTTGGCGTGCGACTCTTAGTTAGTAGTTTTTGCTTTCAGAATTGCAAAATAGTTTCTTGGAAGCTTAAAAATAGATGGAACAATTGCTTATATTTGACGAGACAAATGAACTTTGTTTGCACTCACATTTATAGAGAAGGTAACACCCGTGCTGATAAGCTTACCGGGCATAGTATTAACACACGTGGTTTTGTTTGGTGGGACCTTTCTTCAAGCTTCATTGCTGAGGATTTCTCCAGAAATAAGTTAGGTTTGTCTAGCTACAGGTTATGCTGATTTTCTGTTCGATGGTTTCAGTCTACTTCTGACCTTCTGTTTTTGGTGAGCTGCAAATGATTGTTAGTGACTTTTGTGCCAACCTGGTTGGGATGAGAGTCATTATAATGATGCTTTTGCATGTCAAATTTATCTTTTTTTGGACTAGACTACTTTTTTTAATAGGATTGTCTGTTTTTTCTTTTGGTTGTAATGTTGTTTTTCTCATGAGTGTTGGCCTAGTGCCCCATGTCTTTTGTATCTTTTCCACTTTATATTAATAAATTGTAGGGAGAACACTCTTTTCTTCTTGATGGTTTTTCTCTATTGAGAGTTTTCCATCAGAACGATTTAACGAGACTCCATAATCTCTTCTTTTGTTTAAAAAAACATGGGAGACTAAAACAAAAACCCATGCCAAAATAAAAAAGGAAAAACAATGAGATTATTTAAACTTCATATTTACTCTTATATTTTTTTCTCATGTTATACTTATGAGACTTTGACATAGTTACCTCGAAAATAGAGTCCATCTCCCCAAAACTTGTAACTATATTCATGGCAATGGGGTGGGTCTGGGGAGGGTATTGCATCTCTCGTCCCTACGTATCTCTAGTAAGGTCGAGTTTTGTATCTCCATCCCCATCACAATGAGGATGAGTTCCTCGCAAGTATCCGTTTCTACCACTAATTTAAAGGAAAAATAAAGAAACAATATTTATGATAATTTATAGAATAAAATCATAATTATTATACAATGATAAAATGAAGTTAAAAGTGTTAAATTAGAGTTTTTATTGAAAATAGATCAAAATTCAAATTAAACAAAATTTATGAAACAAAATTATTTCCAGCATCTGAGTCAGAGGTTTCATCCATTTGTTCACTCCAAAGATTGCTAACATGAATAGGAGTATTGATTGAATGAATTCCTTTTGAGAGACCCAAATAACTATTTTGTCTTGAAAATATCTATCTATCTAATATAATCTATCTAATCTAATCTATCTAATCTATCTAATATGGTCAAGAAAAGTGTGAGCAGTATTACATTTTTAGTGTAACTATACGGATGACACATGTCCAAATTTAAGGACAATTAGGTAAAATCTTCACTAAAAAAGTAAAAAGCAAAATTGTTCAGCTTTTACAATTTGTTCAAATTAATTAAAAAAATGCAATTTTTTTAATATGTCACATGTCAAACAATAATATGCAATTCCACGTCAAACAAAAAAAATTCAACTTCTAACAATTTTAAGCAGTTTTTTACTAATTTTTTTTCATCAAATATAGTAAAGAAAGGTATGAGCAATATTATATTGTTAGTGCAACTATACGGATGACTCTGTTAGTTGTAATGAGTCATTTAGGCTCACACGTGCAAGTTGCCTTCACATGTGTGAGTTAGTTAGTCAAACAAAGAAAGAAAAGTCAATTGGTAAAGTTAGTGATAACTGAATAAGGTTTGTTGTTAGAATTCAGTTACTGCATCTCTTGTATATAGTTCAAAGAAAAGCGCAGAAGATCAATTGAATGATTCATTTCACAAATTCACTTTCTTTTCTTCCAGTCTCAACAACTGGTATCAGAGCTCTCTCGGGGGCCTGATCCAGAAGCGTTCGTGTGTTCGTTCGTTTCGCGAGAGAGCAAATTGAAGAAGTGTGAGATCGATCATTGAAGGTTAAGCAATGGCAGAACGTGAATTTCTCACGCCATCAGTTCCAAAATTTGACGGATTTTTTCGAGCATTGGGCGCTTCTAATGGAGAATCTTCTCAGATTGAAGGATTATTGGAGCGTCGTGGAGCAGGGAATTCCCGCGTTGCAGGAGAATGCAACACCAGAGAATGTAAAATCGGTTGAGGATGCGAAATTGAAAGACTTGAAAGCCAAGAACTACCTTTTCCAAGCAATTGAAAGGGGAATCATCGAGACCATGTTAACGAGGAGCACCACGAAGGAGATTTGGGATTCGATGAAGGAAAGGTACCAGGGCTCAACGAAGGTGAAGAAGGCTCAGTTACAGGCATTAAAGAAGGAATACGAAAAGCTACAAATGAAAGATGAAGAGGGCGTAGCAGATTTCTTCACAAGAACCTTGACTCTTGTGAACAAGATGAAAGCACAAGGCAAGAAAATGGCTCAACACTCTGTGGTGGAAAAGATACTTCGTTCAATGAACATCAGGTTTGAGTACGTAGTCTGTTCAATTGTAGAATCAAATGATGTTGAAACCATGACTCTAGATCAACTGCAAAGTAAATTGATTGTTCATGAGTCTAGAATGAAGAGTCTTGAGACACATAAAGGTGGGGAACAAGCCCTTAAGGCTACTGTGGGTGGCCGGTCTGGAGGTAGTACTAGAGGAAGAGGAAGAGGAAGAGGTAGGCAATGGAGCAATAAGGACAATATTGAGTGCTATAAGTGTGGAAAATTAGGTCATTACAAGAACGAATGTCCTAGTTGGGAAGAGGAGCAAACTTTCTTTGAGTTTGATGAAGAAGAGGCGCTTTGCTTATGGCAACCAGAGATGAAGGAAACACTGATAAGAGGAGAGAAAATTTGTGGTTCTTGGATTCAGGGTATTTTGCTGGGTTTGATGAAAAGGATGCAATCTTGCTTATGGTAAACAAAGATGATGAAAAGACTGACAAGAGGAGAGAAGAATTGCGGTTCTTGGACTCGGGTGCTCGAATCATATGTGTCACAGTGAATTGGTTCACTGACTTTGATGGTACATTCTCGTAGTCCGTGAGACTTGGAATGGCACAAGATTAGCCGTGTGAAAGGGAAAGGGACAATGAAATTGAAGATTGGAGGCATCATACTGATTATTCTGAGGCGTGTACTATGTCCCGCACTTAAAAATAATCTGTTATCACTTGGACAATTGCAAGAAAAGAAGGCTGAAAGTTGTAATTGAAGATAATGAGTGCAAGGTGTATCACAAAGAGAAGGGTCTTTTAATCACGAGCTACATGACCAAGAATAGAATGTTCATCATAACAAGTCATGTGATTCCTCTTGCACTATTAACTGAGTTCTGTCATAATGTTGAGGATGGTGATATGCCTCATCTATGGCATTGCAGGTTTGCTCATTTGAGCCACAAAAGTTTGAAGACTTTGTGTCAAAAGGATATGGTCAGAGGACTGCCAACTCTACAAGAACCACTGAAGACGTGTGAAGATTGCTTGAAGGGGAAGCAACACAGGGAGGTCTTTCCTAAGGAGAGCACATGGAGAGCAGCCAAAGTACTTGAACTAATTCACAGTGACATCTGCGGGCCTATCACTCCAGAATCCAATGGCCAAAAAAGAGATGTTAGATTTGCTGAAAATGAGAAATGGGATTGGAATAAAGAGACTACTCACAAAGGCACTGCTCAAATAGATTCTGATGAGAATGAGGCTACGGTTGTAGAAGAAGCTACTGAGAGTAACCCTGCTAATGAAGAAGGGATTAGAAATGATGCAACTACAGAAGAAAATACTGGAAATGGGGTGGAAGATAGAAGCAATGACTTGAATGGCGTGTGATAAGAGAATAATGAAACAGGCAAGGTAAGTCGCGTCCGGCGGATAGATGATGAGAATGATCAAAGGAGAATAAGAAGGCCTCCATCGTACCTGAATGACTATGAGACAGAACAATTGAGTTTTTATTCTGTCATCAGCTCAACTGATCCTACTAGCTATGAAGAGGCAAAGAAAATTGATGTGTGGCAACAAGCTATGGATGCTGAGATCCAAGCTATAGAGAGAAACAATACTTGGACATTGGTGGACTTACCTCCTAGGGCTACTGCTATTGGAGTAAAGTGGATATACAAGACAAAACTGAATGAGGAAGGAAAAGTAGAGAAATACAAGGCTAGATTAGTGGCAAAAGGGTATGCACAAAAGTATGGAATTGACTACAAAGAAGTTTTTGCACCAGTGGCTCGTTGGGATACTATAAGGTCTATATTAGCTGTAGCAGCCTTCAAAGGTTGGGAAGTGTTGCAGTTAGATGTTAAGAGTGCATTCCTTCATGGGGAATTGAGTGAAGATGTGTATGTGACTCAACCTCATGGGTATGAGATCAAGGGGGCAGAATCCAAGGTATACAAGCTTAGAAAAGCACTTTATGGCCTTAAGCAAGCCCCAAGAACATGGTACAGCAGGATAGAGAATTACTTCTATAGAGAAGGCTTTACCAAGTGCCCACATGAGCACACTCTGTTTGTTAAAAGCAAGTCTGATGGAAGCATTGTTCTAGTGAGTCTATATGTAGATGATTTGATCTACACGGGCAACAACTCTAAGTTGAGCAGTGAATTTAGAGATTCAATGAAGCAAGAGTTTGAGATGAGTGACCTTGGAAGAATGAAATACTTCCTTGGCATTGAAGTATCTCAAACAGATGCTGGGATTACCATATCACAGCAGAAATATGCAAAAGAAGTTTTAGAAAGATTTAAAATGGAAAACAATGAAGCGCTTTCTAATCCTATTGTTCCTGGAACAAAATTGAGCAAGGATGAATGTGGGAGAGCTGTAGATGCCACTGTCTATAAACAAATGATAGGCAGCTTGATGTATCTTACAGCCTCAAGACCTGATTTGCTATACTCTGTTAGCCTAGCTAGCAGATATATGGAAAGACCCACAGAGACACACTTGATTGCTGTGAAAAGAATTCTAAGATATGTAAGAGGTGCGTGAATTACGGTGTTCTGCATGCAAAGAAAGAATGCAAAAATTGAGTCCAATTGTACTTTAATTGGATACTCGGACTCGATTATCTTTGGTGATTCGGATGATCGTAAAAGCACAATAACCGGCTATGTGTTTATGATTGGGACTAGTGCGATAAGTTGGTGCTCGAGAAACAACCGATGAGTTACTTTATCAACTCACCGGAAGCTGAATTCATAGCGACAGCAGTGGATGTCAAGTCGTATGGTTGCGCGAGAATCCTTGAAAGTATTGGGGAAAAAGCAGTGAAGCTACTATCATTTCTTCGTGATAACGACTCCACAATAAAGCTATCCAAAACCCCGTCCTCCACACTACGAAGCAAACACATTGACGTGAGGTTCCACTTCGAGGATCTATGCAATGATCAAGTAATCAATCCGCAATGCCTTGCAGATCTTGATGAACAAGCTGCAGATGGTATGACCAAGCCTCTCAAGCTGGATGCATTCAACAAGATGAAGGAATTGCTTGGAATGGTTGTGTTACAAAATTGAATCTTTGTTGGTAAATAGTTGTTTGTAAAATGTGTCTGTATTGTATTTTGTGTATAATCTGTCTGTAGTACAGTTCAGATTAGGAGAGGCCTTGTTAGTTGTAATGAGTCATTTAGGCTCACACGTGCAAGTTGTCTTCACATGTGTGAGTTAGTTAGTCAAACAAAGAAAGAAAAGTCAATTGGTAAAGTTAGTGATAACTGAATAAGGTTTGTTGTTAGAATTCAGTTACAACATCTCTTGTATATAGTTCAAAGAAAAGCACAGAAGATCAATTGAATGATTTATTTCACAAATTCACTTTCTTTTCTTCCAGTCTCAACAGACTCATGTCCAAATTTAAGGGCATTTAGATAAAATCTTCACTAAAAATTGTTCTCCTTTTACAATTTGTTCACATTAATTAAAAAAATGCAGATTTTTTAATATGTCACATGTCAAACAATAATGTGCAATTCCACATCAAACAAAAAAAATTCAACTTCTATCAATTCTAAGCAGCTTTTTACTATTTTTTTTTTCATTTATACTATGTTGCACACATTGACACTACGCAGCTTTTTAACATTTATTTTTTTAATTCAATTCTCTCTTTCTCTCTTCAATATTTATTGACGTTTAACATTTATTTTTAACATTTAGTTTATTATTTATTTTAACATTTAGTTTAACATCAAAGTTGTTCGAGAACAGTAGCGGTAACGAGAGCGGCAACAGGAGAGGCGATGGAGAGCGGCAACGGGGAGCGAGCAACAACAATGGGGGGCTGCATATATATTAGATTACAAGTTAACCACAGACAAGAATTCCTAAATAACTTTTTTAAAATAATTAAATAATTTAACTAAAATGATTAATGTAATATTACGGGAGCGACAACTGCAACACGGGTGCATGGATATATATTAGATCTCAATTTAACCACTAACAAGAATTCCAAAATAATTTTTTCTAAATAATTTAATTAAAAGAATTAATGTAACATTACAGTAGAGACATCGGTGAACGACAACTGGAGCGGCAACTAGAACTTTAGATACTTGATTGAATTAAAGTCAACCTTTCTTTTATTTTAATCAAAATAGTTGGCCATGTTTAACTTTTTAAATATGTATTAAATAAAATATTTAAAATAATAGAAATGTTAGCCACACACTTTCTATCACATACTCTTTTAAATACAATTTTTTTCCTCCTTGATTGAAATTAAATGGAATCCATATGATTTGGTGGAATATACATCAAAATAGTAGGATCTATTTGAATTTCAACAAATAAGAGAATGTGCTTGCAATTGTGTGATTTTTTTAACAACGTTCACAACAGTGTAAGAAAGAATATTTTTTAAACATTTCTCATAAATAATATAATATTTCCTTGTAATAAAAGTTACTTTCAGTAAGTTACAGTTTTAAAAAAATAGAAAAACCAAAATTGCAATTTAAACCAAATATTTATTAATTATATAAAAATGAGATAGTATAATAAATATTTTTGGTATTATAAGAATTAATTTTTTTTAATATACAATAAATGCAATATGCAACACATGAGTAACATTCAATTTTACACTTTTCATTATTCTCAATTTTTCTTGTAGTTTAGTTGAATATCAATGAGGATGGATACTCGTGAAAGTACTGTTAGTCTGTTATGTATGTAAATGAGTCAAATCAGATCACTCCCTCCGACCTAACCTATAACCCTCAGGTCAAATCAGGAAAACAAGTCTACCAGACCAACCCATGTTACCATGGGCCACATATTTAATTTGACGCATGTAATTAATGAGCTCCACCTAACTTAAAATACTCCAATATTCAGTCGACTTGTTGTGTCTGGCCAAAGTTGACAACTCTATTTTTACAGTTTTTAACTTAGTACGAAATCGTCTACACATCCACTCTTCGTTGGGGTTAAGCCAATAATATTTGGAATACTTCACCATGGAGTAAAATATTGGAAGGAGTATTCACAAAATATTGAACAAAGAAGATAATTGTTATTTACCAAAAAAAAAGATTATTGTTTTGTTGAAAATCAAATTTAAAATCATTGTTATATATTAATTTGTCCTACTATGTCATGATTGATATATTATATTAATTTTCATATGAAGAGGTTGCATTATTAATGTGTGGCCCTTACCTAGCTAGCCATTGAAAGTATATAAAGGCCAAAACCATAAGCCCCTCTATCCATAACCACAAAACACACTTCCTCTCTCTCATTTGCAGCATTTCACATCTTATATATTTTTCACCCTCTATTGTGTATATTTGCAATGAGCACCCTCCCAACAACACATGGGAAAACTGTCCCAGATGCCTCTGACTACAAGGGACGTCCAGCTGATAGGTCCAAAACTGGTGGTTGGGCAGCAGCTGCCATGATATTAGGTCTTAATTACAATCTCTTCTCCTACTTTATCTTTCTTTTTTTACCACACTATTACCGGATCATACCTGGATTTGAACCGGTATTTCTATATTGCTGAAATTGTCGATACAAACTATCGGTGTATACAATGTTATTTATAATCATATTGGTATATTTTTTCCTTTGTTCATCATCAGGAGGTGAAGTTATGGAGAGGTTGACAACACTAGGCATAGCAGTGAATTTAGTGACATATTTGACTGGTACCATGCATTTAGGTAATGCTGCTTCCGCCAACATAGTCACCAATTTCTTGGGAACCTCCTTCATGCTTTGTTTGTTGGGTGGTTTCCTAGCTGATACTTTCCTGGGAAGGTAGATTCTAACTTAATTTGACCTCTTTTCTTTCAGCAACACTTTTTTACATTGTTTATGGAAAATGAATATTGAGACAAGATTCAGTTATTTTAGTTTATTCACATGAAATTTAATTCATTTACACAATCATTCTTGAGTTTTGTATACCTTTGAACAATCGTTAATTTTTTTTTTTAATTTTAATCATAGCTAACTTGGCACATAACTTGATTTAACTTTTTTTATAGGCGGGTTTGTAATTAGTTATGGGTGGAGGAAATGTTAGTTTTTAATATTTGAACTTGCACTTCTTTCTTCAAACTCCTTTATCTCTCTTAACTTGCCAAATAAACTACATCTTTTTTTCTTTTTGATGAAAACCAAATCAATTCATTACATTATAAAGAGTATCACGAATATAGGTTGAATCGTAATCAAAGGCATGAGAACAAGCCAAAAATATTGATGCTCTAGCAAGAGAATGGACAATAACATTAATTGACTTGTCTTCGGACAAAACTAAACCTATAGGGGGCGTTTGTTTCAAGTTATGTAAAATTACTCCCAGGAATAACATTATCAGGAACATGATGATAGGAATAATAATCCAAGATATTTTCTCAAAAAAGTGTTTGGTAAATTTTTAAACATTCCTTGGAATAAGGTAGTTATAGAAATTAAATAAATTTTTATTTTTAATTTTTCACATAATCATCATGGGAATCCTTATTACCAACCTTTTTAAACGGGAATGTTTGCGTAAATGTTAGAGGTTATTGGAAGTTATCTCATCTCTCCTGGAATTCTCATGCCAGGAATAATTTTTTTGAAACTTCAGAATAAATACTTTAATGTTCATTCCTAACCCACGAATTCCTCGCGAATCTTGGGCTTTACAGACAAAACAAACGCCCCCATAGTTTTGATAAATAGATAATATAGACCTACAATTATTCATGGTAGAATAGAACCAATTTCTGTAGTCATAAGATAGTTTCCGTTAATGTCATTAACCACCAGAAGACAATTCAATTCATGGTAACTCGTTGAACTCCTAACTCAATGAACGTTATCGAATTAATATCTTATGACTACGGATATAAACGTACGTTATCGAATTAAACGTTAGGAAGACAGTAATTCATGCCCTGACAATTCAATTCATGGCAACTCGCTGGACTCCCAAACAGCCTCAAACTACATCTTCTTTTAATTTCAATCATATAGCTAATTTGACACATAATTGATATTGAATTTTATTTGAGGCCAATAATGCATTGAAATTAATTATCATTGACACCTTCAATTATTGCTGAACGTGTAATGTAGTATACTACAATACAATACCCCATGACTAGTACAACTTAATTAATCTCTTCCTTTCTTGTTTGACAGATACCTCACCATCGCCATCTTTGCAGCCGTCCAAGCAATTGTAAGAAAATCTCAACCTTTAATTGTAATCAAATCAATACAAACCACCTTAAATTTATTTCTTGTTCGATAAGAAATAAGTTTGACGTACTGTTTAATTTTTATCATCAACGTTATCGAATTAATAATATTGACTATATTTTTTTATATAGGGTGTTACAATATTAACAATATCAACAATAATTCCAAGCCTTCATCCACCAAAATGCACGGAGGAAGACAGTAATTGCGTACAAGCAGACAGCAAACAACTACTAGTTTTATATCTAGCGCTATACGTTACAGCGCTAGGGACCGGCGGTTTAAAATCAAGCGTATCAGGATTTGGTTCGGATCAGTTTGACGATTCGGATAATGAAGAGAAAAAAGGAATGATAAATTTTTCAGTTGGTTCTATTTTTTTGTGAGTATAGGATCATTGATGGCAGTGACAGTTCTTGTTTACATACAAGATAACCTAGGAAGACGTTGGGGTTATGGTATATGTGCATGTGCTATTGTGTTTGGGCTTTTTGTGTTCTTGTTGGGTACACGTAAGTATCGAATTAAGCAACTTGTGGGTAGCCCGTTGATTCAGATTGCTATTGTGTTTGTTGCTGCTTGGAGAAAGAGACACTTGCAATTGCCTTCTGATTCTTCGTTGCTTTTTAATGAGGATGATAATGAAGTGCTTAAATCTAAGAAGCAGAAGTTGCCTCACAGCAAGAAGTTACGGTAAGTAATTTCTCACTTTGGTATATATATTATTATTATTTTTATTACTATATCATTGGTGCGCAATTTTCATCAACAAAATTAATTTTTTATTTGCATGTGTAATTTCATGCACAAACCGTATCTATAATTGAGTTAAAAGAATAATAATATTGCCGCCTATTTTTTAATTAAATAAATAAATAGAGATTGACCCATTGATTAGCCACTTGCATGTATCTAGCTGGTGCTTATCTAAACTTTGTTGGTCTTATTCTCAGCTTAAGTACCTTAATTTAAACATTTCAATTTCAGGAATTATATATATATATATATATATATTATATAATATAATTATGAGAATATAATTTAAAACGTATCAATCGTATATACGCACAATGACCTTATATATGATGCCTAAAAATTTAACATTGTATATATATGTCAAAATAACATATATACGATTGGTGTCATTTTTTTTAATAAAAAAGACGTTTACTGAAAAGCATTTTGGGGTTTCACTTTATTGTGGGGTATAAGGGAATATGGTGGGGATACAAAAAAACACACAACATTAAAAACACAAGGAAAAATTTGCAACAAAGCGACACTATTTCATTATCGGGCCGCTACCAATACTTTTAGGCCATTGCTTTTCCCACACCTCCTCCTACTCTTTCACACTCTTTAACAAATTTTATTCCAAAAATAACCTCGCGTGAAACGCTGAGTTCACGTGTTTAAAGATTGATCGAACGACCTTGTTCGAACACGTTCGAATGACCTCGTTCGAACACGTTCAATGACGCCGTTCAACACGTTGAATGACTCGCTCGTTCGAACAGGTGAAATTACGCACAAGAGGGTGTGAAGTCAATATTTAACACACTCGAACGATGTCGTTCGAACGGGTTCGAACAAGGTCATGCAAACAGGTCCGCATGACCTCCCTCGAACAGGTGAAAAACACCCAAAGAGAGTGTGAAGTCAAGATTTAACATACACGAACGATGTCATTCGAACCTGTTCGAAGGCGGCCGTGTTCGAACAGGTGAAATTTCGTGAAAAAAAAAGTTTTTGATTGGCCTTTTGGTCTTTTCACACCCTTATGAAGTGTGTTTTGAATAGGAGGGGGTGTGGGAAAAGCAAACACCTACTTTTAGTGGTCCAAAAATGGACAAGCAAGTTCACCAATAATTTTAGTGGGCCTGCTCATATGGTCCTGGTAAGAAGTCCACCAGCTAACGAACACAAAGCAAATTTATGGCTGGGGTCATTATTAACACGCCTGTTTTTCCTCTTATTTTTTTCATAAATTGGGTATCCTCTGCGTGCAAATGCAGAGACTAATCACTCGAGTCGAGTAGACCTATTTTTGTTCTTATGTACACCTCTTGAAAATTAATTTTTGAAAGCATATTTTCTATATTCTGAAAATAAACTTTTTAAAAAAGCTTCATCTTGGCATACTTGCTTTAAAATTTGGATAATATAAAATTAGTTAATAGGCTAACAGCCATAATATTAACTATTTATGTGTCTATTTTGCAAATTGCTATATATCTTCCTCCTTTATATGCTCTTCTTTCTATCTTTCATTCTCTTATGTTAGCATAAATATTAACAAATGGATATTTTGTTGATGGATCAGCTTCTTAGACAAAGCAGCAATCAAGGACTCAGAAAGTGATGTTGGAATCACAATGAAGACAAAATGGTATCTTTGTACATTAACAGATGTAGAAGAAGTAAAATTGATACTAGGAATGTTACCTATATGGGCAACAACCATAATGTTTTGGACAATCCATGCACAAATGACAACATTCTCAGTATCACAAGCAACAACCATGGACCGCAACATCGGAAAATCATTTCAAATCCCCGCGGCCTCAATGACCGTCTTTTTAATCGGAACTATTCTCCTAACGGTTCCTTTCTACGATCGCTTTCTTAAGACCCATAGCGAAAAAAGTGTTCAACAACTCACGAGGACTAACCCCATTACAACAAATTGGTGTTGGTTTAGTCCTTTCAGTTTTATCTATGGTAGCAGCAGCACTCATAGAAATCAAACGTTTGAGATTTGCACGATCACATGGTTTTTTAAACGATCCAACGGCTAAGATGCCAATGAGTGTATTTTGGTTGGTACCACAATTCTTCTTTGTAGGGTCTGGTGAGGCTTTTATGTATATGGGGCAACTAGATTTCTTTCTTAGGGAATGTCCTAAAGGGATGAAAACCATGAGCACAGGATTATTCTTGAGCACACTTTCTTTAGGGTTTTTCTTTAGTTCATTATTGGTGACTATAGTGAATAAATTGACAGGACCTAGAAAGCCATGGATTGCAGATAATCTTAATCATGGGAGGCTTTATGACTTTTATTGGTTATTGGCTATGCTAAGTGCTATAAATGTTGTGATATATTTGGGTTGTGCTAAGTGGTATGTGTATAAGGAAAAGAGACTTGCTATGGAGGGTATAGAATTGGAAGAAATGGATGATGCTGCCACTTTCCATGCATAGATTTTCCTTATCTCAACATTTTCTTTCTCAACTTTTTTTTTTCAAATTTCTAGCTTCATTTATTAATATGTTTAGTATCTTTAAATGTGTAAAAATATGGCATTTTGATATTATCATGAAAAGTTTGTTACATATTGTGTATATATTTTTTTTGACCAAAGTATTGTGTATATTTCTTTTTAAGTGTTGTTGAGATCTTTCACAGAAATCAATAAAAATAAATACACTTTGTTATTTTTTTGAGTAAATTATTGAATATTAATTTTTATAATGAAGGAGATTACATGAGTAAATTATTGAATAATAATTTTTATAATAAAAACACTTGCACTTTTTGTCTATCCCCTTGTGTACTTAGTGTGTATACTTAATATAGTACTGTTGGAACAATGGCACAATCATGCACACACTCACACACAGAGAGAGAGAGAATTGAGAGAAACTGATGTAACAGAAAAAACAATTTCTGCTATGCAGTTATTCATTCCAATTGATTCAACTTTACACAGAGTATTTATACACAGACTTATTACACCTTATTGACTTTCTATAAGAGTTGACTTCTATTGAAACTATATGAGACTGAATTACACATTTATTTAACACTCCCCCTTAATTCAGACCAACTAAGGCCTTCAAATTCAGCTTTTCCTTGAGATCTTCATATCTGTTCCTCTTCAGTGCCTTTGTTAGGATATCTGCAAGCTGCTCTTCTGAAGTACAGTGTTGTACTGATATGTTTCCTTTGGTGACTTGATCACGCAGAAAATGGAACTTGGTCTCAATGTGTTTGCTGCGGCCATGTGCCATGGGATGCTTTGCTAGATCAATGGCAGACTTATTATCTATCAGTAGCTTTATACACATATCATTAGCAAGCTTCATTTCAGTCAAAAGCATGCCCGACCACACTTTGCTGTGCTCCCAAAGGATGCAGATATGTATTCTGCTTCGCAGGATGAGAGAGCAACAACACTCTCTTTCTTAGAACACCATGAGACATGTGCTTTACCTAGCATAAAAATATATCCTGCTGTACTTTTCTTGTCATCTTGATCTCCACACCAGTCCGCATCAGTAAAACCATAGACTTCAACACTGATTTCTTCATTATTTCTCCTAGGAAACAGTATTCCAAGATCAAGGGTGCCTTTCACATAACGCAGAATGTGTTTTGCTGCTGTAAGATGTATCTCTCTTGGTTCTTCCATGAACCTACTAACAACTCCAACACTATAGGCTATATCAGGCCTAGTGTTACACAAGTATCTAAGTGATCCAATAATTTGTTTGTACAAAGTTGGATTCACACGTTCTCCATCACATTCTTTCACTAGCTTCTGTCCAGGCTCCATGGGTGTCACTGCAGAGTTGCAATTCTGCATTTTGAATCGTTTTAGTACATCTGATGCATACTTGCTCTGATGTAGCAGAATTCCATGGCTGGTTGAAGTGAATTCCATGCCCAGAAAATATGCTAACTCACCCAAATCTGACATATCAAATTCTTGCATCATTTTCTGTTTAAACTCATTCAGGTCTTCTACTTTTTCACCTGTTATCAGCATGTCGTCAACATACAAGCATACAATCACCAATGAGTTGTTCTTTGATCCTTTCACATACACTCCAAACTCTGTAGAGCATTTTTCAAACCCCAACTTCTATAATGAGTTGTCTATCTACAAGTTCCATGCCCTCGGAGCCTGCTTCAACCCGTATAGAGCTTTCTTCAATCTATATACCTTCTCACTTGCATTTTCTATAGTGAACCCAGGTGGTTGAGTTACATACACCTCCTCCTCAATTGGCCCATTCAAAAAGGCTGATTTCACATCAAGTTGGAACATCTTCCAATTGTTGTAGCTTGCAAATGCTACAACCAATCTTATTGTCTCTATTCTAGCCACTGGTGAGTATACCTCTGTATAGTCCATTCCTTTCCTTTGGAGGAAGCCCCTTGCCACTAGCCTGGCTTTATATTTTGACACTTCACCATTTGGTTGCAGTTTTGTCTTGAATACCCACTTGACATCAATTGCTTTCTTTCCTCTTGGAAGTTCAACTAATTTCCAAGTGTCATTTTTCTTTATTGACTTCAATTCTTCCTCCATTGCATTCTTCCAATGATGGCTCTTCAATGCTTCTTGAAGACTCACCGCTCACTTTCTACCAAAGAGAGCAAATTCTAGTACTTCACCCCCTCACCGCTGATGCTAATGCTAGGAAATACTTCATAGTCATTTAACCTTATAGTAAGGTTCTTGGTCCGTTGATCTTCTCGCACCAAAGATCTTCATTCAACTCACCTTCTTCTTCCACATGCTCATCTTCTTCTCGATTGTTCAAGAGTAACGATTCTGAAATATTTCCTTGTCACTGTCTTCATCATCATTCCACTCCCAGCACTTGGTTTCATCCACTATCACATCTCTACTGATCACCACCTTCTTCTTTATTGGATCATACAGCTTGTATGAGCCTGTTGGATGATATCCAAGGAATATCATAGGTTGAGCTTTATCATCAAGTTTCTTTCTCACTTGGTCTGGTATATGTCTATAGCACAGAGAGCCAAATACCTTGAAATGCTTAACACTAGGCTTGGTGTTACTCCATGCTTCCTCAGGTGTTTTATCTTCCAATCTTTTGGTTGGACACCTGTTCAATACAAACACTGCAGTAGAGACTGCCTCCCCCCAAAATCTATGTGGAATCTTCTTTCCCTTCATCATACATCTTGCCATATTGAGTACAGTCCTGTTTCTCCTCTCTGCAGCACCATTGTGCTGTGGAGTGTAGGGTGCTGTAATTTCATGCACAATTCCTTCATCAACACAGAAAGTTTCAAACTCAGTTGAAGTATATTCTCCCCCTCCATCGGTTCTTAATATCTTCAAACTCGTGTCACTCTGTTTCTCAGCCATTGCCCTCCACCTTTTGAATACTGAGAACACTTCACTCTTCTTGCCAATCACATACAACCACATTTTCTTGGTATACTCATCAATAAAAGACACAGTATGAGTTCCCCCCTGCTGTCTTTACCTCCATGGGACCACATACATCAGAGTACACCACTCCTAGCTTCTCATTTGCTCTCCCCTGTATACTCTTCTTGAAAGAGTTTCTGGTTTGCTTGGATTTGCAGCATTCACCACAAAGTTCCTTAGGATCCTTGATCATAGGGAGGCCATTCACCATTTCTTTCTCTTTTAACCTGCACAGACTTCTAAAATTCAAGTGTCCAAAGCGTTTGTGCCACATCCAGCTGTCACCATCAGTAACTACAGCAAAGCACCTATCATCAACAATATCAATGGTGGTCTTGAAGGTCCTGTTCTTACTCAGTGGTGCCTTCAATACCAATCTAGTCTTTTCATCAAACATCTTCATGCTACAATCCTCCAACACCATTCTATATCCTTTCTCTAGTAATTGACCAATGCTAATCAAATTACTCTTCATATCAGGGACATACAACACATCGTTTATGTAACACTCCTTCCCATCCTTTCTCCTAATCAAGATTCTTCCCATTCCTTCAGCACGTACACTCCTATTGTCTGCAAACCTGATCCTTCTTTTAACCGATTCATCAAGGTTAATAAACCATTTTCTATTTCCAGTCATGTGGTTAGAGCACCCCGTGTCTAGATACCACATTTCATCTATATCTTCTTCATTTTTTGTGGTTGCAGCAAGTGTTTGACAGACTAAGTCACTATCATTAATTTCATCTATATCTTCTTCATTTTTTGTGGTTGCAGCAAGTGTTTGACAGACTAAGTCACTATCATTACTATCAATACTTTCAATTTCAGCCATTAACAGTTGAGTATCAGAGTCACTTTCACCATCAGACTCACTATCTTTATCATTTGCACTAGCATATTGAGCCTTATCAGTCTTTGGTTTAGATTTCTTACCAGAATTGTTTCTTTGAAGGCACTCATCCGCAAAATGTCCCCACCATCACAATTGAAGCACCGAATCTCCTTCTTGTTGAATCGCCATTCGCTTTTTTTACTCCTTCTTCTTCACTTTGTTCTCACTTGCACCTTGTTGATTCGAGCTTTCAGCATCTGTTTTTTCAAATTTGTTCTTCCAATTACCTTTCCCTTTCTTCTTATTGAATCGTGCTTGCAGTACTTCACCGGAATTGCTCTCCTTATCCTTCTCGCCTAATCGTTCATTAAGCCTTGCTTCATTCGCTTCGAGTGATCCTTGTAGTTCTTCGATCTTCATTGTCTCTAGATTCTTCGATTGCTCAATAGCATTCACTAAATTTTCGAACTTAGGAGTTAGAGTTCGAAGAACCTTCTCGACTTTCATCTGATCGGAGACCGTTTCACCATTAGTTCGCATTTGATTCGTCAACAGAGTTAGTTTCTTGAAGTAATCTGCAATCGACTCCTTCTCTCCCATTTGAAGCACTTCATATTGTCTTCGGAGTGTTTGTAACTTCACCTTCTTCAGTTTCGCATCACCGGAGTATGCGGTTGCGAGAGCATCCCACGCCTCTTTCGCCGTCTCCTATTGCGCAATTTTCTCAAAAGCATCGGCATCCACACACCGATGAATTAAGAACAATGATTTCTTTGTCTCTTCTCGTTGATCACGAGTTGCTCGCTGCGCAGAGCCAGCCACCACGCGCTGCGAACAACCTCAAGCACATCTTGATAACGAAATCGACCTTCATCTGAATGATCCACCGATCGTAGTTCGTTCCGTCGAGAATCGGAAGCTTTGCCGGAAATTGACCATTATTCCCACCAGTATTCGCCATCACCACTGCGGAACACCGTAGGGATCGTCGTAAACCTCGCTCTAGATGCCAATTGTTGGAACAATGGCACAATCATGCACACACTCACACACAGAGAGAGAGAGAATTGAGAGAAACTGATGTAACAGAAAAAACAATTTATGTTATGCAGTTATTCATTCCAATTGATTCAACTTTACACAGAGTATTTATACACAGACTTATTACACCTTATTGACTTTCTATAAGAGTTGACTTCTATTGAAACTATATGAGCCTGAATTACACATTTATTTAACAAGTACAAATGATAGTTGATGAAATCGAGTATCATACTTGATTAAATAATTAGCTTTGAACATGACTCCACTGCTGCTTCCGCTTCTAAGTAGTATATGTAATCAGTAGTGTATGCAATAATTATGTAGGAAAATAGAACTTTTATTGACTAGTGGAAGTGGGTAACAAGATACAAAATACAAAACACAAGAGCACTTCTAATGCTATGGCTAACTTCTAAGAGTAACCTAAGGTTCATGGAGAACCTACAAGAGAAATTTCTCCTACGGTTTTTTTTTCTTTTCTTGCATGCCTTAGGCTTCACATGTAGCCTTATTTATAGCTAGAAGTCCCTTGAGATTACAAGCACAAATTGATTATTTTTGAAGAGTCTTCAATATGGTTTCACACGATGTCTTAAGTGTCACCATTTTCTATGCTTGGTCAAGTGTCTCCTTGCATGTCTTCTTGTATTGCGTGTCAGCATTTATTACTTTTTACATGACTTAACGACTTACATGTCGGCCTTTATAGCTCCTTACATAGCTATCCATCCACAATTGCTTCGTAAACATCTTCCTCCTCTTTTAGTTCATTGTCTTCTTTGCACTGGTTGCATGTGTGATGTGTGGTTGGCCCATATTGAAAATGAAAAAAATCTTAAAAAGTAAATCTTTTTAAATCTTGAGAATTTGAAATGAAAGTTGTTTAAGGAAAAAAAAAACTAGAGAATATTCTCCCATGCACGTTTTCTCCACTTGGACTTGCTTTTCAATGTTTTTTGTCTTGCTTTTATCTTGTATTCTTTTTGCTATACACGATGTGTCAATGGCTTTTATTATCCTCTCCTCGTATATACACCAGTGTCACCTTCTGTCATGTGTAGTATTGTTATTGTAATGTTCATCAATATACTTTTAAATTAATCATGATAAGTTGATAGTTTTTAGAGATAAACTATCAACTTAAATTAATCATGATAAGTTGATAGTTTTTCTGGGTCTTACCTTGATTCTCTTGTGTGCGCCAACTCAACTTGCACTTGTTTGTATCATTTCACCTTTCGCATATTTCACATCCTCTAATGGACACTCTCCCAACAGCACAAGGGAAAACTGTCTCAGATGCATGGGACTGTAGATAGAGGATGTCCAGCAGAAAGATCTAAAACCGGTGGTTGGACTGCAGCATCCATGATATTAGCTCTCCAAAAACTGTATTGCTAGTGTTTTACTTACAAGTTACACTTCAATTTTTGCTAGTGTACGCTCACCTCACCTGATATGATAATGGATGTGGAAGCTGATATGGGCCAAGCTGATGATGGGGAAGATAGGCCCATTCCTCCAATTAGGGCCAGAAGGGTCAAGAGCAAGCCCAAATGGACCCGTGACTACAAGATGTAGTGAGAAAAATTGATGTTGCAAGGACTGTTCTAGAATTGTCTTAGGATTCCCAATTTGAATTCATGCTGAGTCACTAATAGTACTATTTTGTAATAGTTGTCACTGTACCAGTGGTACCTTGTTTTTCCTTATTAGCTGTGTTTGTGAATAAGGGAATCATAATGAAAAAACCTTGTTGCTCTCTTACCTCTTTCTCTCTCTATTACTCTCTTACTCTCTCTCTTGTAGCTGTAGCGATACCTGAGAACATTTACTGGTTTTGATCCTCCTTACATTGGTGCTTTCTTCATTGACAATGAGCTCTAACCCACCTTCCAATGATGACCTAGCCGCCTCCATTAGACAAATCCTTGACAACCAGAATGCCTTCCAAACCCATTTCCAGAATCACCTCACCTCCCTTTCCACCGAGATCCACCAGCTTCGAACACGCATCGGACCACCTGGGTTTACCCCACCAGTGACAGATCTAGCCACCACACCCTTCGCCACTTCTTCAATCAAACTCACCATCCCCACCTTCAATGGCTCCGACCCTATTGGCTGGAGGGCGATGCCTTAAGCTGGTACCAATGGATGCACGCGAATGGTCAGCTCCGATCATGGTCATCTTTTCTTCGTGCATTGGAACTTCGGTTTGCTCCGTCACAATACGACGATCCCAGGGGAGCACTCTTCAAACTGTGTCAAACAACCACTGTCAAAGCTTATCAAACCGAGTTCGAAGCTCTCGCGAATCGCATAGTTGATTTACCGCCACAGTTTTATCTCAGTTGCTTCATCTCCGGTTTGAAGCCGGCGATTCGCCGGGAAGTGCAGGCTTTTCAACCTTTATCTCTAGCTCAAGCTATGCATTTGGCTAAATTGCAAGAAGACAAGATCAATGACAAACCATCTTCTTCTTTTAATCGCCGCCCTGACCTAGTCAATACATCCCAATCGTCAAATTCTCTTACCCCTAAATCCAACTTTCGTCCACCCCTCGCTCTGATACCATCCAAATCACCTAACCCTTCAAATACACCTCCGGTGAAGCGTCTTTCTCCGGCTGAACTGCAAGCTCGCCGTGAGCAAGGACTTTGCTATAACTGTGACGAAAAATTCGTAACTGGCCATCGTTGCAAACACAGTTTTCATATCCTCATTGTTGAACCAGACCCACCTGAGCCTACACATGATGAGATTCAAGTTCTTGAACCTGTACTAACCCCTGTTGAACCTACCCAAACAGTCTCTGACACTCCTCAAATTAGCCTTCACGCCTTACTTGGTCACTCATTACCCAAAACCCTACGTCTTCTTGCTTTGATTGGCAACACCCTGTTATCCGTTTTGGTGGATAGCGGCAGTACCAATAATTTCATACAAGACAGGGTGGCTAAACAACTAGGGTTGCAATTGCATAAAGCAAAACCATTTCAAGTCTTGGTTGGAAATGGGGAAGAACTGACCTGTTGTTTCCAAAGTAAGCAGACTGAACTTCTCTTGGATGGTCATAAATTTGTGGTAGATTTGTATGTTTTACCGTTGAGCGGTGCTGAGATTGTCCTAGGAGTGGAATGGTTATGTGCTCTTGGACCCATTCTCACTGATTATGATAAGATGACTATGCAATTTGTTCATGAAGGTGAAGTCATTACCCTCACAGCCACCCCTAAACCGAGCCCTGAACCTGCCTCCTTGCACCAACTTCGTCGCCTGGTACACACTCAAGCTATTGATACCTTACTTCACTTCCATCCAGATCCAAAACCCACCACTGAACCAGATACTACACCACCACCTGATGACATTCAAAGCCTTATCACCCAATTCCAAATGCTATTTGAACCACCTACTGCCCTACCTCCCATTAGACCCATTGATCACCACATTCCTTTGTTGCAGTGGCGAAGCCAGGATTTTTCTAGAGCCTAGGCAAGAAAATTTCCCGCCAATTGACATATGACATAATATATAAATAATCATAAAGTGGGGTAAATAGGAGAGATGAAAATTTCCCGCCAATTGACATATGACATACTATACTGAAAAATAATAAAACAGAAGCATTGCAAAATTTAAGAAAGCTGAGGTTCGAACTCGCGACCCCGAATACAACACAAATACAAAACAATGACCATCTTACCGCTGCGCTGAACCCTTTGTTGTGAAACATCTTGCAAACGAGATATATATTATATATATATCCTTAATAGAGAAAATCTGCTATTAGGTTGGGGGCTTTACAAACAAAGTAGAAGTTGAGCCCGGGCGCGTGCCCGGGCTAGCTGGGCCCTAAAATCGCCCCTGCTTTGTTGGAAGGATCCAATCCGGTGAATGTTCGCCCGTATCGCTATCCCCAATTTCAGAAACAAGAGATTGAGAGTCAGGTGAAAGACATGATGCAGCAAGGACTCATTCAACCTAGTCACAGTGCCTTCTCTTCTCCTGTGCTTTTGGTCAGAAAGAAGGATGGAACATGGCGTTTTTGCGTGGATTATAGGGCTCTTAACGCAATCACGGTGAAGGATCGTTTCCCCATTCCGGCCATTGATGAGCTTCTAGATGAGTTATATGGCACCAACTGGTTTTCCAAGCTAGACCTCCGCTCGGGTTATCATCAAATTCGTATGCATCCAGGTGATATCCACAAAATTGCTTTTCGTACACATCAAGGCCATTATGAATTCTTAGTTATGCCATTCGGCCTTACTAATGCACCTTCATCATTTCAAGCTACCATGAATCTTATTTTTCAACCTTTTTGCGTAAATTTGTTATAGTTTTCTTTGATGATATTCTGGTTTATAGTAGGACTTTGAATGAGCATGTTATGCACTTAAACACTGTTTTTCAATGTTTGCTTGAGCATCAATTCTTTCTGAAGCAATCTAAGTGCATTTTTGGAAAGCAATCCATTGCATACTTGGGTCATGTTGTGTCTGCTCAGGGAGTTGGTCCTGATCCTGAAAAGATTATTGCTATGTCTGACTGGCCACAACCCACAAATGTGAAACAATTACGAGGATTCTTAGGACTCACAGGTTTTTATCGGAAATTTGTTAAGAATTATGCAACCATAGCCCAACCTCTCACTGAGTTACTAAAAAAAGATGCCTTCACTTGGACACAAACAGCACAAACAACTTTTATTCATCTCAAAGAAGCTATGACACAAGCCCCTGTCCTTGCCTTACCAAATTTTAATGCTGACTTTGTGATTGAGACCGATGCCTCCGGTTTGGGAATGGGAGCTGTCCTCATTCAAAACAACCACCCCATTGCCTTTTTCAGTAAAAAATTCTGCCCTAAGCTCCTCCAATCATCCACTTATGTCCGTGAATTGTGTGCTATTACCTCAGCTGTGAAAAAATGGCGTACTTATTTATTGGGGCGCAAATTCATTGTTCACACCGATCAAAGAAGTTTACGTGAGCTTATGACACAAGTGATTCAAACTCCCGAACAACAATCACTAGTGCAAAATAAGGAAAAGAAATAGACATTTAAAGTCACGCGCTCAGATGCCTGCCTTGATATAAGGACGCGGTGGCAAACTTGTAATAAACTCGAAAACTTTTTTTGGCGCGCTAGTGTTTAAGTCAAGCGTAAAATATGCGTGACTTCAAAAGTGGAAAATTTTAACATTTTAAGACAAACTGTAATATTGCTTGACTTCAAAAGTATTTCACAATTAAAAATAAAAAAATAAAAACGTAAAACACATCAAACAATATGCGTCAACTTCACCAAGTTCTCACTCTCAGCGAAGCACTGCATCACAATCTCTTCCGCGTTGTCATCGTCTTTCCTAACTCATCGTCACTGTCGCCTTCCTAACTCGCCGTCACCGACACCGTTCCCTTCCTAATTCGTCGTCACCATCACCAGTGTGCGTGTTTTCTTCAGGTACCCCTCTTTCTACTTTCTAGGGTTTTTTATGTTCTTGTTTCACTTCCATTATTTTTCTTCTGGATTTGGGGGTTTTGCATTTTGAGTTGGGATTTTCCCCTAAAGTCTCTGTGTTCAAGTGTGATTAACTCCGCCATAGTTTATTTTGATTACTAATTACTAAGCATAACATTAATTTCATTCCTCGGTTAGTATTAGCTGGATTATCTGATGCATTTGCATTGGGTTATTTTGTATTTTGTGATAAATGGTATAGGTATAAAGGGGTTGATGATAGTAGCAGTGACCTTGAAGTGTGTAAACAATCTGAAAAAACAGTTAATGGTGTTTAATGATTAAGTTCATAGTGTGGATATATTTTTTCCTCCATATCTTAACATTATTCATATTTCTGTGCAGGCACTTGACATTAAACTCCTTAGATCCCTTAACAGAGATGATTTAAAGAAAATTTGTGGTCAAAATTTGCCTGAATGGATATCTTTTTTTGTGTATGAGCAGGTGGATTTTTATCTTCTGGATAGTAGAGCAAATAGTTAATAGCTTGTAGCGATTCTACTAGCTGAAATGTGCTGCTTTCTTGCTCCTTTTGTGGCTAGTTCAGGTTGAGTGTAGCGGAAGAACTTTGGAGTCGATGGCGATGGCGGGGAAGGTGGCGAAGGCGACTTACGATGCAAAGATGTGGAAGCTTCTTCGAGAGAGTACAATCGGTGTTAGTGGTTTCATCGGATAATGTTGGATCGAACCACTTTTCGGGGATAAGGAGGGCACGCACGAAGACTCGATGGTGGTAATGGGGAAAAACTCGCGATGAAGCGCTCTATCATCCATGATTACGAGAAAACCGGCAACAAAGCTTTCCTTAACCTTGTTCCACTCCTTGTGGTAAACTCTTCATTTATCCCATTCCACTTGCTGCTTCAATTAAGCCTTTCTACTTAAAGGAGGATACAAAAGAAGGAACAATTTACTTAGATTTTTAATACTTGAAGTTTGCTTGAATTAGGGAACGTGGCATTGATTTTCACCAACGGTGAATCGAGGAGGTTAGCGAACGAATTGCCAAATACAAGGTCAAGTAACATGTCTTGTTTCTCGTAGTGTTTTGTATTCTTTGCTATATAATCATCCTCTGTGGTTCTTTGTGATAATTTTCATAATGTTTAATAATGTTGATCATTCTTTTGCCATGCCTCTATAATAGCTATGTTTAAGTGATGTTTTTTTATGCTATTCAAACAACACAATTGATCACTTGATCCCGGGAGTTTATTTTCTGTCCTTTATTGTACTGCAGCTTCTTATGGGATCGTGATGTAGGTGAAGGAACAAAATTTCAAATCCTTATATCCTTGTATTGAACACTTATGATTCTTTCTTTGTTCACTTGAGGTTTTCTATGGCTTTTCATCCGAATTGATAGTTACATTAACTGAGATTGTCATATACAATTCGGTGATTTGCTTTGCGCTTTGTAGCGAGAGAAGTCGTATTATTAGAGCTTAATTTTGTATGCTTTTAAGTTTGCGATCGTGATTCTTGTGATTCTCAAGAGTCTTTGATTTTTCAATGCTGATTAACGCATTGATAGTCTGTCATTTCTTGTTGATAATACACTTTTAACTGAATCATTTGATAACCAAATTTGTTATTTGCTAGCTGACATTGGGAAAGTTTGCTAATTTGCTTTGCTTTGCTTTGAGCTGTTGTAAATTTAAACTCATTCAAGTCTGTCATTTGTTATTTACTTATTGTATCATCTGACATTGATCCAGAAGGTGCACTTTCTGGAACAAGATATAGATGTTGAAGTTAATGAGCTTAGATGGTAATATGATTTTGTGCTTTTGCTGAGGCCTCCTGTTGAGTTCTATATCATTATTGACTCAACGATCTGTTATTGCTTACGTTTCTTTCCATTATATTTTTTAAAAAACAAAAATGTTTCTCTTTCTATTAAATTTGATGAAACAAGATTTCAGATACAATATTTCTAATCTGTTTGTTTTCATGCACCCTTCCCTTGTTTCTTATTCTTATACATGTTTGTATGTTACTGCACATGGCTATTGCCTTAGAACCTTTCCAAAATATGTATCACATGTCATATTTGTTTTACTTGTAATTCTGTAACTAACTTGGAAGTTGAATTTAATTTTATTGGAAAAAACTCCTCTAAATTAAATTTATCTTGAAACTCGAAAGTTAGTGAATTTTAGTGGTGCAAGTTCACGATTATTATTTTCCTATTCATTTCTTCTTCACCAAAAAAACTCCTCTAATATTTGTTTTCTGATTTGTTTGCTATCTTGACCTTGACGAGTTTACGGTTCTCAACCTTCAAAACCGCCTTCAGATTCAAGCTACAAGCATCCGAGAAGTCGAATTTGTTTATCTTTTCAATTCACGATTATTATTTTCCGATTTGTTTGCTAACGTTGACGAGTACATTGCGGTTGTTGCGTTGATCTTGAATGGCGTTTTTGAGCGTCATTGCACTTTCCGCCGATCTAGCGTGGTAAGTGATAATATTCCATTCTTATTCTTTTTGTTCTTCTAACTTCTTTGCGTGTTTTTTTCTTTCTTTTGAGCAATTTATTCCGGCTTCGATCTTACTTTTTACCTAACCATGCAATAGGTTGCTTATTTAGGATATTGGAATGTGATACAAGTTTTAGGGTGAAGCTTGATAATATGAACCATATTGATCATTTCATCTACTCAACTTGGAGACCATGTTCCGTATTAAGTGGTTGGGCTTACGGTTTATTGTATTTTTAATATTTTGGTGTCAACATCATATCATATATCTTTGGTTGACAAGATATTAGTCAAATGAATGTTGAATTGCTAAAGTAATTTTTAGTTTGCTAATGATATTTTTTGAGCAAAATATAATACATTTATTTTATATAGAATATGTATGTTGCTAGATTTAATGAATTTGATGTGGGGCCAAATTAGTATATGCACGAGGATCACCCAAAAGCTAAAAAGAATTAAAACTTAAATAAACACTTTTGAAGTCAAGCATTTAAAATGTATGTCTTAAAAACATAACTTTTAAAGTCAAGCATTTAAAACGCTTTGACTTAAAAACATCTTTAAAGTCCGCGCGCGTGACTTTAAAAAGCTATCCACAGAGGGTCGGTCTAGAGAGAACACGAGGAATTAAAGTCGAGCGGTAAAAGTCCGACTTAGAAACAAACTTATGAAGTCGGGCACTCGCGCGACTTTAAATCTCCTGACATACGAAGTCGCCTTAATAGAAGTCACGCTGGCGCGTGACTTTAAATGTCCAATTTGTCTGACTTTAAATCCCTTTTCTGCACTAGTGAATTCTACTTATCAAAGCTTTTGGGGTATACTTATGAGATTGTCTACAAGCCCGGGGCCCAGAATAGAGTGGCTGATGCCTTATCTCGAATTCATGAACCTCCTGTGACTTTTTGGGGCATTACTGTACCTCATTGGGAAATTTTGGAGCAACTGCGCAAGGATTTGAAAGCTGACCCGGTGGCTTTCAAACTCTTTCAACAGGTTCAGCAGCAACCAACTGAGTTTCCACACTACAAGATCAGCCAGGACTTACTCTTCTTCAAAGACAGGTTGTTTATCCCTGATTCCTCTCCCCTGAAAACTGCTCTAATGGAAGAATTTCACTCTACACTTGGTGGTGGACATAGTGGTATTTCGAAAACATATGGCAGACTCCGTGAGAATGTGTATTGGTCGAGTATGCAAGCTGATGTTACGGCCTTTATTAAGGCTTGTTCTATTTGCCAACAAACCAAACATGCTACACATCTCCCTTATGGATTGCTTCAGCCCTTGCCTGTCCCACATGGAGTATGGGAAGACATATCCTTGGACTTCATCATTGGGCTTCCTTCATTCCAAAACTTCACTGCAATTCTGGTAGTTGTTGACAGATTCTCAAAGGCTGCTCATTTTGGAATGCTTCCTACGGGTTTCACAGCAGTTAAAGTGGCAGAATTGTTTGCTCAAATGGTGTGCAAGTTGCATGGCATGCCAAGGAGTATTGTATCGGATCGTGATCCAATTTTTTTGAGTCGTTTTTGGAAAGAATTGTTCAAGTTAAGTGGCACGAGGTTGAGGATGTCCTCAGCTTATCACCCACAAAGCGACGGACAAACGGAGATTGTTAACAAGATCTTGCAGCAGTACTTGAGGTGTTTTGTTCATGAGCAACCGCGGACTTGGGGTAAATTTCTTCATTGGGCAGAATGGCACTATAATTCCACGACACACAGCTCTACTGGAACTTCACCATATCAGATTGTGTATGGAAAACCACCCCCTTCCTTGCCACAATACATTAGTGGTACTAGTCACATTGAGGCTGTGGATGCATCTTTGAATCAGAGGGAAGAAATGTTGGCGTGTGTTAGGAGAAAACTATTGAAAGCACAAGAAACTATGAAGAAGTATGCTGATATGAGAAGGATACCACATCCTTTCAAAGTTGATGACTATGTATTTGTGAAGCTAAGACCTTACAGGCAAGCCACTCTGGGAGAACAAAGAACACACAAGCTGTCCAAAAGGTATTACGGTCCTTTTAAACTCATCAAACAGATTGGTGAAGTTGCATTTGAGTTGGAGCTGCCACCAACTAGTAAAATACACCCTGTTTTTCACGTTTCTCAATTGAAACCTTGTTGTGATACCGCTGTTACACCAGTTCACCCTCCTGGCCGAAACACTGCTGAGCTTCCTCAGCCAAGTCCAGTTGCTATTTTGGATTGGAAAGCTGCTGAAAATGGTGAAGGAATGAAAATTCTGGTTCAATGGGAAGGGCTGTTTCCTGAAGATGCTACTTGGGAATTGAAAGATGACATGGCAAAACACTTTCCAGAGTTGTTGGAAGCATATCCAGAGCTGCGCCTTGAGGACAAGGTGATTGTAGAAGAAGAAGGGGATGATATGATAATGGATGTGGAAGCTGATATGGGCCACGCTGATGATGGGGAAGATAGGCCCATTCCTCCAATTAGGGCCAGAAGGGTCAAGAGCAAGCCTAAATGGACCCGTGACTACAAGATGTAGTGAGAAAAATTGATGTTGCAAGAACTGTTCTAGAATTGTCTTAGGATTCCCAATTTGAATTCATGCTGAGTCACTAATAGTACTATTTTGTAATAGCTGTCACTGTACCAGTGGTACCTTGTTTTTCCTTATTAGCTGTGTTTGTGAATAAGGGAATCATAATGAAAAAACCTTGTTGCTCTCTTACCTCTTTCTCTCTCTCTATTACTCTCTTACTCTCTCTCTTGTAGCTGTAGCGATACCTGAGAACATTTACTGGTTTTGATCCTCCTTACATCACCTCCTTCAAGGGGTGTCAATATATATAGTGTCAATTTTGACCCGATCGAATGGGTTGGCTCGATGACCCTGTGTTATTGGCTGAAGGGGAAGTTTCCGCCAAAAAGTTAGAAGATCCCTTCTTGGCTCACTATATAGAGGCATTGAGCCATTTTAGCCCAGCCCAGTTGGGCTATGAGCCATTTCACCTTTTTAAACTCTTTGTGGTTTCCTTTGTTAAAAAATTGGGTTGGGTCAAGCCGATAGCCGACTCGTCGTTTTTGTGTTTTGGGTTGGGCTGAAAGTTCAGGAAGCAAATAGGCTAACCCAACCAAAATCACTTTTAAATTTTGGGCCAGTGTGTCGGACCGGTCCGGTCCAGACAGCTTAGTTTGACAGCTCTAGATATGCCTCTTTGAATTTATACTGATCAGCCAGCCACACAAACACTAATATTGGTATGTATATATATGTCCTTACTTCGTTGGAACCTCCTTTATGCTCTGTTTGCTCGGTGGCTTCTTAGCTGACACTTACATCGGAAGGTTCGAACTAGTTCAGACTAAGTCGCTAGTTACAGTTATTACATCATCAACTATATTCATTATAATTGGAATGGAATATTATGTTCCTTCTTTGACAGATACCTCAATATTGCTATCTTCGCAGTCGTTCAAGCAACCGTAAGGAATCATCAAAACCTCAATAGTAATTATCAATTTTTTTGTCGATCAATCAAAACACAATGTCCTCTGCTTTATCCACCAAAATCACTGCAAATTTGATCTTTTTTATTATAATTTTTTAACTTGCTTCGATACTTATCAAGCTTATTTGTCTCATCTTGTCCAAAAAAATGTTTATTTGTCTCATTGATATAAGCAAAAACTGGTCAAAAAAAGTTGATGTATTTGGTTCAAATTTTGGACCAAATACATCAACTTTCATTGACCGACTTTTGTTTATATTCTTTAGTAACCGAGGGGAGTATACATTGTCGCTCATGCATATGGTTATAAAGTTTTATAACAATTATTTAACAGGGTGTTATTCTCTTGACAATATCAACCATAATTCCGAGCCTACATCCTCCAAAATGCACGGAAGACACTATCCCACATTGCATTCAAGCAAACAAAAAACAGTTAATGGTGTTATATCTAGCACTTTACGTGACAGCACTTGGCACAGGTGGTTTGAAATCAAGTGTCCCTGGTTTTGGAACAGATCAATTTGACAGTTCAGATAAAGAAGAGAAGAAACATATGATTAAATTCCTTAACTGGTTTTACTTCTTTGCTAACATAGGATCATTGATGGCAGTGACAGTTCTAGTGTACATACAAGATCATCAGGGTAGAGTTTGGGGTTATGGTATTTGTGCATGTGCTATTGTGTTTGCACTTCTTGTGTTCTTGTCAGGTACTTGTAAGTACAGATTTAAGAAACCAGTTGGTAGTCCATTGACTCAGATTGCTGTGGTTTTTGTTGCTGCTTGGAGGAAAAGGCACCTTCAATTGCCCTCTGATTCATCTTTTCTTTTTAATGAGAATCATATCATAGATGAACCATCCAAAATTAAGAAGCAGAGGTTGCCACACACCAAGCAGTTCCGGTAACACTCTGTTGATTAATTTTCTATAGATAAATATTAGTGATTGGTTAATTAGGAGAATGGGGAATTGTTAGTCAGCCGTTCGAACTCGCTACATGTTTAAACATTTTCGGTATCCCTTAGCTTATCAATCCAGCTACTTATCTAGAGTTATCAAATTAGGCACCCAACTCGGCCCACTAGGTCAAACCACAAAAGCAAGTTGGGTCAGTCCACTTGTCTATTGGGCTATATTTATGTAGTCTTGTGCACCTCAGAACACTGGCCTGATGGGTCGGGTCAGCCCAGTTCAACTTTTAATAAAGAAAATTACAACAAAAAATATAAAAAATGGCGCCGGTCTGGCCCATTGGCCAACTGGGTTGGGCCAAAACAACCCAATTCTACCCAATCCAACTCAAAACACTGAGTTATTGGACTGACTTGCTGAACTGGGCCAAAGTTGACACCTATATACTTATCTGTTGTATATGTGGCACTTCTAGTGGTTAGCTCTCACCTTAGGTGGATCCTACGTGGCAATACAGAGTGAATATCAGCACACCAGAATCATCTACTTCAAGTTGCTGCTTTCGGTTTAAAAGTTAGTTAGGTTAGTTACTTGCATTGCAAGTTAGGCGCCAAACTTGTAATGCTATAAATAGCTAACTTTGTATGATTGTGAGAACAACAACAGAATTGGGTGTGTGAAGAGTGACTGGGAAACGTGGGAAATCTGGTAGTGAGGGGGAAAACACCATTGGGAGGTTCTTCACAATTGTGTAATCTTGATACTTTGATTCAATGCAAATGGACAAGCAATTTGGCTTGGTCCCCCAGATGTAGGCATCACTCTGATGCTGAACTGGGTAAACACGTCCCCTGTGTCCTTTAATTTCACTGCAATTTGTTCAATTTTGGTTTTAGGGTTCTTAATTGAATTTTAGGGTTCATCGGTTTGAAATTGGGGATTTAAGATCAATTTCACAATCCGAGTGAAATTGACCTTCAAATCTTTGTGCGTTTTACTCGTTGGATGATATAGGATTGATCTTGATCAAAGCAAGGATCTCAGTAACATTGTTTGATCAACATTGAATCGTTTACGGTTTTTACGCATGCAATCGATTCTTCGTTACATTGCTTGCAAATTATTCTGCTGCGTAAATCCTAACAACTGGTATCAGTAGCTTTCGTTGGGAGGTTCTTTACAAATGGAAATGGCAAAATTCAATATTGAGAAATTCAATGGCAAGAATGATTTTGGCCTTTGGAAAATGAAGATGAGAGCAATCTTGGTCCAACAAGGTTTGGAAGAGGCATTGGAAGGGAAAGAAGGCTTCCGAAAAATATATGCGAGAAAGAAAAGAAAGAATTGATGAATAAAGCCCATAGTGCAATCATACTAAGCCTGGGAGACAAAGTCTTGAGGGAAATTTCAAAAGAAAAGATCTAGCTGCACTGCGATGTATGGCTCAAGCTTGAGAGTCTCTACATGACAAAGTCATTGGCCACCCGTCTTTACTCAAAACAAAGACTCTACACTCTCAAAATGCAATCAGTGCGTCTATTAGTGATCATATAGATGAGTTCCATAAGTTGATTACGGATCTAGAAAACATAGATGTTAAGATAGATGATGAGGATCAAGCTCTACTTTGTTGATAAGGTCATTAAATAGCTCGTATGATATTCTTGGCGATACATTAGTATATGGTAGAGAATCTATAACTCTAGATGAAGTACAAGTTTGCATTGATGTCAAAAGAATTGTCTAAAAGAACTGAAAAAAGAAATGGATCATGGTGAAAGTCTTGTAGGCTAGAGGAGGAGTGAAAATAGAGATGATAAAGGAAAGGGGAGGTCAAGGTCCAAATCTAAAACCAAGTACAAGTGTTATATCTGTCATAAACCGGGACATTTTAAGAAAAATTGCCTGATAGAAAGAAACAAGAAGCAAAACAATTACGAGGAGAAAGGAGATGCATCGGTTGCATCGACACCTATGATGACTGTGAAGTGTTAGTTCTTTGCGAGTCTCCGATAATGTTGAACAGGATACACCAAGCACTAGTAATCAAGATGAAAAGTGGGTAATGGATTACGGTTGTTCATATCCTATGTGTCCATGGAAAGAGTGGTTACGTGAGTATAGGGCTTACTCGGTGGACAGTAAGAATGGGTAATAATGTTGCTTGCAAGGTAATTGGCATAGGTTCGGTTATGATAAAGCTTGCGAGATGGGACAACTAAGAAATTAACTAATGTTAGACATGTACCGCACTAAAGAGGGCTCTTATTTCACTTGGAACTCTTGAGAAGAGGCTTGGTTTTAGCTTCAGGGTGAAGATGGTGTATTGAAAGTCATGAAGGGGAATAGAGTGGTCATGAAAGGATCTAGACAAGGAAAGCGCCTCTATGTACTCCATGGCAAGACGTGATTGGAGAAGCAAATGTGGTAATCGCTCTAATGATAAGACACTCATGTGGCACCATAGACTTGGACACATGAGTGAGAAAGGCTTGAAAGAATTAGAGAAGCAAGTGTCTGCTAGGTGGTGACAAAATTGAAAATCTTGGTTTACGTGAACATTGCATTCTAGGTAAACAAACTAGAGTCAAATTTGCAACCGAATTCACAAAACTAAGGAGAAACTAGGCTACATACATTCTTACACGATCTATGGGGGCACGCTAGAACACCAACACATGGTGGAAAGAGGTACTTCATAACATTCACAGATGATCTTACAAGGAAGGTGTGGATTTATCTGCTCAAAACAAAGGATGAAGCATTCAAGACCTTTGTAGAATGGAAAAAGAAGGTGGAAACACAAAGTGGTAATAAGGTGAAGGCTTTGAGAACTGACAATGGGCTCGAATTTTGCAATGAAGAATTCAATGAGTATTGCAAGAAGGAAGGTATATACAGGAACATGACAGTGAGAGGTACTCCACAACAAAATGGTCTTGCAGAGAGATTGAACAGAACTTTGCTAGAGAAAGTGAGATGTATGTTGTCATGTGCAAAATTAAGCAAGTCCTTCTGGGGTGAAGCAGTGTATACAGCATGCTACCTGGTTAACCGAAGTCCATCTACAGCTCTAGACTTCAAAACTCCACAAGAATTGTGGACTGGAAACCCTCCAGAATATCAACACCTGAGAACATTTGGATGTCCTGCATTTTTTCATGTGAATGAAGGAAAATTGGAGCCTAGATCAAAGAAAGGATTGTTCATGGGATATCCTCAAGGTGTGAAAGGATATAGAATCTGGTCTATTGATGAAAAGAAGTGTATCATTAGCAGGGATGTTATCTTTCATGAGTCAAAATTGATTGAGGAATCAATGAGCAATGAAACATTGGAAGAGGAGAAGACAGTACAGGATACTCAACTTGAGGTGGAGTTAGAGACAAGCACTTCAAAGAAGAAAACTCAAACTGATACTGTGGAAACTCCAAGTGATGATAGAAATAATGAAAGTTCAAGTTCTGAAGAGAGTGACACAGAACCTGAGGAAACAGTACAAGATTATGTCTTGTGTAGAGATAGAGAGAGAAGACAAATCAAACCACCAAATAGGTTTGGTTATGAGTCTATGACAGCTTATGCCTTGAATACCTCTGTATGTGTAGGTGATGATGAACCAAGACACTATCACGAGAAGCTATGAAGTGTAAGGGACGAAAATAAGTGGCAAGCGGCTATGGTTGATGAAATGCAATCACTTGATAAGAATCAAACTGGATTACGGTAAAGAAACCCTCTTGGTGCAAAGCTAGTTGGTTGCAAGTGGATCTACAAGAAAAAAGAAGGAATGACTGAGAAGGACCCTCCAAGGTATAAAGCAAGACTTGTAGCTAAAGGCTACACTCAAAGGGAAGGTATTGATTTCAATGAAATCTTCTCACCTGTGGTCAAACACACATCCATTAGAGTGCTTCTAGCACTTGTAGCTCAGTTTAATCTCTATCTAGAGCAAATGGATGTCAAAACAGCATTTCTACATGGTGTGCTCGAAGAAAGAATTTACATGGCTCAACCAAAAGGTTTTGAAGAAAAAGGAAAAGAAAACATGGTTTGTCTGCTGAAAAAATCTCTCTATGGCCTGAAGCAATCTCCTAGGCAATGGTACAAGAGGTTTGACAACTATATGTTGAACATAAGGTACAAGAGGAGCAACTTTGATAGTTGTGTCTACTATAGAAAAATAGAGGAATCAAACTACATCTATTTACTTCTATATGTAGATGACATGCTAATTGCTAGCAAGAGTAAGAAGGAAATTTGCAAGCTTAAAGAGCTTCTAATGAAAGAATTTGAGATGAAGGATTTGGGTCAAGCAAAGAAAATACTTGGAATGGAAATTGATAGGAATGAAGGATTGTCAATCACACAAGGAGGTTACATTCAGAAAGTTCTGAATAGGTACAATATCTTTGTCTCTGCAAAACCAAATAGTGTACCTATTAGTTCACGATTCAAAGTTTGTCTAAGAGTGATGATCCAAGCATCGAAAGCAGAAATGAAATGAAGGAAATGGAAGCAATTCCTTATGCTAGTGCAGTTGGTAGCTTAATGTACTCTATGGTGTGTACCAGACCTGACTTAGCTTACTCTTTAAGCCTAGTCAGCAGATATTTGGCAAATCCAGGCCAACAACATTGGTTAGCTGTCAAGAACATTCTAAGGTACCTCAAAGGGAGCTGCAAACTTGGTTTAAAGTACAGGAAAGAGGATGTAGCTCAAGGTGGAGTCATTGGATATGTTGACTCAGACTTTGCAGGTGACCGTGACAAGAGGAGGTCCTTGACTGGATATGTGTTCACTTTATATGGCAACACAGTGAGTTGGAAAGCTTCTCTACAACATGTGGTAGCTCTTTCAACAACTGAGGCTGAATATATAGGTATAACAGAGGCTGTGAAAGAAGCTCTGTGGCTTAGAGGGATTGTGAATGAACTTGGAATAAGGCAAGACAGTGTGACAGTACACTGTGATAATCAGAGTGCAATCCATCTATGCAAGAATCAAACATTCCATGAGAGGACAAAACATATCGACACTAGGCTGTATTGGATAAAGGACATCATTGATGAAGGCAAGGTGATCATAAAGAAGATACATACAGCACACAACCCTGCTGATTTTATCACCAAGGTTGTTCCCTTAGCCAAGTTCAAGCATTGCTTGGACTTGTTGAATGTTGATTGTGGCTAAGTGGAGGTTTTGGACCGAGTTACTTTGCTTGAAGTTAAGTCATTTGAATTGGGTTTGAAGTGCCAAGGTGGAGATTGTTGTATATGTGGCACTTCTAGTGGTTAGCTCTCACCTTAGGTGGATCCTACGTGGCAATACAGAGTGAATATCAGCACACCAGAATCATCTACTTCAAGTTGCTGCTTTCGGTTTAAAAGTTAGTTAGGTTAGTTACTTGCATTGCAAGTTAGGCGCCAAACTTGTAATGCTATAAATAGCTAACTTTGTATGATTGTGAGAACAACAACAGAATTGGGTGTGTGAAGAGTGACTGGGAAACGTGGGAAATCTGGTAGTGAGGGGGAAAACACCATTGGGAGGTTCTTCACAATTGTGTAATCTTGATACTTTGATTCAATGCAAATGGACAAGCAATTTGGCTTGGTCCCCGGATGTGTAGGCATCACTGCGATCTTTGAATCGGTAAACACGTCCCCTGTGTCCTTTAATTTCACTGCAATTTGTTCAATTTTGGTTTTAGGGTTCTTAATTGAATTTTAGGGTTCATCGGTTTGAAATTGGGGATTTAAGATCAATTTCACAATCCGAGTGAAATTGACCTTCAAATCTTTGTGCGTTTTACTCGTTGGATGATATAGGATTGATCTTGACTGAAAGCAAGGATCTGTAACATTGTTTGATCAACATTGAATCGTTTCTGGTTTTTCTGCATGCAATCGGTTACTGTTACATTGCTTGCAAATTATTCTGCTGCGTAAATCCTAACATTATCTAACATTCCAATCGATTACTTGTTTTTTTATTCATTCTTACTTTCTTCTTGGTGCTTTTTTATTAATAAATAAATATAAATATTACAAATATATTCATGTGAATGAGGTCTCTCATATTAATATATCACACCTTATTTGCTTGCTACTAATAGTAGATTATTTGGTTGGTTTGTTGAGCAGCTTCTTGGACAAAGCTGCAATCAAAGACACAGAAAGTGCTAAAGGAATAACAGTGATGAGTAATAAGTGGTACCTATCTACCTTAACAGATGTGGAAGAAGTAAAATTGGTACTAAGAATGCTACCTATATGGGCAACAACAATAATGTTTTGAACAATTCAAGTTCAAATGATGACACTCTCAGTATCACAAGCAACAACCATGGACAGACACATAGGAAAATCATTTCAAATCCCAGCAGCATCAATGACAGCATTATTAATCGAAACTATTCTTCTAACAGTCCCTTTTTACGACAGTTTCATTAGTCCAATAGCAAGGAAAATCCTTAAAAATCCACAAGGACTCACCCCTTTACAACACACAGGAGTTGGTTTATTTCTCTCAATCTTCTCTATGGTAGCAGCAGCTCTTGTTGAAAAAAAGCGATTAAGATTTGCGCAATTGCACGGTTTAGTCGATGATCCATTAGCGAAGATACCACTAAGTGTTTTCTGGTTGGTGCCACAATTTTTTGTTGTAGGGTCAGGAGAGGCATTTATGTATCTAGGACAACTAGATTTCTTCCTTTGAGAATGTCCTGATGGGATGAAAACTATGAGCATGGGACTGTTTTTGAGCTCAAGATCATTGGGATTTTTTCTTAGCTCATTATTAGTGACTACGGTGAATAAGATTGCTGAGGAAGTTACGGAAGAGTAACTCTTGTATGAAATATGTATACAAATACAATGTATGCAGTAGGTGCAGGGTGATTCATATGTATCATTTTTGTGGGCTAGCTCTTTATCACTACTTGTGTATAAAGCTAGTGTCCATGTTATCATGAACAAAATTTGACCTTTTCAAAAAATCCTCTGTTTTAAAATTATGAAAGTAGTTGATGCCATCTGAAGAATTCACCAGATTGACTAACCTACTAGCCTATTGCACTAATTCTTCTTGTGTTTAATTAGTTAAACGGTTAGGAAGTTAGTATTCTCTTAGACTAAGTTAGATGGATAGTTTTGGTTGTTAGGTTACAGCAAACACTTGTGTGTGTCTATATATATATATATATATATATATGGTTCTTTTTTTTTATAATAGAAACTTTAGGTCAGTTGGGCTCTGAGGGCTCACTGAGTCAGTGAGAGCCTCCAAAGCTCTCTTGAGTGACTACAGAGTCTTTCTACAGATCACCCACCAAAGAGGTTCTCACATCGGCAGCGGGAGTTGAACCCACGACCTTGTGGGGCATGAGCCAACTCCTTACCAACTGAGTCAACCTTGTGTTCACTAAAAGGTTGTGGTTCTTAGTCTTTAGGAGGTTGGGTATGGCATTGGTAGTGGTGCTCCCGCCTGACGACCATAATTTGACATTCTGTTCTCTGGGCGATTTGAGAAAGTAGGAACGATATCATTTTCTCTAATAAACCTTTTGACCTCCTTGAGACCTTCTTTTGATACAGACTTACTCGTAGAACTAGCTATTGGTTAAAGCTAAGTTTGAGTCATAATCTGTTCTACGAGTGGTGTGTGGACCTTTTGGAATGTATTTCCAGAGGATAGGAATAATTGGTTTTATGGTCCTACTAATGCTTAGATGGAATTGACTTTTTCATTGTTTTGACCCATTATCGCTACATATAGACAACAATTCTCACTACATATCGTATAGTAGTACCATTGCGAGAAAGCTCTTTTCAGTACCTTGCATTGCTTTGTGTATATCCAAGGTTGCAGTCGGTTCAGAGTCAACCTCTAGTATAGAACCTGCAATGACACTTCAACGCTCAAGTGAGTACTAGAGAATATAAGTGATGCAGGAAATGAGACATTAGGTGCATTATGCTCCGTTGGATCGAGCAGTTGGATCCTGACCATTAATCTCTTGATAAGCTTAGGTAAGCTTGGTTGCATAGAATTGGAAGCCTTGTTATTGGGTTGATCCATGATTTACTGTTGGAGTGGGCCTCCTGACCCGACCTAGTCCATAACAAGATCAAAACCTTAAATGGTCATCCAAGGAGTCATAAGTCAATGTCACGTCTGGTCTTTGGTTCTTCTGTCTGAAGTCTGAACATGTTGATTTTCTTGTTTTATACTTTTTCTTTGCCCAATGTATTGACAGTGTCGCAAACTTGCAATGTTTTAAGCAGTCCATTTCATAAGTTGGTCAAGAAGATGGGTCCTCATCATCAACTTCCACTCCACATTTGCAAAATCTGCTTTTTAAGAAGACAATATGATTAGGAAGATAGTGATTCTCTATTTCTTTTAACAATAGCCATGTTAGATTTGGTAATCCTTTTCTGTTAACACTTGCAACTGCCACACCAGACTGTTGAAAGTTGTTTTTCTTTTCTTTCCAATTTCAAAATGCTCAAAACACCCACATGTTCAAATTTAATTGTATTGTTAATCCAAAAGGATAATCAATATAACTGTCCCACTCGCAGCATGCGACACCAACTCAAAAGAAAAAAATTATCATTAACACATTGTTTATATGAGGTGATATTTGTCTTATTTCACCCCAAGAATTTTTTTCCTAGATTGAAAATAATCTATATAAAAAGCACTAAATAATTTATTTGAATTCTCTATATGTAGCTTTGATTGTTACTACATCAAGGTCCTATTTATAATCATGAGAAATAAAATGTTTTTTTTTGTAATTTTATAAAAAGTTATAACTATTTTTAGTTGTATTAATTATTGCTTTCAAAATAAAAATTCTGATACTTTTTTTTGCTTACTTTGGTACATGTATTTTACTATGCATAAATGAGACAGGCATAGTAAGAGACACACTATTCAATTATTTAATCCTATGGGTATTTCTCAAACAACATTTACATTTAGATTATTTGAATGTCTTTCTTTTGACCTTAATGAATTCGTCATTTGTTCCTTGTAATCTTTATCCCTATGTATAAGACCCTCTTGACCAATTCAAAAAAACTAAGCTCTCCATTTTATATCACTTGTCGATTTTTGAGAAGAAATTTATTTCTTTTTAATTGTCATTTTGATAGTTTAAAATTATGTTAATTATTTGTTTTCTAATTATACCCCTAATTATTTATTGTGGAGAAATAAATAAGTGTGATAAACTCCTCTCATGGTAATGGGGTAGCAAAAATAAAATTAAAAGTTAAAATTAGGTATATAAAATAAGTCATTATTACTTGATAATTTCACAAGCAGGGGCAGAGGGTTGTGTTGTAGTGAAGCTATCCCAAATTGAGAAATTGGGGGAGTAAAATCACCATAAGTAAAATAGAGAGACCAAACAAACAGAGAAAGTTAATAGGCCAAAAGTATAATTAAACATTTGTGTTTATTCACCCCATAAAATCTATGCTCCACCCATGTTCACAAGTGTTCATTAAAAGAGTCTTTCAATTCTATTTTAAAAAAAATTATTTTGTCTATAAAAAAATGCTTTTTTATTTAGTCCCTTCATAGAAAACAAGCTAGCAGTCCCTTCATAGAAAATAAGCTAGCACTACCACTAAAAAAGTCATTTATGATTGAATATGTGTGTGTGTTCTATCGTGCTCTATTTCTCAATAGATAAGTGATAAAGGATTTTTTTTTTCAACCCCCTCCTTATCTCTCACACCCCCGTAATACTATTTTGGACAAAAATATCTTTAATTTTACACAAAATTTCAAAAACACCTACACTTTTGGTGGGGGTTCGTTGGATTTCCGGATTTAGCTCATAGATAGGTAAATCCGGTTCACAAATTGTGAACCGGATTTACCTACCTATGAGGTAAATCCGGAAATCCAACAAATTAACCCCCACTGGTTTCCCAGATTTATCTCATAGGTAGGTAAATCCGGTTCACAATTTGTGAACCGGATTTACCTACCTACTCCCTCCGGACCTATTTATAAGCAAAAAGTCACTTTTTATGTTCATTGGAAAACTAATGTATTTGGACTACATTATAGTCTAAATACATTAGTTTTCTAATGAACATAAAAAGTGATTTTTTGCTTATAAATAGGTCCAGAGGGAGTATGAGATAAATCCGGAAATCCAACAAACTCTCACTGGTTTTTCGGATTTACCTCATACGTAGGTACATCTGGTTCACAATTTGTGAACCGGATTTACCTACCTATGAGATAAATCCGGAAATCCCAAATCTCAGAAAAATAATTTTTTTTTTATTTTTTTTAAAAAACTGAGAGTATTTTTAGAATTTTTTGTACAATGGGAGTGTGAGAGAGAAGGAGGGGGTGAAAAAAACCATCTGATAAATCATTTTTCATTCAATTTTAAATTATTTAAATAATAAAATATAAAATAAACTTTTTTCTATTTCCTTTTCAATTTAGATATCTAAAAGTAACCAACAAATTTAGATATCTAAACATAATGGATCTCATGTTACTTGGTAAATACTAAATACTCAAAAGAAAAATACCTTACCAACCAAATTACACACCCAAACAAACGTATTTTAAAGAGAGGAAAAGAAGGTAAAAGCATATAGATTTTGAATTGAATGTTGCTAAGTAGAAACGATGTTAAAGCATGCCTATGCTACGCATTTCCCGGGGATAAAATAAGCTTGAATGGATTCCGCAGGCGTGAGAGAACAAAGGCTGGCAACATTTCCACTCACACTCCCAATTTCCCTTCCCTTCCCTTCTTCAATTCCCATTTCCCAATATATTTTAGATTTTGGATCCATCTGAGTGGTAACTGAACTTATATCTCATTCTAAGGTATTGGGTTTGAACTTTGAGTATAGAGTCACACGAGCCGACAAAATCGTGTACTCGTGGTCAGTCAGGTTATCTAGCATAGATGAGTCATCGGTAAAGTCTGCACATCAATGAGATGGTAAAAAAAAGCTAAGAAAACGCACACAACACATTACATCTGTTACTTTTTCTGGTTACAAAAAGTTGGGTTCTGGGGAATCACTGGGGTCAGAGCGGGTCTCACTTTCTTTGAGCGCTTTTTCTGGTCGATCTTTACGGATGACTCACCAAAGAGTGCTTGCATCGCGACGGAGTTGAACTCACGCCCTTATGGGAATGAATCAACTCTTACCAACTGAGTCGACTTTCATTAGCACCACATCTGGTTCAATTATTCACTTTTGACTAGAATTTAATTTGCTCTTAATTGCTTGCTCATGTTGAGGCGCAAATCCTCGAGTTTTGGACCATTTGGTGGTTTAATTAAGTCATAAAAATAACTAAGCTTTGTTTATCTCAAGATGATTGTCTGCTTCTAATGGAACTGAAGGTCATTGTCCCAAGTACAAACAGTGACTTTTTGTAATTGTACATAGATCAGTAGTAGCTCATCATAGTAAACATATATGGAGGGGAAGTTTCCATACATGATCATTAAAGATATGGATGGGAATTTTTATTTTATCATTCATTGACCATACCTTAAAACAAAATTCATTTTTTAGTAAGCCAATGTACTATTATCCACGGTGACGGTGGAAATTAATCTTTTGAGATGTCAGATATCCATTTAATGTGTTGATCTCTACCAATAAATAAATTTTCATACAAACAGATCAGATATTAAAATGACTAAGGGACTCAAATATCTATCACTATTGTCGTAACATATTCCTAAACAAAATTCATCTTTAATAATAATAATAACTAGTAATAGGAAATTTTTATTTGATGTTGTGCTAAGTGCAATGTTTAGCGAGACCCAAAAACATGCTATAAAAGTTGAAGAAAAATTGTCGTGTTTGTAGTTTGTAGTTTAAATTTCAGCGCTTTTTTAGATGCTTTCTCACTCTGTGCCAGGTTCCATTCTCTTTGAATTCTTCTATTCCCCCCACACCAACTGTTCCACTACAAACTCCCATGATACATTTTTTTTTCTATATAAAAAAAAACTCCATTTACCTATAGGCTATAGCTGTAACGCGCGTCTGTACTTTTGTCTGTCTAGTAGTAATTAAAAAATGAATATATATTCAAAATAAAGAAATAAACACTCGATTGCATTTGCATGCACAAAACTACTACCCTCTCGGTTATCCAAAAATTGATGACAATTGATCAAATTCATTCCACTAACACGTACTACTGTAGTAAAAGTATTTTTGAAGTTGAAATAAATCAGGTAGCAGAGCAGCCAGTGATCTTGAAGCTAAACGGAGTTTGAAAATTTAAGCTGACGACGAACCAACATATATCCCTCCGTTCCTATATACGCAGCAACATTTGCTTTTATTCATTTCTCTTCTATCAGCAACATTATTTCATTTCTTCTATTTGTCTTTCTACAATAAATACTTAAGCCAAAAAGCAATAAGCAATGCTTGATTTCAAGCAGCAACAATATTGCCAAAAAGCAATAAGCGACTGATAGATAGATATGTTTAATTGATGGCAGGGCAAAATAAAATATCCCTTGCCTTGATTAATTAAGCTAGAAAAATAAAGCAATACGTATTATACTACAAAAAACAATAATGTTATTTAACCCAATATTTTGACAAAAAAAGCAATACGTATTATACTAGTATGGTTTTTTTTTTTTTTGTTGTGGGACTCATACAAATATGGTATATATTTGTATGTTTTATTGTCAAAGTGTTGGACTTAATAGCATTATTGTCCAAAAAGATAATGCAACTGAAGTGAATGAGTCAACATTTTCTGAGTTTTTAAACTGATCGGTGATCACACCCATATAAAAGCCACGGACCTATTTTCAATATCTTTGACTCGAATCGGTCTCTAATAAATTATCGTAACACTAAAAAAAGTTTTAAATGAATGAATAGTGTACTTTCTATAAAAAAAAATTCTTAAACTACTTCTCTTTCCTCATTAACATTGTCTCATCATTAAATAATTTAATCATTAATTTAATATCTATTTATGTCATTTTACATTTATCAGCCATTTTAATCTCTAGTTTTATTAAACACATCATTTGCTATCAGCTAGCTTATCCGCTATCCGCTCATCTACTATCTGCTAGCTTATTCGCTATCCGTTACTTTTTACCAAACAGAGCCTATATCTAAGCCCATCAATCTGATCGTTCTGTGATTGGCGTAGTTAAATTTCTTCAATCTAAAAGGGTCACCCCCTTCGTGTGATTTTCTTGTATCCAATCGTTTTTATTTTATATTAATTCGCCCTTATTCATTTAGGGCAAACTATTAAAGTAGTCCTTTATCATTTAGGGTCTTACTTGATTGCTTTTTATTGTTTAGGGTCTTTAAGTGACTCCTCTTTATGAACTCCTCCGGTCCACTTTAGAAACTAGGTTTGGATAATTAAGAGAAATGGAGTATTAATTAGCATTTTTTTTTTGACACAGAGTATTAATTAGCATATTAGTAGACAAATACTCCCTGATCCACTTTAATAGAAACAAACACTATTTTTAAGGTCTATTAAATGATCAGTCACAACATTACCCTATTTAAGTGGTGAACTTAAAGATGGTGTCATTAACTAAGAGTATAAATCATCATTTAATGAAAAATGACAATTTTGAAAAGAAGATAAATTTTTTGTCTTATAAAATGATAATAGTTTATTTCAAAGTCATTCTTCGGTTCGTGTGATGTAGAGAGATTTGTTTCTTATATTGGCCGGAAGGAGTACAAAATAATCATCATGAGTTATGCACTATTAATTATTTTTCTTAAGTCACAACCTTAAACGTCAAATAAATAGGAAATAAATAGGATGTATATAGGAAAACTTACCAGAATTGCTTTTTCTATGAGACCTGCCTTTTCACTCTAGCTTTATTAAAAACATATCTTTAATTAGGCTTTGTTTCGCAAGGCTAAATCCACTAACTTAAAGCAAGATAAACTCTTGGTAACTATTTGGTATGACTAGTTTATAGAGTTTTTTCATTAGCTTATTGCATTTTTTGAAATCCTATTTGAAGTAATGTTTAGACTTATAGCTTCTAACGTCTCGTTTTTCTTTCATTTTTGCCATTGTTACCATTTGTTGAAATCTTATTTGAAGTAGCGTTTAGACTTAAGCATTAGTTAAAATCTCATTTTATATTTATGAGTTAATATAATCGTTAATTTTACCAAACACTTTACATTCGATTACACTAACTCATCTGCTATTAGTTTAAGGCTCTGTTTAGTAAAAAGTAGCGGATGAGCTGATAGCGGATAGCAGATGAACTAGTGGATAGCAAATAGCAGATGAGCTAGCTGATAGCAATTGATGTGTTTGGTAAAACTAGCGATTGAACAAGCTGATAATTAAATGTAAAATGACATAAAAGATATATTTATTTAATTCATGATTACATTTATTTAATAAGGATAGAGAAGAAATTTAAGAAAAATAACAAGGGTAAAAATGCCAAAAAAGTGAGACGCTATCCGCTATCCGCTAGTGTTTTTTGAAACGTTAGCATTTGAAAAAACGCTAAACGTACGCTACCCAAAAAACGCTAAACGCTAGTGCTTACCAAACACGTGTACTATTCACCCGCTAGTTCCATCCGCTATCCGCTAGTGGATGGAATGCGCCAAATAGAGCCTAAGAATGAGAAAATATAATTGTTTCAATTATATAAATATTTACTACGTACTTATTAATAGATTTCACCACATATCTCTCCTTTTTCTCTAGCCGGCGCTAATTTTGCTCCATCTTCTCTTTAACTTTTCTTCTTCATCCATGGGAGATGAGTGATTTTGGGTCATTTTTCGACCCTCTACATCGTTTTTTCTTTCCTTTCATCTAAATAAGTGTTATTCACACGATTTTGAGTTTTTTCTGTGATTTCTTCGTCTAAGTGCGACGCCGCTGTTTTGTTCGTCGTTTTGTACGACGCCGTTATGTTGTTTGTCGTCTTGTGCGATGTAGTTTGGTTTTCGCGTATTGTTGTCGTGTTTGTTCCGTTCGGATTGATATCCACTTCGAATCTCTACAGATTCAACTAATGAAGACTTGGTCGTCAATGCTACAGATCTGAAGACATATGTACTCTGGTGGCTTTAATTTTGTCACTTTTGTTGGCAATTTGTTATTTTATGCTATTAAATTAGATGCGGCGAGTTTGTTCGCTGATTCATCCTTTTTAGTTTTAACAATATGAAATTGTTATTGTTTGTGGGCTTAAATACGTTTTTGCCCCCTGCAAATAGGGGTGTTTTTTGGTTTACACCGCAAATTTTTTTTTTTGTAAAAGCCCCTTGCAAAATACCAAAATTTTGGCGTTAGTCATTCTTCATTCTTTCGGACGTTAAAAAAACATACGTGTCACACAAAAATTTTGGTTTTACCCTCGCAAAATTTTTTTGTAAAAAAGCCCCATGTTCTTCTTTCTTCTTCTTCCTACTTCTTCTTCCTTCTTCTTCTTCTTCTTCTTCTTTCTCTGCTTTCTTTCTTCTTCTTCTTCTTTTATTTAATTGCCCATGTTCTTCTCTTCTTCTTCTTCTTCTTCTTCTTCTTCTTCTTCTTCTTCTTCTTCTTCTTCCTCTCTTTTTTTCTTTCTCTCTTCTTCTTTTTCATTCTCGGTTTAACTCACTCATTAACCGCTGAAAATCAAAATGTCTTGTTTTTAAAACTTTGTTCATCATTTTAATTGAATTCAAACCGGTTTATATAGAAACATCAAGTTTACTAAACTATCATTTTAATAGAAAACCTGTTTACTAAGCTTAACAGAACTGAAAGAATTGGCCTGTAGTGATTATTGGTCTACCATTTCTTTATTTGAGATTCACAAGTCACAACATATAATTGGTTTAAGGGATCCAAAATTGCAACAGTGAATACATATACTTCGTTTCTTCTAACCAAGAATTCTACTCTTAATATGTGAGTGAAGTTAGGTTATTTTCAAAATACCTTAAGAAATATTTATGTTTCAGCAATTGTACAGTAAAAATCATATCTTCAGCAACCAAAAGAATATTTATAAAGTAAGCGAATGAAATCCATCCTCTGCAAATCAAAGATCTATTTTCCAAACAAATTTCAATCACTAGATGCGAAATACTAAAGATTAACATCCACTGTGTGTCCAAATCCAAATATGTTATAACTGCCAACTAAACTAACACTGTCAACTGATTGATATAATCTTTGCAGGCAGACAGGCTATAGGTAACTTAATATGCATACCAACAGATATAAGAACTTCTAGATTATGATCTCTTAGTACTACATTTTCATTTTTCAATGACTTGGGTGACATTTTCATTTTTCAATGACTTGGGTGATGCATCCATCAGTGGTATTTTGATTAACGAGAATTTCTGACAGCTATGAAGCAACCCTGTTGGAAATAGGAAGGAAATGCAAAACTTTTTTAAAGACTTCATACACCTTTTGTCCATTTGATCATGTTATATGCTTTGTTATATACTAGCGGGGGTGTTTTGAGAATGAAAAAGAAGAAGAGAAGAAACAGAGGAAGAAGAAGGAAGAAGAAGGAAAGGAAGAAAAAGGCTTAAGAAAGAAACACGAAGAACTTTTTAAAAAAAAAAAAATTTTGGGGGTAAAACCAAAATTTTTGTGTGCACATGTGTTTTTTTAACGTCCGAAAGAATGTAAAACTAACGCCAAAATTTTTTGGTATTTTTGAGAGCGCTTTTTACAAAAAAAAATTTTCATATGTGAAAACCAAAACACCCCTATTCTGAGCAAAAAACGTATTTAAGCCTTGTTTGTGATATAATTCACCGATTTCAATGAATGAATACGTTATTTTTAGTAATAAATTTTTTTAAAAAATTTAACATACTTTTTGCTTTTTTTTTAAAAAAAAAATTGTATTTGAGAGCCTCGCGTCTTTTGCAGGCGTTAATGAGAGACTATCAATCAAGGTAATGAGTGCACAAGTCTGCAGTGAAAATGACCTCATTAAATTGTACACCTCCCGTGCATCCGATTGAAAATGAGCGGACAAGATTCACGTTAGCACAACCCTCTCCTCCGTAAGCAACACCAAATAAAATCAAAACTATAATTATTTTTTGTTTTCGTAATTAATGAAATTTGTTGTTTTACGAGGGCTCCCAAAGAAACAACCAGCTAAAAAGCGGAATCCACGTGGGTAATTCCAGATCTTCAGAAGGGCATATTCGTAACATCCTCAACCATAAACGGTAGTAGTAGTAAAATCCATTTAATATGGCGCCATGTCGCTTCCACTTCTTCTCCTCCTACTCTCTCTCTCTCTCTCTCTCTCTCTCTCTCTCTCTTCTCATTCATTTCATTCTTCTCTCTGTTGTACGAACAAAATGAGATGACACCCCATTTTTTACAACAAACAAAAACCTAAACCTCCCCAAAAAAAGTAGAACTACATTTACATTTACAGAGGTTGTTGTTCTTGTTCTTTCTTGTAATGGCGGGTGGTTGGGTTAAGTCACTACAATGCAAATCCAAAGCATTTGAAGATGTTTACCACACAAACACTAAAAATCTCTTACCCAGTACTGCAAGTTGTAAACAGAGCGTTCAAAACATCAAAGACGTTGTCATCGACACAACCACAAAACCTAGTAAGCCCAAAAAACCACTTCAAAAACATCCTAGTTCAAGATACCCAACAACCTCAACAGCTAAACCCGATTTCCAAACAACCACCATCAACCGCTCCCGGAGTGCCACAACAACCACCACCCGTCATATTCCTCCGGCGGACTCACGTTTCCCTTCGCTTACAGAACTCACCGAAGGACATCCTTCTCGTAACATAGTGGATATTATCTTTCACTCTAGTTGGGGACCCAAACCTTTCTCGGGTCGGGTCGAGATGATTTTTAAGGTTCATAATGGTTCACGAACGGTGTCACGGTTTGAAGAGTATCGTGAAAAGGTGAAGGGCTGTTCGGGTTTGGGTAGTCCGACCCGAGGGAGTAGCAAGGAAGAGAATACACGGTGTGTTGCGGATGGGAATGAAGTTATGAGGTTTCATTGTTTGGGTCCCACATCTGGTGGTGGTCCCTACGGTGGAGCTTGTGCATGGTCTTTTTCCGGTGGTAAGGGTTCGGCGATATGCACGTTTTCGGGGAGTGGTGGGGCCCATGAGAGTTCGGGTGGTGGAAGGGGTAGAAGGGCTATGTTGGTTTGTCGGGTTATAGCGGGTCGGGTTTCTAAGCAACTTGGATTTATTGACTCGTTGTTGGATGAACGAGTTGGGTTTGACTCGGTGAGTGGGGATAATGGCGAGTTGTTAGTTTTTGACTCGCGTGCTGTATTGCCTTGTTTTCTCATTATTTATAAATTGTAAAAAATGAAGGAAAAAAAAAGTATTCGCCTTTCTTCCTTCCTCTTAATCTTTTTTTTTTAATTTTTTATTTTTTAAAAACACTTTTCTGATTTATTTTCATCTGGGATGTATGTATTATGTTTGCTGATAGTTGAGGCGTTGAACCCAAACAGCTTATTTCCTTGCAATATCCGCGTAATATTTTTTTTCCTTGATTTGGGTTTAGATACTTCCCAGACTGATTTAACTTTTATAAGAAAAAAAATTTAGGTGTAGTTCTTTTTTGACCAAAAATTTAGGTGTAGTTTCTATATATTTTGTTAGTGGTCAGTAATTAGTTAGGGAAAGAACGAATATTAGTCTTCACAATTTAAATTCTGGACCTCCTTACAATCTATTCATGTCTTCTATCTTGCTAATTGGGCTACTTCTTAGGATCGCCAAAAAAATATACTTTTATTAGTTTATAGAGATTTTCTCTTTTGTAATAATCACCCAAAAACAAATTCTCTATTTATTTAATTTTTTTGAATCAACTCCATTTATTTAATTATTATTATTATTTTTAGATAAATTTATTTCATACATTTGTACCAAAATTAAATGATACAGTAGTTTTTTAAATCAATAATATCACTAATAATATAAATAGATAATGAATCAAATACTCAAGGACAAGCCTAAGATTAGCAAGCCAAATTGTCTCCTAATAAACTAAGAGTGAGGAGCTGCCAACATTTAATTTGTCTCCTAATAAACTAAATATTAAATTTGAGTCCTAAAGATTAAATATCCTTACCTTACATGATTAAACAAGCCAATTCAGAGACATTCTTATTATTATTAGGATTGTTTTTTCCATACCCCACCCCTTCCACATATACCCCCACCAAAAAGTGAAATCCCAAAATACCCTTTGCAATCTATTTTTTTTAAAAAAAAAGGTTAATCGTATATATGTTATTTTGGACATATATACGATAGTCAAATTTAACTCATCGTATATATGTCCTTAAGACGTATATACGATTAGCGCAGAGATTCAATCGTATATACGTCTCTCAAACAACATATATACGATATGTTAAAAGTAGACATCGTATATATGTCCAAAATGACATATATACGATTTGTTTTAATTTTTATTACTAAAAGGTTACTAAAAATTCGTTAAATAGTCAAAACTACTCTAAAAAATTATAAAAACACCACTAAAAATCTAACAAAACCAAAATAAGGCTATACAAATTTTTTTAGATTTTTTGGAGACTATGAAAAATTAAAAAAAATTGTAAAGAATAATAAACGATGGAATTTGGAATTTTGAGTAGTAGTTAAAGTAAGAAGTCCCTTCTACGAGTCTTGATTCTTGATTTGTTTGGATTTAATGGCTATGGTTTCATTACGATCGGAGTATGTTGCGAAAACCGATTTTTTAGCCTAAATTATTCGTTCGACGTATAACATCGCCACGCTTTTAACGAACTACACACTAAACCTATTTTCGGCTTAATTAATTTTTATTGGACTTAAAATAAAATACAAATCGTATATATACACTTGGGGGTGTATATACGACCCTATGTTATAAGGCATCGTATATATACACACCCCAAGGCGTATATACGATTAAGGTGAAGTGTGTCAATCGTATATACGCCTTGGGGGTGTATATACGATGCCCAAATATAAAATCGTATATACACCCCTGTGTGTATATATGATTAAAAAAATTTTTAAAAGATACGTTTTCAAAAGAAAGTTTTGGGATTTAACTTTTGGGTGGGGGTATATGGAGAAGGGGTGGGGGTACAGAAAAAAAACCCTTATTATTATTTGACTTAATTAATACTACTATCATAGTATCATGGGCTACCCCGCTTTACACAGCAATTCAAATCTATATAAATCTCTAAAGAAGTTTTTTTTCCAAAGTTCTCAGGATCTTTCACATCATTTCAATTTATTTTCCAACTTAAATCTCAACATTCTTTTTACTTAATTAATATCCACTAAACCTTTATGACATTCAATTTTTAAATCAATATAAATCTAACTTTATCAATACTTCTTAAACATCACAATATCTATATATATATATATATATATATATATATATATATATATATATATATATATATATATATATATATATATATATATATATATTATATATTCAATTAACTTTTCTGAACCAAAAAATATTCATATTATCTTTTTCTTTGATTTTAATTTTTTTATAAACATTTAGCAAATGTTAAATTCATTTTATTAAAAACATTAAAAAGATGTTAACTAAATACTACATTTTCTATAAACTTCATTTCTTTTCCCTACAAAAAAATGAAATTCTATGTCTATATTGTGAACTTTAGTAGACCAAATTTATTCCTCTAATTATTTTCATAAGGAATTTTCATTATTATTACAACAAGTACTTATTTATACATAATTTTCTACACACAAACTTGACTATTGAATTGTGAGTTTTTCTTCCTTTGTTATTTTTATTTTAAAAAATTTCTCCTTTATTGATTACTCTTAATTAATTACTTGATGTTTTGATTTTTTTTGCCTTTTGGTGTCTCTAAATTATTATTTTCATTAGTACTAATTATTAGTGTTGGTTTTTAATAGAGATTAGTTACAATCCTTTCATTTTCCATAACTTATATTCTTCTTTTCAAAATACTATATATACCTACAAGAAGAAGCGAACCCTCATCTTTTCATTTTTACATCACTTTTTTTTTTTGAGTGTTACATCACTTATGTGATCTTTTTTTTATTTGGTTTTTACATCATCAATATTCTAGCTTGAAGAAATGTATTGTAGTAGATGGAGTTCCAAAAAGTTGTATAAATTTTTATTTTATTCTTAAGCTTTTATTGATTGTTGATTAGGTATTGAGTTTGTTATAGGTTCCAAATTGCAGTCAAGGGAGGAAAAATGAAGTTTACATGGATAGGAGAAATTGGAAAGGCAAATCAAAGGATTTGAGCTTCATGTTGTAGACAATTCTAATGTTGTCAAAAGTTATAGACATAGATACGCGGTTGAGGAACAATTTTTAGTGAGTAATGCGGTTGAGGAACAATTTTTAGTGAGTAATGTTGTCAAAAGTTATAGACATAATAATTTGGATTAGTTAGTGAGTAATGCAGATGAGGAACAATTTTTTGCCAAGCTATTGACATGTATGGATTATTTTAAATTTTAATATTGTTCTTCAAAAAATTGTTTAGTTTTAATAGGTTCCATGAAATTGGATGAGGCTTTGTATCTAAAAGTTTTTTATAATATGTTCTTTGAACATTCACAAATGCATGTTCGTTAATGTACCTTCTAAACTAATGATATTAAGATTTTATTTTTTTATTTTTATTTTTTGTACAATTTAATATTAATAATAAATTTGTTAATTATTATTCATTATAAATTAATGAGATGAAGTTTTTACTTACATTTAATTTTTTTATTTTCAAAAAAAATTAAAGATAGATAAATATCAATGTACCATTTGAAACAACATACTTCTGTAGCAAATAAATTATATTATTACTAAAATAGATTAATATAAATTAGTTTAGTAAACACTTTTTATAATTATAATAGTTTAGATCAATTTAAAAGATTAGAATCATATGAATTTGTCTTTTAAAACATTTAGTGCAAATTAAAAAAAAGTGATAAAGGAGGCTTGATCGTTGGTGACCTTTCTTCTCTCTCTGTTTTTTTTTTTTAAAAATGTATCTCTTATTGATTACTCATCAATATTTTGTTTAGTCAAAACTCTTCAATATTTATGATTAGTATTTATTATTTTAGTTGCCTTTTAGTGTCTCTAAATTAATATAATTAGTACAATATATTTTCTTTTTCTTGATTTAAAATCCACCCAACAAATCCTTCTTTTTTTAATAATATATTGAAAATATTTTATAAAATCAAAATTAAAAATAGATGAAACTAAAATTATACAATAAATCATTTACTTGCTATTTGATTGCATAAAAACAAATATTAATTATTATAAGAAAAAAACACTATCGTAAAAATAAATGAACTGTCTCATTTTTTCCCCTTTGGCGTCCAATATCATGTTTTATCATTGTGTTTTTTCATGTTACCATGAAGTAATCTATGCATATGATTGCTTTGATGAAAAAAAATCTACATATATGAATGTATAGAAAAACAATTTATTTGTCGTAAAAAAAAGTCAACAAACTCACCATCTCTATTGTCATATTAAAATGTGTCTATTGGTATTACTTTTGTTGACTTAATGTTTATCATCAATTTAACCTTTTTTGTGCATTCATCAAATTGATCTATAAATTTCTTATGGGTCATGATTAGTTGTTTAATATTAATCATTCACACAATTAAAAATTCCATACAAATAGTAACCGATGTCATCCAAAAGGTTTATATTCCACCATCTACTACTTACATAACTTAATAATTCTTTAATAAAACAATAAAGCTTTTATGAACAGTCTTTTCTATTTAAACCATATAGTTAACCATTTCCATTCAAATGCATCCTCACAAGAGGTTAGGTGTCAATTGAACATAAGTTCCTATATAAACACTTTAAATATTTTCACCATTAGAAATAAAATAGTGTTTCTTTCTAAACAATCCATCATCCACAAAAACTGCATGCAAAATAAAAAGGATAATTTTGACCATAGGACACTCTCAACATCCATGAAAAAGCGGAATGGACTCATTCAAGTATGTCTTTGCTACTCATTGACGAGAATGTATGAATTCTATAATTTTTCTTTCTTACAATATACTTTATTGCAAACTTTTCTAATTCAAATTTTTTCAAAACCTTTTAGACCAGCCACATACATACTTCCTTTGGGAGAAATAATGGCATAGATTCATGAATATATTCCAAGAATGTAAAATATTTAGTATTACCAAATTTATTGTATTATGCTATTCAATTTTCTTATTGACCAACTAACAATTTCATGATAGAATATCATAAATTTCATAATTAGAAATAAGACAATATAAAGGATTTAGATTTCATATTGAGAATTAAGACAATAAAAAGGACTTAATTAGATCAACTATCAAAGTTTTATTAAATTTCCAACACGAAACTTTTCCTAGGGTCAGAATAAGGTGAATGTGATTTGTAATGCATAATATTCAACTTTATATTTCATTTATCGATTAAATATTTGTTTCAAATAATTGCAACTTCGAATCTAATGAAGATGAGTCAACTTATACGGAACAAAAAGTGGTCGAAAGAGAAGTTCGAAAAAATTGTATGATTGAAAAAATTTAGATTTAGTTTTTAGAACTTTAGATGTTTCAATTATCGCAATATCACTATGGTTAATTAAATAATTGTTCGATTTTTTTATTATTTAAAATTTTGGGTTTTAATAGGTTTAAAATACAATGAATTTACTATTAAAATATTTGTTAATTATTAATTTTATAACTTAGATATGTTTATAGAATAAAAAAAACTGTAACAAACTCTATATTAAAAACCAACTAAAATAATTAGTACTAACCATACTAATTTAGAGCCATCAAAAGCCAACTAAAATTAAGACTCACCTGATAGATTAATAGTAATCAATAATGGAGTAATTTAAAAATAAAATAAAAAAACTCAAAGTTGGAAGAGGTAGTAAAATCTGAGTGAAAGATGTAGAGTTTTAAACAGTTGTAACAACAAACAACTATTTAAAGAAGACAACTTTGGATTTGAGTGGACTTTCAGAAGAAAAAAGTGACTTTCAGAAGAAAAAAATAAAATGTGCAAAAAATAAAGGATTTCAAATGATATATTTTTATATATAAATTTCATAAGATTTAATAAAAAAATATTATAGCAACACGTGCATCGCACGGGGTTTTCCCCTAGTGTTTCCTAATGGATATTGAAAAGTTTTTCTTTCTAAAGTGCACAAGCACAACTGTGTAGGTTTACTTTGATATTTAATTTAACAAAAATATTATTTGGACATAACATTTTTGATAAAAATAGACAAAAACTAACTTATAACACTAATTAACCAAGTTTTTAAACTATTTAGCCAACCTGCTTTTTCACAGTTTTCGAGGCGTTGTTTAAAAACTTGGTTAATTGATCACTTGACTAATAGTCTAAAAAACTTGGTTAATTGGTGTTGTAAGTTGATTTTTGTCGATTTTTGTCAAAAATGATATGTCCAAATAACATAACCGTTAATTTAAAGCCGTTTATTATTTTAACTCGTTAAAATTAAAAAATAAATAAATATACATACATACATTTACAAATACATTTAAGAGACCAACTCAATTATGAAAATTTCATCCCAAATTGTCAACTGTCTATACTCATGTTTGTTTATTTTTCTTCCCTCGATTGCTTGCTTGTTTTGCATTGAAGAAACTATAATGATGGTGGTTGGAAATTCTTGTGCGTTGTTTTCCTGAATAAAGAAATAAAACTCATATGGCGTTATCTTTCTAGTTCCGTTAAAGAAAGCATCAAATCAAATTAATTAAAAGTTAGGCTTAAGATAAAGGGAAATAGAGTAAAGTGTAAGGATAAGTAATCCAAATGCAGCAAACACTTAACTAACAGGATTCACTCGGTGGCTTAATCTACTCAGAAACATACTTGATATTGGCAAATGCAAAATTTAATCCAAAATACGAATAGAGATTAATTTTTTGTTGAAAGTATTGAGAGACTCCAAAAATAGTCAACAATGATCCGTACAAAAAATGGAAACATTTGATGGACGGTTTGGAGCTTTCGATTGTTGTGTAAAAAAAGGGCCCCTCCCACTAGTATAGCGCAAGTTACGCAATTGGGGTTCCAAAAATGGTTCTAACATTAAATTGTCTGATAATGAAATGATATGAAAAAATCAAATTAACTAACTACAAGAGTCACTATCATTGACGGAAATTCATATCTTACAAGTTACTATCTCACTTGCTACGTTTTTCATTACTTCTGCTTTCTTTTTTTCCCTTTCAATTTCCATTTATCGTATTAATTGGCTTTCCCTTTGTGATTTTTCGTTAGAAGAAAAGTTTTCCCTTTGTGATGATATATTTGCGTCGTAATATCTTCCAGCTAATTTTTCCATTTTTTTTCCATTTTGGTATGTGCTTTTTCCTAGGTTTTTTTTTACCCCCACCAAATCCGCATATACCCCTACGAAATAGAGAAACCCCAAAATACCATTGACAAAACATTTTTTTTTAAACTAAAACCAATCGTATATACACTTAGGGGGTATATATATGACCCTATGTTATAAGGCATCGTATATACACCCCCCAGGGGTATATACGATTGGCAAACCCCCACATCAATCATATATACACCTAAGGGGTGTATATACGATGCCTTATAACATAGGGTCGTATATATACCCCCCAGGTGTATATACGATTTGTATTTTTTTTAAGTCAAATAAAAATTAAATAAGGCCTGAAAATAGGCTTAATGTGTATTTCGTTAACACATGACAATGTTAGACGTCGAACAAATATTTTAGGCTAAAAAATCGATTTTCGGGCAACTTACTCTGATCGTAATAAAACCACAGCCATTAAACCCGAAAAAAATCAAGAATCATGACGCCCGTACGGGACTACGGCCTCAAAATCCCAAATTCCATCGTTTACTATTTTTTACGATTTTTTTAATTTTTCATAGTCTCCAAAAAATCTAAAAAAATTTGCACAGCCTTATTTTGGTTTTGTTAGATTTTTAGTGGTGTTTTTATAATTTTTTAGAGTAATTTTGACTATTTAACGAATTTTTAGTAGTCTTTAATTAGTAATAAAAATTAAAACAAATCTTATATATGTCATTTTGGACATATATACGATGCCTACTTTTAACACATTATATATATATGTCCTTCAGACGTATATACGATTGCATCTTACACGGTTAATCGAATATACGTCTTACGGGCATATATACGATGGGTTAAAAGTAGACATCGTATATATGTCCAAAATGACATATATACGATGGGCTTTTTTTTTTTAAAAAAAAATAGATTGCAAAGGGCATTTTGGGTTTTTCATTTTTGGTGGGGGTATATGGGGAAGGGGTGGGGGTACCAAAAAAACAACCCTTTTTCCTATGACAGGCTTTAAACACTAAACTAGGGCTCTTGCTTTTCCCACACCCCCTCCTACTTCAAACACACCCCATAAGGGTGTGAAAAGACCAAAAGACCACCAGTAAAAAACCTCTTTTTTTCACGAAATTTCACCTGTTCGAACACGGGCCTTCGAACAGGTTCGAATGACATCGTTCGTGTGTGTTAAATCTTGACTTCACACCCTCTTGTGCGTAATTTCACCTGTTCGATCGAGGTCATTCGAACAGGTTCGCATGAGGGTGTTCGAACACCCCTATTTTATTACAAAAAATGGACTCTCACACCACATTCACCTTTTTTACCTGTTCGGTTGACCTCAACCGAATAGATTCGGTTGACCATCCCCGAATAGGTGAAAACACGCACTCCACTTAAGGGTATTTTTGGAATATTTGAAGTTAAGGGGTGTGAAAGAGTAGGAGGGGGTGTGGGAAAAGCAACACCCTAAACTAGTTTGCCCATTTTGTAGCCCAAATCGCAATATATTGTTAAAACTTTGGGATTTTATATCCTCACCTCTCTTATTCATTTTTGTCCGAAAACCTAACAGCTAAATCTTCTTCCATTCTAGTTTTGTTGTTGTTTATAGAACCCTCACCCTCATCTAATAGAGCCCCATTCCAACCTCTTCGGTCTTTCTCCCTCTTGTACTTGATCTTAATCTTTCTTCAACTCAACATTCTCTCTCACTTGGAGAGTCTCTCTCGCTCTTGTCCCTCTATCACCCCTGTTCTCGTTGAATCAAATGTTAGCTCTGTTTGGCACAAAGTAGCGAATAATAGATAAGTTAGCTTATAGCGGATGAGCCGATAACAAAGGTAAAAATTAATGAGAGAAAAATGAAACACTATAAACTTTAAGTAGCGTTTGAACTAACTTTGAGTCTCAGTTGCAGGATTTGAATGTGAGATTAAATGAGAAAACAATGAAACTTTTTATTTAACGTGCATCTTTGGATTCTAGAAACAATTACAAGGAATTCAACATTGATAATATTTTCGTTATTTCATCGATAAAAAACAACTTTATATGATATTATATCATTTTAATGAAAATATGAAGTTACCACACTACTATATTACATTGATGATATCTTTAAGTTAGTAGGGTTTCTATTCTCATAATTTCGGTGAACAAGAAAGGCTTCATCTGATTTTACAATAAAGGAATTATATGTTTGATATACCTCAACATCAAGCTTGATTGATAAATTGTTTCGTTTGGTTTTATCACTAGCAACTACTAAGAGAGTTTTATCAACAATAGAATTTGTCAAGACATGACTTCAAAATAAAATGATGACGTGTTTCTTACAAATAGCTTTTTCGTTTACAGTTAAAAAGACATTGGTAGTTTGTATAGTATAAAGACTCTTATTGCTAAATTGGCCTCCTTTAAGTAACGTCTAGCTCAACTTTCCTAAATGACTATTATAAGATTTTAGTAACATAGAAAGTTTGTTGTTTTTGTTTACGTTTAGTTATTTTTTAATGAAGTTTATTTTGCATATAAAAAATCACTCTTTATATTTAACTCCTATAAAATATAAGCTAGCTCTACCACTCGTGTCACCAATCATATAACCTCTTCCACAAGTTTTTTTTTTACTTCATCTAGTGTCATTCCATCAATACCAATATCTTTCCCCAATGGCAATAAACCTCGTCTATTTATTACCCCTTAAAAGATTTCAGGGTATAGCTTGATTTAACAAAAAAAAACTTTTCATAGTTAGTTAGTTGGTTGAGCTTTTGTATTTACTTTCACTAGAACTAGAATGTGCACTATATATAGCGATTAACTCTTCATATTGTACTTAGTTTTTATTTCTCAATTTATTTGAAATATATTTATATTCAATTCAAAGATAGAGTTTGTAAATCTTTAATACTTCATTGCGTTTCATTTCTCCCCGAGGCCCAAAGCACTCTAATAATATTAAGGATGCTTGTTGGCACTATTAAATGAATTATATGTCTAATTGTATAGTAAAGGCATTCTTAACTCACCTAAAATTATTAAGGATGATTTTTTTTAACCCCATAACCACTGTCTATACCACCACCAAACATTTTTTTTTACAATTTTACCCCTTAAATTAGTCCAAAATAGATTTATCTAACCAATAGATAAATTCGTCGTGTTAAGTTTAGACAACGAATGTATCTATTTATTAGATAAATCTGTAGTTAAATTTCCAAACAGATTTACCTAATAAATAGATAAATATGTTGTCTAAACTTAACACAAACAAATTTACCTATTTGTTAGGTAAATCCGTTTTGGACAAATTTGAGGGGTAAAATTGCAAAATCGATTTATCTATTAAATAGATAAATCTGTTTTTCAAAATAAAATAGATAAATCTGTTAAAAAATTATAATTAATTTTTAAAAAATAAATAATTAGATATGGATATCAGATCCTTTGGTTTTGTTTAGTGTGTAGATATTCGTTATAGGTGACGATGTTGTACGCCTGGTAGATAATCAAGACTAAAAAAGCGATTTTCGAGAAACCTACTCCAATTGTTCCGAAACCACAACCATTAATTTCGGAAAAAATCAGGGACCATGACTCCCGATTGTTCCATCGTTTACTATTTCTATTAATTTTTCATATTCTCCAAAAAATCTAAAAAAAAATTTGCATAGCCTTCTTTTAATTTTATTAGATTTTTAGTGTTTTTAAAATTTTTAAATTAGTTTTGATTGTTCAACGAATTTTTAGTAGTATTTTTATAACATTTTTCTAAAAATTTAAATAATTTTTTATTTTATTTTTTAATACACAACAGATTTATCATTTTAATAGATAAATCCATTTTGTAGTATTTTCACGGTGGGAGTATAAAGTATCTAGTGGGAGGTAAAAAATTAAATATCCAATTATTAACTTTTTCTATGCAAAATTTATAAGGCCCTCTGGACCCAGTTTTCGTTCTTGTCATGTGATAAGTGCTGTATAGCCAAAGTCATGGAGTAATTTATTTATTTGAAGAGGGGACGAGAGAGAGATCATCCATAGAGACGAGTGGGTCATACAAATTGATTAATTTGATTGGATTGTTCATACTACTACTACTACCAAATCCACATATTCAATGTTGTATTCACGACTCCAAGTACTCCACCAATACGTACAATGCCTTCCCATTCAAACGTTCACGCCCCTGTCACACATTCACAGAACCAGTAAAGGGGTTGTCCTAGTGGAACATAACAATATTTGTATTCGAAAGATTTTGACTTCTATGCATTATTCAAAACTAGACACAAGTGAAAATATAGAAAGTGCACACACATACCTTGAGCTCTGGTAATTCAATTACACATGCACATTCAACCACCTCAGCTCCCACACGTTCTACAACATTTAAAATCATTACATAACCAAATCCATAGTCTACGTTAACATACTAGTAATAGTCTATTTATTACAGTAGAATTTTGTTACCTAGTAAATCCATAGCTGCACAGAGAGTTCCACCAGTAGCAATTAAATCATCAACCACAATAGCACGCTCACCAGTTTCAACAGCTCCAACATGCATTTCAAGACAGTCCCTTCCATATTCCAGAATATATTCTTGTGATATTACTTTGCCTAATAGCACACAAGTAACACAATAAGCATGCTTAATTAGTGATGATGAAAGTAATTAATTAAGGAAAAAAAGGAATAAAATCAAGTGTCATAGTATACCAGGTAACTTCTTTGGTTTCCTCAGTGGTACAAACTTTGCTCCTATTGCCAGAGCAATTGGAGGACCAAAAATAAAACCTCGTGCTTCAATTCCTAAACAAGACAACAATCATTAATTTACCAGAACACAGGATTATGAAATAAGCAATTTTACTTTTGTACTTTTTTTTTGTAAACCACGGCGAATTCAAGACCAAATGGTTAAGGGACCCAAGTATCCAATACTTGTGTCAGATGATGTTTATTCTCTTGTTACTATATATGCTACCGACAAAGGAATTCTAAATATTAATAAATAAATATAATCATCTTCATAGTTTGTCATCAATTTTACAATACTGCCGTAGGTTTCTATGACTAATGCCATATGATATGCCCATACCTAATAAAAAGAATCCAAGCTAATTCAAACTGATTTTAAACAATCTCCACCCTAATTATTTAAAATATATAAATTAAAAAACAGAAATAAAATAAGCACTATGGAGTATGGAGTTGTCACCAAGATCCCATCCCATACTCCTAGAGATATGGTGCATTTAAACAATCATCATGGGTTCGAGAATATAATTTAGATTAGAAAAGGAATACCCCAGTGCAAAGTTAGAGGATAGTGGATATTACGCACGAATAATACGGTAATCAAAAAATAATATAGGACAAATTAGTAATGCCAATTAGTAAAACATGATAATTATTAGTAATATATGGACAAATTGTTCATCTTGCATTGGAGTCTATAATTGAAGAGAAGCTTCTGGGGATGTCTCACAAAAGTTAAAATATATAACAGCAAAATCCCCCCAAATAAGCACACAGCACAAAGAGACAAATCCTAATGCACTCGCAAAAGGACAAGCCACACAAAGATCGATTGTGTTCTGTTCTTTTAATGGGGGTAAAAGGTTAAAATTCAGACAAAAGTTTACCCCTACAAATTGTAGGGCAGTCAGAGGGTGTAAAATGGGGCATCTAATACAGAATCCCTGCATGCATCACATCACCACATAAAATACAAAGTTAAACATCAACTCAGAGCATTGCAAATTAGTCCTTACCACTACTTGTATCAACAATTTCAGCAACATGAAGATATCGACTCTTGAGGTCGAACTCAAGTATGAACAATGGTAGTGTGAATGTGTGGTGTTTATTTATTGGATCAGAATCCACTGCAATCACACATGACTGCAGTGTCCTGGATCAGAATCCACGACAATCACACTTTTTTCTGCTAACTCTTTGTGTGTTGGCCAAAAAAAGATTTTGCCTAAATTCGGGACACTACAGTTATGTGTGACTGCAGTGAATTTTGTTACGTGTTTATTTATCATTTTGTCTAATGAGTCATGAAGATCAACATTGCTAAAAGCAAATACAAATTCACAGCCATCCTCATTCATATGACTGAGACAATAATCTGATTGGTGTCTTCTCGACAAAAACACTAGAAACAAATATGAATGCCCCAAAACTCAACTCATTCATTTTGACATGCTTTTTGTTGAATCAACACCGATCAAATCATGTCCTTCGAGCAATTTTTAGCCACCAAAAGGAAGAACATTAGTTTTGGGGGAAAAAGGTTAAGAAAAGGTTCAAAGTGAGGTCTGTCCTAACCCTAATAAAATGCGACAAAAGCTACAACACACACACACCATGGAATTAAACATTCTGAAACAAAACAGTAAAATAAAATGTAGTACTATAGTAGTACTAGAACTCAAAGTCACCCAACAGTGAAATGGAGGAACCCACAAATTATTAATAGTATAATGGAGTTGAATAAAAATAACAATAATAAAAGTGGAGAAAATCCAGACCAGTTGAAAAATGTGTAAAGAGGGTCCACATTAGACAAGTTGGAATAGATGATCAGTACTAGCACCACCATTCACCAATGCCAATTGATTCCATTCCACAAAAAACTTGAGAAAGAAAAAGCAATCAATGGCACCACCCACTAACCAAAGGCTTATTAGAGTCAAACAAAAAATCACTACCAAAACAAACAGTGATTTCCATTCCATAATGTCTGTCTCTTAGAAATACTCCAAAAGACAACAAGAATGCAATTCACAGAGAGAGCACTATTTCTCTTAGCCATGGACCCCACCACCACCTCCACCTTCAAGCTAGCTAGCTAGCTAACTACACCACAGTTATTACTGTTCACACACCCTCCCCCACATTGAAAAAAAACATTTTTCATTTACCTGCAACAACAGAAATATTTTTGCCTTTGTATCGTTCAACAAACAAATCTATTGTGTCCTTAAAAGCTTTGGGATCCAGCAAAAGAGTTGTAATGTCTTGGAACATTATACCTGCCATTGCAACTAAACCATTAGCAACAAACTAAGAGAGAAGAAGCCCTTGCAACTCCATCACAAGAAAGCTTAGAATTAATTGTATGAATTATCATGAGAGAGAGGTGGCAATAAAGAAAAGAAAAGAAAACAAACCAGATTTAGGAAAATTGGGGACGACACGAATCTTAGTTTTGATGCCATGAAGACGGGGATCTTGGTCTGTGTAAGCCGACATTGTGTAAGTGAGTTGAGTGCAGAGAAAAGGAAAAAGGTGAGGAGAAGAAGAAGAAGAAGAAAAGAAGGTGGGGATATCACTGTATGTAGTGTACTACTATATTTATAGTGAGAGAGAGAGAGAGAGAGAGACTGCGTGCGTGCGTTGGCAAAGAAGCCAAGCTGATTATCTCTCCTCACAAAGTAGTGTTTAAGTGAGAAAGATAGAGAGAATTAGGAATGTCTTTTTTTTTTTTTTCATAAATTGGGTATCCTCTCATACAAGAATCACAGAGATAATCCTCTGAGCCGGGTAGAACCACACAATTAGGCGGCAAAGCTCTCTTTCAAGAGATTTAACATCTCTTTGCATGCCTGCGCAATGGATTCGATCTTAAGACCTTTGCTTGTTAAATTCTCTAGAGACACTTCTGTCTCATCAAAGTCTTTCTTGAATAATTAGGAATGTCTTTGGTAAAAGGTTGAGGTTTTTTTTTTTTTACACGAGCATATATATTTAGGCGGTAAAAGACGGTAGAAAATAGCCACAAAGATAGCTCTCTAGGTAGGTAGAGAATTCATACCCCATATTTAGACTCTCAATTGGTAAAAAGTATCTAGTGATTGGTAAAAAGTATCTAGTGGATAACGGATAAGCGAATAGTTTTTCCGAGATTTGAGAATAATAATAATATTCAATTTCATATCTCCACTTTATCTAAATTTTGATTTTCACAAGATTGAGTTCATTGAATCTTGCAAAGACAATCAAGAAAAGAAAGAAAATAGATTTTCTTTGAATAATGAATACCAAATCCATACTATTTTTTTTCAAAAAAAAATTCATACTATTTTCAGAGAGAAAGAAATCACTAAGAATCAAAGTGATTTTTTTTCATAATTCACAAGGTTATTGTTGTAGAATCTCTCTTATGTCAAAATCAAGCAAATTTAGTTGATGGCTGAGGAGTCCAAATCAAGAACAATCAAACATCATTCTTCTTTGCCTAACGGCTTTTTAGCTTCTGACCAAAATGTTTATGGATAGTTAACCAATCAAACATCATTCTTTTTTGCCTAATTGGCAGTTTGGCTCTTATCCAAAATGATTATGGATAGTTAAGCAATCAAACATTTTTCTTATTTGTCTAATTGTCATTTTCGTCTTTGTCCTTGATGATTATGGACAGGGACGACCATGGGCCTAGGCCTGGGGTGCGATCACTTAGGGTCCAGGTTTGTACGGGGCCCAAAAAAATTATAATAAACCTAAATTATACTATGGTTATAAAAAAATTAAGTATAAAAGGCTCCCAAATTGATTCTTCCCAAAATGCATTTAATTGCTTTTAATACATTTTCTGATCTCTCTCTCTCAATGTTTAGTGTTTAAAGCCTAATTGTTCCGGACTGGGCCAAGGCCCAAGAGGCCCAATCTGCATGGAGAACGGCCCAATCCAGTGTTGGACCCGGTCCAGCAACGTGCAGGAAACGCAAGACCAAGATCGGCGGTCCAGATTGGAGCACTCTGATCTAACGACTCCAGATCGGTCAAGACTCGCAGAGCCCCCATATCTGCGTCTATAAACACAATATCAATCTCTGATATCTGTTACGTTTTTCTCATTTGTACCTCTCACTGACTTCTGATTATTGACTTTAGCATCCGAGTATCTGCAGGTACCAACCCCTCCGAGTCCAACCTTGGGAGAAGATGACTCTGACCAACCCATCCACCGAAGAAGCCGACTCGAACGGTCTGATTATGGATAGTTAAGCAATCAATTATCTTTCTTATTAACCTAGCTAATTGGCGTTTTAGCTTCTATTCATAAATATCATGGGTAGTTAAACAATCAAACATCATTCATCTTAGCGTAATTTGACATTTGATAATCTTCTAAGATTTGAGTTCTTGATTTCGTTGGAGTGAGCATCGTGGAGATGCTAGAAGAAGATAAAAAAGGCCCCAAAAGTTGGTCAAAGACTTCTAGAAGTTTTGCACCATGACAGCTACCAATTTCTTCATTAAGTTTTTTTTTTGTGTTTAGCCGATAGAATTACGACTTGTATTTATTGTAATTTTCCTTACTAATTTTTTTTGCATACTCTTTATCTTGAATTGTATTGCTCCTTCCAAGTTGGAACTGTTAATCTACACTTCCAATTTGGGAGAGACTGTTAAAATATGTATCATTCACTCATAGTGTAATGAGATAATCTTTCTTTGTCATTAAATTAGAATTGAATTTCTTTCTCTCTTCCTTTCTCAATTCTTTTAACAGAACAATTCATTTCAATTTTTCTTAGGAAAGATTAAGATCTTCTGATCAAATGGGAAGAAGAGCACTAAGAGGCCTTCAAGGGTATCAAAAAGTACTTGAAGGTCTATTGGAGTTACAAAATCTAATAGATATTCTTTTGCAGCGTATGAACAGAAAGTTAAACTACTCTCTAATTGTTAACTAACTTTGCTAACTAAGTAATTATAGTAGTTTATTCTTTTGATGATAATAATAAAACACAGATAATTAGATTTTCTCGATCGTTACATAGCCACTGAATTGCAAGACTTTTGACTAGTATATAGTATATTTTTGCCTTATCCAGCTAGCCAACGAATCAAAGTCCGTATAGCCCGTAACGAAATCTAGAATAGTTTATACATGTCTACTTTAATGTCTATACAATCTGCGAGTACCCCAATCCCCAATCTCAATAATATTTTTGTGTATGAGGAGGAGGAGTTGCTTTCAAATCTGCATAGTAATATTCTGTGGGCATCTCTCATCCCTTTCCCATTAACCCAAATATCCCTTTCTCTTTACTCCTTTAACACTCATTTATTAATACCATCCACCTAATTACAACAACTCATAAAGCTATGATATATATGAGTAACGACAAAATATACATTCATCAATTAGATTGCATTGCATCCTTAAAATTAAGACAGCATCGTATTGCAAGGTGCTAAAGCCACACATTAATTATGTCCACTTCCATTTGCTTTTGTTTATTTACATGCGATTTCCCGTGACCAGCTTCAAATTAAACCAACACCAACATAGTACGTACGTAATCATAATCATATTATATATATTTGTTTGTTTACATTTCAAGCACCGTCAAAATGATAAGAATCATAAGAAGAGTATATAGCTAGGGAATGTGTGAAAATTCGGAGATGCTTCTATTAGCCTCTGAAGGCGTTATATATATCGTATACAATATTAGCAGAGGCAAATATTTGTATGGGCTAAGCAGGACCATGACCCGCCCTAAAAATTCATATGAATTTACTATAATACTCTGTATTTTAAAACAAACAACCACTAAATATAGTAAATGTTTGCGTATATATGTAAAAGGAGATGTGGCAGCGCATTTGACTCCCCATTTGGACAATTTTGCTTATTTTTTCAAAAATTTCACAAATAAAACGTTTGTTTATACATGTTCTTAAAAATGGCAAATTAGTGAGTCGACCCTTGAACCTCTAAAGTATAAATGCAAAATTTATCAATAGTGCTGCAACAAGTTATTGTAGATTTTTTACTAATATATATATATATATATATATATCCAGTAAAATTAAGATCAACTTAATTTTTTTTCAAAAATAAATAAAAACACATTAATTTAAAATTTTACAAACAACTTCAATTGAGTGATTGAGTCTCTATGTGAAATTAAAATTACTTTTTTAGTCATTTAATTTTATTTAAAAATAATTATTAATTTATATTTATCTATTTTAATTGTATTTTATTAAGCTTCACCACTATTATTGCTTTTTATTTATCTACCTCGTTGTTCCTCCATGTTTCTTTCAAATTTGGCGTCCCACCCTAAGGTTTTGTTCCTCCATGCCAAATTACTCAATGCAATGAATGATTCAGCATCTTGTTCATTAAAAAGTGTGATGTAATTGGTATATTATGGCAGTTAAATAGTTTTGTAAGCACCGGTCTAATGTCTGAGACAAGTGATTTGACATTCTAGTTATTAAAACATGTGACGTGACAAGTCTCAGCGTGACAATTCACTAGCTGACTGAAACATCAACTTAACGTCAAAGATCAAAAGTTTAAACGAATATATAAGTTGGGACAAAAAGCTGAAAAATAATTTATTAGAGACTAAAAATTAAAAACTCTATCTTTTATAGAGACTAAAAACATATTAAACCCTTTTATTATCTATATATTATAATTATTTGCAGTGCTTGAATACTCTTTGGCTTTTTACACTTCTAAAGAACTAAATAATTAACTATGAGTTATTAGCTAATTTGGTCCCTCAAATTTTACAAAAATTCAATTTGATCATTCACATTTACACTATATCAACTTAGTCCATAATTTTTTCAAAAATATTTCAATTTGGCCCTTTTTGTAAAAATAGACGGAATAAATTGATACAACAAAAGTACTAAACTGAAATATTGTAAATATCAAAAAGTAAATTAAATTTAACTCAATTGACTATATTCATGAAGTGATAATTGAATTTGGATTTCATCTCAAATTCGAGTTGAGTATAGCAAAAACTCTATTGAAGGAAGAGAACTTTACAACGCAATAAAGTCGAATAAACATGTAATCAGTTAAATTTATTTTCTTGATATAGATTAATCACCGATAATACTGATAGACGCAACAATGACAATTAAAAAAAGAGTTAACATAATATCTTGAAATTTTAAAAATTTGAACTATCAAATGCTCTGCATACGCCACTGCTTCACACCAACAGACATCCAATTTTCCCGAATAGCCAAACCCAAAATTTGACTGATGAGCAGAGTGTGTCCTCTATTTATGTTACTCCGTATGTGTGTCTGTCTGTGTACTCTGAACAAATCTCATGGTACATAAATTTGGTTTATGAGGATCTTCCTCGGAATCCAGTCCACAGATTTTGTTGTCCCTACTTACCCCGTTATTTCCCATCTGATTCTGCCATCTCCTCTCTGTTTTAACCTCACTGTTTTTTACCTTGTTGCGGCTTGGCCTATAGTATTAATTTTGGCTTGAACTTGGAGGTAGTTGTAGGTACTACTCTGTATTTTTCCCCAAAAAAAATATAGTGATTTCTTTCATTTGGATTTTTGAGAAAAACACGTATTTTAAATGTTAAGGAAAACTAAAATACTATAAATTACTTAACCCAAGAGCAGTGTAAGTGGTTAACGACTCATCTAAAGCGCGAATTCAAGGCTAAGACTCAGAGTTCGATCCTGATGGAACAAATTGAGCCAGCAGACTTTACTTACTACCCCACTAACTCCTGATTATTCGAGCCCTTTCCCCTGGACACCGGAGTGGGGTCAAAGACCCCTAGACCAAAAAAAAATACTATAAATTACTGAATCTATTATTTTATCAGTTATGTTATATAGACATATATTTTTAGACAAAAACCAACTTACAACACCAATTAACCAAGTTTTTTAGTCTGTTAGCCAAGTGATCAATTAACCAAGTTTTTAAACAATGTCTCGAAAACTGTGAAAAAACATGTTGACTAATAGTCTAAAAAACTTGATTAATTAGTGTTGTAAATTGGTTTATATCAATTTTCGTCTAAAAACCTATGTCTAAATAACATTTTTGTTATTTTATAGTACAAGAAGTGTGTTAAGGAAAAAGTTTGGTAAGAAAAAACCTACACTTGATAAAAATATCAATGCTTTTGTCAGCAGTTTTGTTTCTCAACAGTGAATCGATCTACTCTTTTATATAATAAAAGTAAACTATTAAATTTAGAGAAAATTATTGTTTTTTTTCTTTTTTTTTTATAGACAAAATGGTTAGTAATTAGTAATTATTTTTTTCCTTAAAATACAACTCAAAGAAATATCGTACCAAAATAGTACTTAAAGGAATGTAGGAGAATTTTTTTCTGTCATTTTTCTATTTTCATTTTTTTTTGTTGTAACTTATTTTATAACGAGAAGTGTTAACAATAGTCTCTTTGACACTCTTCTTCTTCTAATATGAAAGATTGAAATTTATGTAAGTCCCACTAAATTAATAAATATCATTTTAAAAGTGGTGGAGTCCACGTGATTTTCACATAGTTATAGGATGAACATTGGAGGGAGAGTGTCAAAACGAGTATTGTTACTAGCATGTTTTTTTTTTATGTTTTAATAAGCTTGCAACAAAAATGGCGGCATAAATAAATTTCAATTTTTTTCTACATATATTCTTATGAAGGCAAGTGAAAATAAAATGGTATTTCTTGTGATTATTTACTAAGTATAATAAGTAAAAAATAAACACAGACTAAACACATTTTGAGATGAAAAATATTAGACGTTACGAGAGATTTTTACAATAAAGAAAATATCGCTAGTGGCAGCATGTAACACTCACAAATTATAATTATCCACTCTCTCATGTACTATTTGTCGGTTGTTGATTGGTCAAATACCCTATTTTTTGTATTATTCTCTTTCTTGCAAAAATCTCTAGTACCAATACTCTTTTAAGATAGATTGCAAGTTAAAAAAAATTAACCATGTAATTGAATTCAACCTATAACTCAATTCCAATATTAAAAACAAGGCTAATAAGGTTATTATAGAATGTCAGGGGCCAAATTGAGTTCATACAGGAATTGACACTACCAAAAAAAATAAAAAATTCATGACAGCATGCCACGTCACACAAATATTGGGGTAAGGATTCTCTGTAGTTATGGCGCGAACTGCATAGTGCAGTCATTGTAAAAATAGACATTTAACATCGGTTGAACAACCTACCCGATGTTAAATATATGTGTGTAAGAGATATTTAACATCAGTTTTGCAAACGAACCGATGTTAAATGTCTATTTTTACACTGACTGCACTATGCAGTTCGCACCATAACTACAGAGAATCCTGACCCCAAATATTGGGGACTAAATTGATACTAAGTTATATAAGTTAGTGACCAAATTGATACTAAGTTACATAAGTCAGGGACCTAATTGATACTAAGTTATATAATTCAGGGACCTAATTGATATCTAGTAAAATAACGTGCATTACATAAACTTTCCAAATAAACGACACAAAATATATTTACATGAATTTGTTACATGAAACACTTGGTCCAAAAAACTAAACCATAATGTATAATTACGGTTACATAAACCATAAATTTGTTATGTGAAACACTAAATATTTTATGCATTGAAATCAGAGATAATGGCTGAAAACGTGTTGCTCTTGAACACCTCAAGATCAATGATGAAAACTCGGGAGTTGACCCCAAATGTAAATCTTACATTAAGTGCTTTATTCAAATTGACTCTACTTACATTTTGCAGCACTCTTCTTTTACTAAATTGGTTTTGTTCTCTATACTTGTTTTTCGAGGATAGATGATGATAATACTAAGGAAAAATCACCTCAAACTGAAGCCTCTTCTAGGTTTGATATTGCAGAACTTATAAACACGTACAAGGAAATTCCAAGGCATGATCATCAGAAGTGTATTGAGAAACAGAAAAGCTGCAAGGTTGAGGAATTGGAGTTTGTATCGACAGCAACAATTTCCAAATAAGGATGGAGATGGTAAACCTACCTGCCTTTTTTGCTTCAATGTTGTGATATGTTCTACGGAAGTTTATTCTATTAGCTTTAAAAATTTAGGTGGCCTTGAATATTTTGGCTTGATTGTGTACATAATAATAAAGTATGTTCCTTGTAATTACTTACTGCATTATTATGTTGATAGAACTCTAACCACATTTTATCTATCTCTGCAGAGTTTATATCAATTCAAGCGCAGAAAGAGGTATTGTGCTCTGTAATGCCTTTTTTACTTTTGTTTTGGTTATAAGTCTTTGAAGCTAAAGAATGCTTTGGGAACAACTGTTTCTCTTTTCCATATAATGAAAATAACTGTGCTTTTGTATCTGTATGAAGTATCACATTTATTTGACTATTAGAAGATGCTTTTTGCTGTTTATTCCATTTGTCTAACATTTGTTTTCCTTTTTTTTTAATAATGGTTTTAGGTACCTGAGCTCTCCTTCACTGACTCCTTGTTAGCCTTGATCAAGTGATTATTCACCCTCCGCCTATGCATGTGATTCTCCATTTGTTCCAATTGTTAAGAAGGATTTTCCATGAACCGACTCTACTACTTGCTTGGTGGGGGATAGTGTTTTTTTCTACTTTCTTAGGTTTCAGGTGATTAAATTTGAACTGTGTTCCGGGGTGTGTATCAGCAAAACAGAGAGGTTTTACTAACATTGGGCCAGCGGCCCAAGCTCGGTTGCTTGGAGCGCACTTCGAGCTAGCTTGCCGAAATTCTCGCAGAACGGTCGGACCTCAACAGTATAAATACGCCATTCGCATATGGCTTCAGGTACGTTATCTTTACCTTGTGATATATCCTGCGAGCGATCACCGACTGAGCTTGGCGTCGAGTATCATTCAGCAGTGCACCCGAGTGCTCGGCGTGCAGGCCAAGATCGGTTCTTTCCCTCACTCAACGATCAGTCCCAACACAAATAACAACTTCAACACTTTGGGCCTACAGATGCGATCAAACTGGTTTCTTGACTTTTTGTTTGAGTGAGAGAGAGAGAGAGAGAGAGATGGATTGTCATAATGTATTTGGCATTTATATACACTTACGATGAAACCAAGTCTAACATTTTTTAGTTGTTTTGTTAACATGTGATAGGTAGAAGTACTTATTCAATAGTGGTACCACAATCTATCTTGCTAATGTTGTTTCTGCATAATTCATACGGATACTGTGACTTTAGTCTTTCTTTTTTGATGTAATAACAAAATGGTAGTACATGGAATCTTTGATGTGTTGCAAGTTCTATAAGGGTCTATGGTATCACATTGTTTTTTACAAATTGTAGTATTTTTTCGAAAAGGTAAAATTTTATTCATCATAAAACTAGATTTTATACACAAGTAAGTAGTGAGAAAGAGCTAGCCCACAAAAATGATGCATATGAATCACCATGCACCTGCCGCATACATTGTATTTGTATTCATGTTTCATACAAGAGTTGCTCTTCCATAACTTCCTCGGCAACCTTCTTGTCCTTCTACACATACCACATACCACTGTGCACGGATTTAGATCCTCTCCTACTATATTCTCTCAATCATTCTCTACACTCTATATCTCTCTCTTAAAATAATTAAAATATTATATTTAAGAGAGAAAAAATAAGAGAGATGATAATAATTTATGAGAGACATAAAGAGTGTAGAGGATGATTGAGAGACTGTAGAAGGAGAAGATCCAAATTCCTGTTACTATCGTAGATAAGATTGAGAGGAATAAACCAACTCCTATGTGTTGTAAATGGGTGGTGGCTTGCTGAAGATGAAAATTTGGGGTGATTTTTCAAATTTGTGTGTTTTTCTCAATTTGGTCCCTCATGTTTTTGTTAAGTTTCATTTTGGTCATTTTTTTTCCACATTATATAAAAATTTCAAGTGAGTATGAACACGTAAGACACCACGTTAGTAGTTAACTGTCAGCGTGGTATCCATTAAGAAAAATTAACGGCAGAGACAAAAATGAAACAAAATTGAAAAATGAGAGGCCAAAACGGACTAAAAAAAATGACCAAAGTGAAACCTAGAGTAAAGATAAAAGACCAAAGTGTATTTTTGTCATCCTAATATAATAGTAGCTGAAACAAAAAAAAAAATACATTTTTATAATTTTAAAAATAATTTTGTTAATTTGTGAATCTTCTCAACTTGTCCTTTTAATTTTATCGTTTTCCTTTCATATGAGTAATAATACAAAAATGAGTGACATGGTGGCAACATAAGCATTCCTGTGGCTTGCGATTCATTTGATTCTCATTTCTATTATTTCTATTATGCCAATCAAATTCATAATGTCCACGGCACCTCCACTGCTAACGCCGCGCCACGTGGCAGTAATCGGAGCCGGTGCAGCCGGATTAGTGACAGCGCGTGAGCTCCGTCGAGAAGGTCATCGTGTGGTGGTTTTCGAACGAGGAGACCAAGTAGGTGGTTCATGGGTATACACTGCGGAAGTGGAATCAGACCCTCTTGGTTTGGACCCAAAGCGGAAGGTGGTCCACCCGAGCCTGTACGAGACGCTACGAACCAATCTGCCTCGGGAGGTGATGGGGTTCATAGATTATCCGTTTAGGAGGAAAGATGGGAAGGGAAGAGATTCTAGAAGGTTCCTAATCATAGAGAAGTGTTAATGTACTTGCAGGATTTCGCTGCTGCTTTTGAGATCGAGGAGTTAGTTAGGTTTCGAACGGAAGTGGTGTTTGCTGGATTGGGTGAAGGTGGAAAATGGACGGTTAGATCAAGATCCATTGATACTGATTGTATGGATGAGATTTATGATGCTGTTGTAGTTTGCAATGGACATTACGTTCGGCCTCGACTCCCTCATATCCCTGGTTAGCGGTTATTTACCTTTTCTTTCTCCTTTGTATTTTGGAAAACTCATTCCTCGTACTCTGCTTTTCATCAGATTCTGTGTTTCCACTTTTCAGTACTCCCTCTAATCTCCTTTATAAGCAAAAATTGGTTAATATATGTTGATGTATCTGATTCATATTATGAACTAAATACATTAACTTGCGTTGACTAAATTTTACTTATAAAAGAGATCGGAGGGAGTACTTCTTTACTAGAATGGGTAATTGAAATATTTACTTATTTTTGTTTATTTATTTAAAATTTAAATTTTTTATTAAAGAAATTTTAAAATTCTTTTGACAAAAAAGAAATTTAATTTTTTTTGAATGGTTTCTAAAGTGAGGGTTCAATTAAGTCAGGGACGGATGCAAGTTCGTGTAATTGGGGGCATTTGACCCCACTTTAAAAATTATTTTACTTACAAATATGTATAGCAAACTTATTTTGCCCCTATAAAAAGATAAAGGTTGACCCTATAAGATAATATTTAAAGTAAAATTAAATATAGAAGAAACTCAAAAGAGATAAATAAAAAAGGGAATAAGTTGGTACTAATTTTACCTTTGGCAAAATTACATCAGATGACCTTTAAGTTATTTACTTGTAACAAGTTGGCTCTTTAAGTTTTTTTGTAATAAATAGGCCCTTTGCCGATTACTCTCTGAGCACATATTTTTGATGTAATGCTACTATATATATTATGATTACTCTAGCTTATGTATTTTGATGCAACCAAACATCTTTTCGTGTATTTTGATGTAATTAACGATATGATATTTTACTAAAAAATGCCAACGATGTCGATGTTAGGTAACTTAAATGGCCTATTTGTTGCAAAAAAAAACTTGAAGGTCTTCTGGTGTAATTTTGTCTTTACCTTTTTAGCTATGTATTTTAGAGAAATTTAAATATTTTGAGATTTTTCTGTAATGAAATTATGTGTTTTGTAAAAATTTACATTATTTTTTGAGAAAATATTATAGGCTATTTTTTGTCCCCGTTAGTAAAATTTTCTGGATCCATCACTGAATTAAGTCCATCATCGACTCATGTACTATTAAAATTAACCATAGAATATAGTATAAATACTATGAGTGGTTGAGATTGAATTGATTGATATTAAATATCAACCATTGATGACATTTTATACTAAATTTTACAATCAATTTTAATAGTACATCCGTGAGGAATTTAGTTGATTCTTCATCCTATAAGTATTATTTTTTCAGGTAAAATTTAAATATATTTGTTTTGTAAAGAAAAATTATGGAGAAAGATAAAATTAGTGGGACTGAACTTTTTAATTTCCCTCCAAATTAAATGAGATGAAGATGAGTTCTTTTTTATTTTTCAATATCATCCTTAGACTTAGTGTTGGGCAATAGTGTGTGTGGACCATCATATTTTTATGAATTTGAAAATTATACTTATTTGTTTCTTCTCTTAAATCTACATTAAATTTATTCGGTTTCTCACATCTTCTTTCTTCCCATTTTCTTCTCACAATTTAGACCATTCTTTTTCAGGCATTAATGCATGGCCAGGGAAACAGATGCATAGTCATAACTATAGAACACCAGAGCCCTTCCAAGATCAAGTAAGTGCTGCTGGGTTCCTCTATATTTGTTTGACTTATTGGAATATAGATGTAAAATCATGTCAAGTTAACAGCAATTATAATTGGCAGGTTGTAGTTCTAATAGGTGGTGCTGCTAGCGCGTCGATATCTCTCCGAGAGATCGCAAGAGTTGCTAAAGAAGTCCACATTGCAGCTAGATCCGCTGAAGAAGATGAGCTTGGAAAAATGCCTGGACATCATAACTTGTGGCTTCATTCTATGGTAAAACTTAACATCTATATATGGTGAGAAGAATTAGATGGCTATCATTCATGAGTATCCACAAAATTGATTTTGACAATGGTCTCCTAGATTGGTTAATCTTTTGTTAAACAATGCAGATTGAAAGCGTTCATGAAGATGGTAGAGTGGTTTTCAAAGATGGAAATGCAGTTATTGCTGATTTCATTTTGCATTGCACAGGGTATTCTCAGCTAGTATTCTCTATCAGTTTTGTTGATTAAACAGTTTACGCTGAAGATTATAGAAAAAGTGAAGCAATGTTGACAAGGATTTATTCCTTTTCCAGGTACATGTTTGATTTCCCTTTCCTTGAGACCAACGGCGTGGTGACTGTAGATGACAACCGTGTAGGACCGCTCTACAAACATGTTTTTCCGCCCGAGTTAGCTCCGTGGCTTTCATTTGTTGGGTTGCCTTGGAAGGTTGTTCTCGTCTCATGATTCTTCATCTTCCTGGCATTAATTTCTTAAATTCATAAGAATTAACCTATGAAGCATAGACACAAACACAAACACCGAACACAACACTCAAGACAAACACGTAGACACTAACTTTAATTTGAAAAGTAAAAGTAATTGAAGTGTCAGTGTTGATGTCGGTCGGACACTAGAACATCTTCAAGCTCAAGTGTCGATGCTCCAGAGAAATTAACTCATGAATGAAATTGTTGGCAGGTTGGTCCCTTCCCCATGTTCGAGCTACAGAGCAAGTGGATAGCTGGAGTATTGTCTAATCGCATTTCCCTTCCTTCAAAAGAGGAAATGATCAAAGACATTGAAACTTTTTACTTGTCACTTGAAGAATCTGGCATTCCTAAGAGTTACACTCATAGAATGGGCCTTGAGCAGGTAACTCTGTTTTTTTGTTTTGTTTGGATTGAAAAGAACTTGACATAATGCACCAAGTGTGAAACACTGCCAAAAGCTATAAACTAGTTTGTTTTCTTCTAACGGACAACTGATATTGCAGTGGGACTACAATAGCTGGATTGCAGATCAGTGTGGGGTTCCTGGCATTGAGGAATGGAGAAGGCAAATGTATGTGGCCACATCTAAGAACAGGGTCTCGCAACCTGAGACATACCGCGACGAGTGGGACGATGAATATGATGACTTGGCTTTACAAGCTGAACTGCATTTTACTAATTATCCTGTCTGACGTTGTATTATTGTGATTGTGAGATTCAGTGTAATTCTCAATGATCAAAAGTCAGCTTTACACTGCAGTTTTGATGAAGAAATATTCATACTTAAAAATATGAATGTAATTGTATGTTCAGAATAATTTTAATAACTCATCCATGAGTGAATAAATGTTTACAAATAATAGCTTTGTTTTCAGCCATGAATATAAACCGTGTAGCAAACTTGGAACAGCTTTAGCGTCGAGATAGGGATAGGAACATCAATAGGATAGTCAGTATGGTTCACTTGTATCCCTGTTGTGCATCTTATATACAAGCCTAGCAAACAACTGTTGAAAAAAAAGTGATTAACCAAATAAGTTTATCAATGAAAAAGAAACACTTGACTACCTGATCTCTACTTCTCCTCAGATAAGACCTCTCTAGATTCCTCAGGTTGCTCTTTCTTCATTTTTGTCCCACATGACTTCCTTCTATATTTCTCGGTTGGTTCTTTCTCTTCGAAGAGATGATTATATTTTTCCATGATCCTCACTTTCTCATCAGCTAAGCCTAACATCTCATAAGCATTTGCCACTTTCTGAATGATTAATTTATCCCGAGGTTTACGATCAAAGGCTTCCAGTCCCTTGAAAAGCTTTTCATCAAAAGCACAAGACATGAAACAAAGGTTAACCTAGTTTGAAGGGGCACAACAAATAATAATTAAGCTCTTAACAACTGCATTTCTAGATTAGTTTTCTTAATAAGAATCTTTTCAACATGTGAAGAGCATTCATCATTATGTTGCTGCTGAAAGAGATTTATCCCATCAAACAATCAAGTTAGTGTAGTACAACCAAAAGAAACAAAAACTGGGACATTTTAGAAGTATGGCAATACATATTGCAGATTAGTTTTAGGATGCAAAAACAAAACAATAGCAACCAAGCTTTATTGTCCTAAATGAGGTTGGTGATCAACTACATGGAATAGTCACACTATTATTGGAATGGAATCTACCAAAAACCAAAACTTCCTTGTTCTGCTATTAGATCAAGTACGTACCTAACGATCAAACCGCCATCATTGCAAGCACGTTTAAAATTTAAACAGGTCGGTATCACGTATCAGAAATACGTAATAAACGTGATAACAGAAAGCTTACCCTAACAAGATCTTCCAGCATGTTGTTTCGATAATATACTGATATCATGAGATGGCACAACTGCCAAGGAACAGAATGCAAATCACTGCCAATTTTCATTTCCCAGAATTTGTGGGCTTCTTCCACTCTATGGTCCATATCTAAAGCTCTTATCAGTTGACCATATGTTCCCATTGTCATTCCCTGCCCTTTGCTCAGCATCCATTTAATTACCTTAGAACATTAAAGCACCAGAATAAATAATACTGAGGTCTACTGAAACCCCACTCTGGACATGCTTTATTATTTTGACAAGGATAATGCATGAAAATAAAAAAAAAAAAAAAAAAAAGCAGCAGTGATACCTGAACAATCCTATGCCACTGCTGTTCCTTCTCAAGGTTAAGCAATATATTTCTCAATGAACCGATAGGAAACTCTTGCTCCCAGGCAACCCATGCATCAAGAGCACCATAAATAGCCTCTTTACTATCGTCCAAATCACGTAGCTGCATATATAGGGTTTCAAACAATCAAACAAAATTGAGACCCCCTCCCTCGCCATGTTTAAATTGTCAATATATTATATTTATTATACATAATATTACATACCGTAGTTAAAAGAAACTTGGTCCTCTCTTTTCTAGACACATTTTCCCCAATATAATGCTTTGGTTTCTCTCCACCACCAGGAAGAGATTCCCTCTGCAAACAAAATTAATTAATTAAACTATGTATGGCATTGGCAACGCTTAATCTAAATAAGTGTTACATACCTGAGGCTGTGAAGGCTGCGAATAGGATTGAGGGGACAACATTTGACTGTAACAGCAACGGACATTGTTTATGTTCACTTGACTCAACCTAGCAACCTGAAATACACAGTAACATGAGTTTCCTGAGAAAACAGAAATAGGAGTATGGGAGAGAGAGAGAGAGTGGAAGAACTCACGAGATAAGAAATTCGAGGTGATCTCCACATAGTTGTTGGTATTGAGAGAGAGAGACGTTCCTCGCCGAAAGAAACGAACTCGCTTGATTTCTGTTCTATCCACGCACCGCGCTCAGTTGCTTGCTTCCTTCCTCCCTCCCCGTCGTCGTTTGTTTCCTCTGCTCACATTGGACCCGACCGATGCAACACTCGTTATGGGGGTTGGTTTGTGAGAATTACTAATTACACTACCCCGTTTTGCTACAATACACCCCTACCTTTTTCCATGTGTCCTCCTCCTTCAAAATAATATATTTATAGCAGGAACATAAATATATTTTCAGAAACTACTAAATATAGTTTTTAAAAGGTCAAATTACTTTGGAGGTTATTTAAACGAATTTTCAGATTTCTATTTTGTTTTTCATATCTTTTTTTTTAAGTTCGTCATTTAAGTTTCAAAATGTTATCAATGTTGACATTTTTTTGAGTTGCACAAAAAGGCTACGTGTCTGTTACAGTGTTGATGTCTCTATGCGTTTTTGCTTTTTTCGCTGACTAGCTATTTTAACTTGTTCTTTCATTAAAAATAAATATTATCTGCTAGCCAGAAACCTAAACAGTCTTTTTGATACCTGTTCCGGGGTGTATCAGCAAAATCGAGAGGTTCCAATAGCATTTGGGCCGTCGGCCCATATCAGCATAACCGGCCCAAGATCGGTTGTTTGGAGCGCACTTTGCGCTAACCGGCCAAAATTCTCGCAAAACAGTCGGGACTCTACAGTATATATACGCCATTCGCATATGGCATCAGGTACGTAATCTATACATTGTGTTACCTCCCGCCCGAAGGACAAACACCGACTTGAAGCGTCGGAGTCGTGTGTCATTGCGAGTCCACCCGAGGTGCTTCAACAGTGAAGCCAAGACCTGGCCCTTTCCTCACTCAACGACCAGCCAATCAAGCAAACGACTACAACACTTCATTGGCCTAAGTGATTTATCAATACCCATAAATTCCCAATCTGATACCCCTAAACCTAAATTGCGTTTTTAATATGTATACAAAAGTTTGATACCCAGGTTTAGTGAGATAAAAACATTTAAATTATTAGTGGTTAGGTATATATATGTTTACTAGATTTATTTTTCAATGTTGGATATACTTAAAATTGTAATAATAGTAATGTGTGTGTGTGGGGGGGTGCGGGGTGGGCACTGTGGTATTGGTAATGGAACCCAAGCTTGTACACATTTGTGCGGGAAATTAACTGCTCGTAATGGTTTATTTTTGCGGGTGCCCAATGAATACAAACTGAATTGTCATCCTTACTCCTCCTTCTCTCACCCTCTCATCACATCTCTGGTGGCTGAAAGTCCTAAAAGTTGGGAGGTACCCGGTGACCTTGTTTGCACATATCATTGTCGTTTGGAATGGGAAAGGAGAATGAATAAATAAAATTTCAATTTGATCCACTAACTATAGTTCTTTCTTTGATTTAGCTCTTAAACTATCTAAAAATATTAGAGAGTCCCTAACATTTTCCTTTGTCCATCAAATTACTCTCTAGCTAACCTACGAGCAACACAGTTAATTTGGCATCAACACAGTGAATACATAGAGCATTATATATTGTTTTTCCTCCCCGCCCTAATGTGGCATCAACCACCGCTTACATAGTATTATGTATGCCAATTAAAGCTTTCCACAAATCGGGTTTCTATCTCCTTTTTTTTCCTTGCAAAATCCTCAAATTTCTAATAATCATCAAAGTACAAAAAGAAACTTGTAAAATCAAGTAAGCTAGGAAGTTACCAAGTCTTACCATTTAGGTTTGTTGTTAAGATAAAAATAAACAATGGCAAAAACTAAAGAGTAAATGACCTATGATCATGCATATGATCTATTAATTGGTGAGTGTTCCACTACAGACATGAATGGTGTCACCATGGGCAACACAATGCCAGGAAAAGACTTATATTTCGACATAACTTTATTTATATGAATGAAAAAATAACCCTCTAGTCGAAAACAAAATTGAAACCTCTGATGAGACACCTACAAATGCTTCCTAAACTCTCTCACAATATCATATGTATTTTGAGTATAATTTGTTATGATAGCAATATATAAGCCATTTATTTTATGTTTAAAATATATACGATGAAACTATACAATTTTGATTAAATATAAATAAAATTCATTTATATTGACTCATTTTAATTAATAAAAAGAAACTATAAATTATAGCAAAAAAATAGTATCCTAAGTCATTAGATAATAGTTATAATTTGAAATAAATTAAAGTACTAAAATGATAATTATTTTTTTTAAGTAAACACCTTGTTTAAAATAAAATTCATATAAAAATTATACCATTTTATCTCATCTCATTTTATATTAATCCAGCTGATTTTACTAAATATTTGTGAAGACATTAACTTATCAATTATTTTTGTTAAATGTATCTAAAATGAGAAAGGTGATGTGTATCGATACGGTAAAAAAAGTAAAGGCAATGGAGAAGATCATTATCATTCTTTCTTTAACAAAACCAATGAACTAGCTAGCTAGTTAAGCAAAGAATGAACGAGAGCCCGAAATCATTGGCAATAAAAAAAGCTAAGCCACCAATCCCATAGAGCCCCATGCATGAATTTATGTTCATGTGGCAAATATTCTTCATCTCATACTCATACATACTGTCCCAGTTTCCAAAGAGGTTTGTTGGTCAGAATGCTTTTCAACCTTCGATATGTTTTTCTCTTAAAATCATTGCACATTAATTAATTCTAAATACCCATACGCATGCAATGTCAAGTTCTTCCCATCACAATGAATCTAACTATGTTCCTATAAACAATGGACCCCAACCAGCCAAACCTCCGGCAGAGCCTCATAGACCAGAGAAAAAAGTGGTGGTTTTAATTTTTTGTGGATTTTTATTGCTAGCTTCATTGATAGCCTATAACGGATACAGAAAAGGACATAAAGATGAGTCAGCAACGTTAGTATGCGATGATTTGCCACCCAAAATAGTACCTAAGTTAGCATGGAAATCAGTCTCGCGTGGTGTGTCTGTAGGGGTCTCAGAGAAGTCCAGCAAAAAGTTATTCATCAGCCACAATTGGGAATATCCTTGGACCTTTGAAATGCTATCCTGGCAAAGAACTTCTTACCATTTCCAACCCGAGAAGAATTGGATGAATGGTCATTTTTCTTTCTTCTTTTTAATTTCTTCTACAATATTGACACAGTTAAAACTTAAAGATATCATCACTCTTTAAATTTTTGAAATAATTTCGGAGATTAAAACAAATAGTTAAAGTTGTATATATATATGTTTAATTATGACACTAACTTTTTCCTTCTTTTTTTTCTTTCATTGGATAACTACTTGGCTTTACTCACTCTGATGGGAAATCTGATTCTGCTATACTTAAGATCCTAATGGTAAGATCAGAAGATTTGGATCATCTCATTCCCACTCTCCATACATCTCCCTCCATCCATCGTTTCTTAAACTAACTCTCTCATCGTTAAAAAGTTATATATAATGATGAGAGACAGATGGAGGGAGATGTAAGGAGAAGAAACAACCTCCACTTTAATTTGTTTCTCATAATTAAATGTTTTGTTACTTAGCTTGTTGTTTCCTTCAGTTACACAATATTTGTTTGATATGGTGGTGGTGGTTTACGTACGTTTGTTTCAGGTCCATTATACTATAAGGGGTGGTATCACTTCTTCTACCAATACAATCCAAAAAGTGCAGTTTGGGGTCCAGGTGAGATAGTATGGGGACACGCAGTGTCAAGAGAACTAATCCATTGGCTTCACCTACCACTAGCATTGGAAAGTGATAAGTGGTATGACGAAACTGGTGTGTGGACTGGTTCTGCTACCATCTTACCCAATGGTAAAGTCATAATGTTATACACAGGTTCCACCAATGAGAAAGTGCAAGTACAAAACCTTGCTTACCCTGCTAACCCTTCTGATCCACTTCTTATTGATTGGATGAAATACCCTAGAAACCCTGTCTTGTTCCCACCACCGGGAATTGATTCCTTGGATTTTCGTGACCCCACAACTGCTTGGCTCACCTCTGAAGGTAAATGGCGCATCTCAATTGGCTCTAAGATTAATGATACCGGCATTGCACTAGTTTATGACACCAAAGACTTTAAGAGTTTTGAACTTAAAGAAGAAATACTCCGTGCTGTCCCTGGAACTGGCATGTGGGAGTGTCTGGACTTTTTCCCAGTGTCCACTAAGGATGATGATAATGGGTTGGATACATCGATTAATGGGGATGATGTGAAACATGTTATGAAGGTTAGCTTGGATGATGAAAGACATGATTACTATGCAATTGGAACCTATGATGAAAATAATGTTTCTTTTGTACCTGATGATTCTCAAAATGATGTTGGCACTGGATTGAGGTTTGATTATGGTATATTTTATGCATCCAAAACATTTTATGATCAGAGTAAGAAAAGGAGAGTGTTGTGGAGCTGGATTGGAGAGTCTGACAGCGAATATGTTGATGTGGCTAAAGGATGGGCATCCGTTATAGTATGATATATATATTTATTTATTTCTCCAACCATTTTCCTATAACTAATTACTCACATTTTTAATTAAATTAATATATTTTTTTTTAATAATATAGGGTATTCCGAGAACGGTAAAGCTTGATACAAAAACTGGAAGCAACTTACTCCAATGGCCAGTTGCGGAGTTGGAGGAATTAAGGTTGACAAGTGACGAGTTTAAAAATTTGAAGGCAATGCCAGGGTCGATGATACCACTAGATATTAATGGAACAGCCACACAGGTTTGTATCTATGATGTTTGTTAAGTGTTTCATGTTACAATTAATTATAAAAGTTAAATGATTAATATATATATATATATATATATTACCATAGGTTAAATGGTGAGTGGTTGAAATTAAAACAAAATGGTAACCACCTCTTTTTTAATCAGAACCACTCATGTACAATTATACGTTCTAGATTTTCTTCTCTTACCCTCTTATATTAAAGTTTCTCTTGTTTGATACACCCTCTCTCTCTCTCTCTCTCTCTATATATATATATATATATATATATATATATATATATATATATATATATATATATGACTAAGAAAGAAAGCTAACTCAATGACATGAAGTTAATTAAACCTATGTATGGAACAGTTGGACATTGTAGCTGAGTTTGAGATGGATAAGGAAGCTGTGGAGAAGACAAAACAATCTAATTTGGAGTACACGTGTGAGACTAGTGGCGGAGCAGCGGAACGAGGTGCCTTAGGGCCTTTTGGTCTATTGGTTTTGGCAGATGAATGCCTTTTTGAATATACTCCTATTTATTTTTATGTTGTTAAAGGAAGCGATGGAAATCTCAAGACTTCCTTTTGCTCAGATCAATCAAGGTATTAGATTAATTTCGGTTTGTAGTACTCTATGTGTTGTTTATTTGTGTCTTATTTATAAGCAAAAAAATACGGTTTTAAGTTCAATGAATAACGATGTATACGATCATATACATTAGTTATTTAGTGAACCTAAAGGTGTGATTTTGCTTATAAATAGATCTAGAAAGAGTACTAATTAAAGTGGAGAAAAAAAAATAAGTGTGCCTTAAATTTGATAAAAAAAACACGTTAATTAATTTGACTATATCTTTTTTGTAGATCATCTTTGGCATTTAATGTTGATAAGAGCATATATGGAAGCTTTGTACCAGTACTTGAAGACGAGAAGCTATCAATAAGGATATTAGTAAGTAAATCCCATATGTTTTCTTGCTCAAAATGAACAAAACTAACCAACTAATCAACTTCAAATTTTAATGGATTAAATGGTTATAAAATAATATAGGTGGACCACTCTATAGTGGAAAGCTTTGCCCAAGGTGGAAGGACATGTGTGACTTCTCGAGTTTATCCAACAAGGACAATCTATGGAGCTTCTCGGTTGTTCTTATTCAATAATGCTACTGAGGCAATTGTGAATGTCTCAGTAACGGTTTGGCAAATGGATGCCGCATCTATAAGCCCATTCCACCTTGACTAGATCGAGGAGTTTTGTTGAAGAATTAAGAGATCCAAAAGTCACAATTATCCAAAAAATTACGATGTTGGGTTGCCAATAAATCCCACATTTTCATAGTTTTTGTGTAAATATTTTTTTAGTAGGGGGTTATATGTCCATTAGATTTCTTCTCACATCAGCTTAGCTTGTGATGGTATTTCACAATATCTTTGCGTTTAAAATAGTTTGCCAATAAGACAAAAACTTGTCTGACAATTTGTTAAGGGGCAAGATTTTGGAGTTCTGTGTTGTCACTAGTAGTTTTTGGGTTGTTATTTCTTTTGCAATTAAACACACCCAAGTAGAGGACATTTAGATGAACAATGTAATTAAATATATGTATTCAATACATGTTTATCATATTCTCATTTCATCTCATAATGTTTGTTATTTAGAAGGAAATACAAGTAAAAATCTTCTCTGGTGAAGACTGAGAAGACAATATAGATAAGATGTGTATATTTAATGTGAGCGTGGTGTGTATATTTAATGTTAGTGGTGTCCGTGAAGAGCTCGCTATTTAATGTTAGGGGTAGTTTACTTTCCATTTAGATATGCCTCTATCAGGCAACTAGGTAGTTATTGTGTGCAATTTCTATAAATAGCAGTTTGAATGTAGTTCTAGGCGACATTCATAACATTCAGTAGCTCATACACGCCTAATATATCCGCTCACACAAGATCTCACTAGTGCAGAAAAGGGATTTAAAGTCACGCAAATTGGCTTTTTAAAGTCACGCGCCACGCGTGACTTCTATTAAGCGCGACTTCAGATGTCGGGAGATTTAAAAAGTCGCACGAGTGCACGACTTCATAAGTTTGTTTCTAAGTCGACTTTTAACCGCTCGACTTTAATTCCTCGTGTTCTCTCTAGACCGACCTCTCTGTGGATAGCTTTTTTTAAAGTCACGCGCGCGACTTTTAAAGATGTTTTTAAGTCGGCGTTTTAAATGCTGACTTTAAAAGTTATGTTTTTAAGATGCCAGACTTTAAAGATGTTTTTAAGTCGAGCGTTTTAAATCTTGACTTTAAAAGTTATGTTTTTAAGACATACATTTTAAATGTTTGACTTCAAAAGTGTTTATTTAAGTTTTGATTTTTTTAGCTTTTGGTGATCCCGCGTGCATATACTAATTTGGCACATCAAATTCATTAAATCTAGCAACATACATATTCTATATAAAATAAATGTATTAAATTTTGCTCAAAAAATATCATTAGCAAACTAAAAATTACTTTAGCAATTCAACATTCATTTGACCTAAACAATTAATTAAAAGGAACACACCTAAACAATAATAATTCAAACTCATTGAATTAACAATTTACATATGGCACTTTATTAATAGTATACAATGGATTCTTACATTAAATTCCATGTATGTAGCATTTCTGTCGAGCCACTGTTTGTCCATAACCACAAATGCCACACAGTAAAGCAAGTCAAATGCCCACTCATTTTCTGCACATGTATCATAATAATGTTATAAGAAAATGGTAACAAATCAGCTATAAACACTTTGGAACATGCCACAAAACATACACTTAAAACATTGTTCGATACTAACTCAAAAGCATTTGTAGAAAAAGCTGTTCTTAAGAAAGTCCGGGTTTGGTGCAAATGAAGAAACTACCCAACATTAGCAATATTGTGTTTATTAAGATGACAAATTTGAACTTCCTAGGAGACTTGTGACACACTCATGTTTAGTAAAATAAGGAGAATATTAATAAAATAAGTCTAACAAACTTGGTGAAAAATACATTGAGACAAAAGGGCATAGGATAGGACTTACGGCATCAAGGTCCAAATTTGCATGATCATGAAAGTGATATTTACGCCTATGCGTGCAAAGGGATATTCCTGCATGCAGCCTCCTTTTCTTCCTTGTTTCTTCAAAAGATTTTGGAAAGAAGTCTACAAGACCGACAGAGAAATTCAAGATAAAAAAGCAAATAAAGTATTTACAGATATATATATATACAGTTAGAAGTGTTGAAATTTGAATAAAACTAACTTCTTTGGTCTATAGAATGTCACATTAGACTAAGAAAAAGCAGTGGCTAGTTCGAATCTTACAGAGAATGTCTTAGCAAAGAATAGAAGATTCTCCAAGGATATAAAACCAACTCCTCTGCTCAACAAATAGTATAGTAAGTGAACTATGTCGACCAATGTTTTAAGAACCGAACAACACCGGCCAAACATATGAGTAATCTGTTCAATTGCTTTAAACCTCTCGAACTACCAAATAAGCTGAATCGTAGATATGATTAATTGTGAGTTCAAGCGATTAAATCGGCCGATTTGGTTTGGTTTACGAAAACATCAATGTGAAAGGAAGAACTACCTAGCAACATGAGAAAGAGGTAAATATAACTCAAATCGGTAGATGGATCTTCCCTGCCATCCCATTTCTTTCCATTGATCGAAACCAAGCCTCGAAGCTCCTTACCGAGGAACGGCGGACTCAAAGAGCTCTCAACGCATCCTGTCCTCAAAATAATTTCTTAATTAGTGTGACCTTAAAATGAAAACTAAAAGATATGTGAATGAATGTTAAAAATTTCAATACAATAAATATAGTCTCAAGTCCGAATCATCCATTTTCCAAGACAATGTAATGTGCTAGAATAAATTTAGCCGAGAACAAGATAAAATTACAAAGAAATCACTCAACAGAATATGCTTTCTCTTTACGCAAAGCAAAATTAGAAAACTCAAGAAAATGCCAAAAATTAAAGAATATATATACACTGGTGATCAAGTTGATAAATCAAAGTAAACCTTCATTCTGCTTTTAGTCTTCTAAATATTTCCTCCTGCAAAAATTTTACAAAGTGCTTTGCTTAAAAACAAATGTTCCTCATCGCTATATCATGGAAAGCATTGGACGGTTTGAAAACAAAACTTGAGATGCGTTTTGAGGATTCTTTCAAAGAATTATTATACACAACTAATGGTTAAATTAAATACTATAACTAGAAAATAAAAAATTGTTAAAGTGAGGGTAAGGGCAAGGTGGATAATAGTTGAGTCTAATATTGCTTTGTGTTATGGCTGAAACTATCATGAAATCTATTTGGTGTAATCCCAAACTCATTGAAATAAGCTCCATTAACTTATAAACTAGTTTCTCCACTTCTACTCCATATTCTTCAATGCTTCCCTAGTAGATAGCAGATCATTTTTATTCACCAATATATATATATATATATATATATATATATATATATATATATATAGACTTGATTAGTATAAAGAAGCACTCCACCTAGTAATAATTATTATAAATCCTTAAAATTTATAGATTTAGATTCATTAAATAACTTATGTATCTGGTGGATAATATAGACTTGATTCATCCATTATTGAATATAAACCTAAAACTAACTACTACCAGAGTAGTATATGATTAGTATAAACTAACTACCCAAGCAAGTTAACTTTATCCCTTCTCACCTTCAGCTTCTCTTCTGAACTAAGTGCAAAAAACTTCTTTGCAGCTTCTTCAACCCTCTCACGTTTCTCCAAAGGCACCTTGTGATTGATCACCTGAAAGAAACCCCAAAATCAAAATCAAAATCAATATCAATATCAAAATCTAAATCTAAATCTAAACCCTAACCTTATATAAATCATAAGAAAAGCAAAAATTGGGGTTAGGGTTTTGAGAGAGAGGGGATTCAAGTTTCTACCAAGAGAGAGTACGTGAAGACGTCGGTGGAGGAGAACGGTGGCGAATCGGAGAACGGCAGCCAACGGAACAAAATCAACGTCGCAAATCAACGCGCTTCCATGGACTAGAAACATGAGCGGATGAGAAAGAGGAGAAAGAGGTTGGGGTTTCGTCGAAGTTGAGGAGCACGACGGTGGGGAGTGTGGGTGGCGGTGGTGAGGTGGTGGTGATTGAGAGTGAGGTGAGGAGGAGAGAGCGAGAGGGTGAGGAGGAGAGAGCGAGAGGTGACGGCGTTCAACGAACGTTTTGATGTTTTACGTTTTTATTTTTTTATTTTTAATTGTGAAATACTTTTGAAGTCAAGCAATATTACGGTTTGTCTTAAAATGTTAAAATTTTACACTTTTGAAGTCACGCATATTTTACGCTTGACTTAAACACTAGCGCACCAAAAAAAGTTTTCGAGTTTATTACAAGTTTGCCACCGCGTCCTTATATCAAGACAGGCATCTGAGCGCGTGACTTTAAATGTCTATTTCTTTTCCTTATTTTGCACTAGTGTCTTTGGCAAATTATGGTCAACAATGTATGTTTGATCCATCTCTATTTGTATTCAAATCTTACTTTCAATGAAAGCGATTTACTTTGACAATCGAGTGTTTTGCTCTTGTCCTTTTCTTTTATTCTAGACATTGTTTTACTTTACCATTCATGATACTTAAAGAATTCGTGATGTTCATTCATTCTTAGGATTGATTCTCATGATTTGTTGAAGTTTTTTTACTTTACACTAATACTTTATTCAAATTTTGAGTGCTACTGGTCTTGAGTTACTGATTTGATTGATTATGTTTGAAAACCATTTTACGCTTTGAAAACACATGGAATTGAGGTTTGCACTTAAACCTGTCAAGTGTCAACAGATGAATCCATGATCTAATTTGAGTCCTATTTATTTTATCTCTTTCGAATTCATTTGATTGACAACGAAGCTAATAAAATTTACTGGAAAACACTTACATTCAAAACTCTCAAAGGTGATTTAGTCTATCGATTCATGAGTGATGGTTCCTCTAGGAAAATGCTTACGCGAATTCTGGTTTGCTTCTATAGATGATCTGAGGACAGTTTGCAATTTTTACCTTAAATCTAGATTTGGGTATGCTGCGATTTTCTAGATGGGCACCAAATTTTAATCCCACCACTTTGCGTAAAAAACATTCAATGTTGAAAGAAAACTATATGAATTAAATTACGAATATTGGCGTCCCAAAAGTCATTTTGAAATAAGTGGTGCAATTGGTGTCTCAATTACTTTTGATGATGTTGCTATGAAGTGAACCTTTAGACACTTCCTGTGAGTATTGGTTGATATATGAAACAAGCAAATATTGACGCTGACTCACTTGTGAGAGCGTCGAGAAATTATCTTGGCTCCCAAGTTTTTGATTTTTCTCCAAATTGTATTGAATCCTTTGATATAAATGATGAATTAAGCTTATTTGAATTTACAAAAAGAAAAGAAAATGTTTATAAGTAAAAAATATCTCTTGTGTTCTACGAGTCGTATTATGTTAAGTTGAGCCTATAAGAATGAGATAAGTCTCTCAGAATCTCACTTACCTATAATTAAAGAAGAGATAGGTTTAATTAAGTTTAAAATATTCTTCCTCCAATATTTAATGTAGGTAAAAAGGTGAATGTATTTGGTCTAGAACACATACATATTTTTTTATTATATTGAAAATAAAAATATTAGTAGTATTGCAATGTGCAATTTGAAGTTTGGAAAACTGTTAAACTAGGTGATCCGGCTCGGCCTAACGAGCCAAAGTGTAAAAATAGATTGGGCTAAGTCAGTCTAGTCATCTACTGAGCTTATTTTGTGTAGCTCAACCCGACCAAAAACACTAGGCAAGAGGGCCAGTCCATACCAAATTTTAAGAAAGGAAAATGATTTTGCTTTTCCCACTCCCCCTTCTAGTCAAAACACATCCCATAAGGTGGGAAAAGACCAAAAGGCCAGACAAAACGTCTTTTTTTTCAAGAAATTTCACGTGTTCGAACACGTTCGAACAAAGTCGTTCGAGTGTGTTAAATATTGGCACACACACCCTATTGTGCGTAATTTCATCTGTTCGAATGGGGTTACTCGAACCTGTTCGCATAACCTTGTTCGAACACCCTATTTTATTTTGTTCGTATGATGTTAATTGAGGCAACAATTATAGACTCTCACACCACTTTCACCAATTTTATTGCGTTCGTATGCAGGTGTTCGAACGTGTTCGAACAAGGGCATTCGAACCATCATTAAACACGTCCTCCACAAGTGTTCCACGCGAGGTTATTTTGAGAATAAAATTTGTTAAGTGGTGTGCGTGAGTAGGAGAGGGAGTGGCGAAAGTAAAACCCAAAGGAAAAAATGTTAACTTGTCATAAATAAAAAAGGGACTCAAATCAACCCACGTGTCAATTGAGCTGGGCCAAAAAGGCTCAATTCCTTCTGGGCTTCTATTTTTGAGTCCATTCCAAAATAGTGACATTAGGGAAGGGTATTACTTTTCCCACTCCCCCTCCTACTCTTTCACACCCCTTAACAAATTTTATTCCAAAAATAACCTCGCGGGACGTGTTTAAGGACGGTTCGAACGACCTTGTTCGAACAGGTTCGAACGACCTTGTTCGAACAGGTTCGAATGACCTCGTTCGAACAGGTGAAATTACGCACAAGAGGGTGTGAAGTCAATATTTAACTCACACGAACGATGTCGTTCGAACGTGTTCGAACAAGGTCATGCGAATGACCTCGTTCGAACTGGTGAAATTACGCACAAGAGAGTGTGAAGTCAAAAATTAACACACTCGAACGATGTCATTCGAACCTGTTCGAAGCCCCGTGTTCGAACACGTGAAATTTCTTGAAAAAAAGACGCGTTTTGGTTTCTTTTGGTCATTTCACACCCTTATGGGGTGTGTTTTGAGTAGGAGGGGGTGTGGGAAAAGTAATACCCTTAGGGAAAGGGCGTTTTTTATTTGCTGTTTTTCGCACTTATATTTTATGTCTCGTTATTTTCATTTAGTAGATCTAGGTCGTCTCAAGTGTTGCTCTTTGGCTTGTTGTTTTTAGGCTTAATTGTTATATTTAGAGCTCTTATATCTGCTGTATCTGTCTCTTAGTGGACTTGATGATGCTTCTATGTAAGCCTCTTATATTCGGTGTAATGTTTCGTGGTCTTTGTTCGTGATCAATGAAATGTTACATATTTAAAAAAAATAAAAACTGACAAGTGGTGTTGCCAGAAATCAGATAACACTGGAACACGTGTGCTACTACTTACCACACTTGCTGCACTTTGACGAGGCGATGAAATGATGAATTGTTGAACTGCAACTTTGTTTTCTTTTTCCTCGTTAGATTAGCATATCTCGTTGCTCCAGTTATGATGGCACTGTCACCACTTTCAATTAATTTTCTCCATCTATCTTCATCATCACGTTCATGTTCCAAGATTTCAAACATAAAGTCATCTCCAGTTCTATGCCAAATGAACTCAAACAGAGATCACCCTCAAGGTTAGTAACAGTAATAGTAATAGTAACAGTACCTTTTATTTTATTTTCCATTCATTCATTGGAGAAAGAAAGAGCATCGTAGGTTGAGTTGTCATTGATGTGGCTATGTTATGTAGAGTCCAAGAAATGGGGGAAATTGTTTTCAGCCACGTTGGCAGCTGCGGTTATTGCATTTGGTTCTGACATGTCTGCCCTTGCTGATCTTAACAAATATGAGGCTGAAATAAGGGGTGAATTTGGTATTGGATCCGCTGCCCAGTTTGGCTCTGCAGACCTTAGGTTGGTTGGTTTCTTTCTTTCACTCAATATTGACCCATCCGTTACAAAATATAAGCAAAAACTCATCAACAAAAGTTGATGTATCTGGTGCAAAATTTGAACTAAATAGATCAACTTTTGTTGATCAGTTTTTGCTTGTATTATGTAACGGGGGAGGGAGTATATTTGTACATGTCTATAATGCCTAACACAACTCGGTGTTAGTCTGAACATTTTTTCGTGGTTACTCGGATTCAATTGGGATTACTTACTTTTGTGTTCCTTATAATGCAGGAAAGCTGTCCATGTGAATGAAAATTTCAGGTAATTTTTCTAATTGAGCCTTGTGTTAGTAAAAGAGAGGAGATGAAAGATAAGATAATAGAAATAGAGTGGAGAATCAATAAGGAAATGTTTTATTTTCACTCAAGAGTGTTTTTTTTACTTTTCTGATGAGCGGACTGGCAAGTGCCACGACCTAACACACACAAACGGAAAAATATCCAACCCGACAACCGGGTGTCCATAAACAGCAATACTCTTTGAAATCAAAGAGTATTGTTTTAAAAGTAAATGTATTAGTTTATTTTAATATAGATGTGAATGTGGGCAATTGAGCATAGTAGAAAAGTGTTACTTCAATCTATTCTGAAATTTGTCAGTTCATAGCATATTATTTGGAATGTAATTGTTATGTAGAAATTTAGGGTCCTGTATTCATGATCATTCTAAATGACTGATACAGAAGAGCCAATTTCACAGCTGCTGATATGAGAGAATCTGATTTTAGCGGTTCTACTTTCAATGGTGCATACCTTGAGAAAGCTGTTGCATACAAGGCAAATTTTAAAGGTACAAGTTCATTGCAAGTTCTATATGTACAAAGTACCTAACCTTTCTGTGTTTCCTGTTAAATATAATTTCAAACCTTCCATTTTTATAATTTCATTGAATTTTTTCGCTCACCATTTTTCAGGCGCCGATTTGAGCGATACATTGATGGATCGAATGGTAGTTACATCAAATAGTATGCTATCTTTTCCCCTTTTAATTTTGCTTACATAGTTACATCTAACTTTGATGTTTGGAATCCACAGGTTCTTAATGAAGCCAACCTCACAAATGCCATTCTTGCTAGAACAGTCCTCACACGGAGTGACCTAGGAGGCGCCGTCATTGAAGGTGCTGACTTCAGTGATGCTGTGTTGGACCTTACCCAAAAGCAGGTATGAGTAATGCCACAAATTGCATAGAATGCTAATTGATCTTCTTATTTTAGAGATTTCACCATGTTAAGGTTTTTAATGATGATTTATACTATTGGATTAAATAATGTAGGCTTTATGCAAGTATGCTAGTGGTACAAATCCAGTAACAGGAGTAAGCACAAGAACGAGCTTAGGTTGCGGTAACAAAAGGCGAAATGCTTATGGCAGCCCATCGTCTCCGCTTTTAAGTGCTCCGCCACAGAAGTTGCTTGACCGAGATGGTTTCTGTGATGACGCGACAGGCCTTTGCGATGCAAAGTAACTAGTCGGAATGATCATTGCTACAAGGCCATATTTGTTTGTGTAAATATATCAGGGATACAGCTGAGTGAGGCTCTGAATGCCTTTTTGAACTTTTAAGAGCATATATCCGCATTGAACAGATGAAACGTTTTTTGAACTACCCTATTTGCTCTGTGTTGGGTATTTTGATCACAGTTTAGCTAGCTAGAAACTGTTTTGTGCAGTTATCTTTGTCCCATGTAACTGATGTAAGGTCTACTTTTATTACTTTCTATTAATTCTATTAATGATTGGTATATTTTCATGATTGGTACTGCCTCTGATCTTTTATACAAGCAAAAAGTTACATGTATCTAGTCCATATTTAGCTCTCACTCTATCATTTTTACAAACTAGTCCTTCCTAAATAAGCAAAATACATTTAAAATAATTGTCTAACTCGTCCTTCCTAAATATTTGAAACCTATTCTTCTTAGAAACAGTGGACAGTGGAGTCTGAAGAACAATAATTGTTATACAACTCTTCAATGACTGTAATGTTTGGAACCGTGGTGAGAATTGCGTAAATGTGCGGCTATTGAAGCTAATAATTATAGCTTTCACGTTAAAGGCTTCTCACTGCGATGCTAGATGCAGAAGCTGGAGCAATGGATGTTGCATTAGATCCCAGGATTGCATGGTTCATACTAAACATTTTTTTTTGGTGAGATGGTTCATACTAACCATCATGTGGGTTACTGTCACACTATTCGTGCTAAAATTCATTCAAGTAATGCCCTTTTTATCCGAGATATTGCCTTATGGGTATTGGGTAGACCATATCTTTTATCTTCCCTTTTCTACAATAGCATCAACACTTAACTTGTCATCTACATGGCCTCCATCACTTTTTCTGAAAGCAATAATTACTTTTCAGTAGGAAGTTTAATAAAAATACAGTCTAGTCTAACCTTTTCAATGGAGGTCTTATGTGAAGTGTGTGTGTGTGTGTGTATATTATTCTGATGTTGAAAAGAATCACAGCAGTATATCCACAATGAATTTTCTTTTTAAAAAGATTTCTTAAGTTATTATTTGAAAATTGAAATTATATACTAAATAAACCAAGAGAACATATTCGCCATATGTAGTAAATTTGTTTAAAGGCTCAATCTGCTTGTGTTTATTAAAAAGAATAAATACATTGTCATGGTATCCTAAGTTACGTAAATTCATGATGAAAGGCTTGATAGTATAAGATTAGTGGCCCCAGCATGTCTGCCAACAATGGGTGTGGCTCAATAAACTTATTTAAATAAATAAACAAATACAAATTAATACATAGGGGAAAAATTCGAGTGCCCCACCTGCTGAGTAAAGCTAGGCCTAGTTTAGTATTTCCTTCTCCATGAAGTCCACTTGAGCTTAAGCTGGTACCACGAAGGTGGTATTCCCAGCACCCCTCGTGCTAGCCTTGGATCAAACACGTCGAATTGCACCCGACTTAGGGAATCCAAGAGAACCTGAGCAGGCACTGCTGGTAGGAGCACTGGAAGAGCCTCAGCAGGCACACTTTCAGCTAACTTCCTTGCCTTTTGCAAGTGCGCATTGGCTACGGATGCCATGTCAAAAACTGCATCGCAAAGGCCCTGGCGAGAATCCACCCATCTCTCTTGACCTCCCTCCTTAACTATTAACCCATGCTTGGATGATATTGCCCTTGGTATGTAAGAAAAATGTTGGTTGCGACCAGCATGATGGGGCAGTGATTTAAGAAGCAAAGAATAATACCACTAGCCTTGCCAATATGTGAGGCTGCATGGTCAGCTGCAGTAGACATGATTCCACCAGCTTGGAGTGTCAAGTACAGCAAAGTAGATACAGTGTCCTCAGCATATTTCTCCAATTCTTCAATAGTTTCTGGCATGTCGGTAGCCTCCCTTCTCGCATCATTGATCCGAGCTTCAACAGATCGTTTCAACCATGTCTTGCTAATTTTGGTCTCTGCTATCACAGATGACAGAGCCTGTGCTGTTGGGTGTTCAATCAATTTATTGGCAAACATTTTGTCAATGGCTTCCTGCCACCATACAAGGCGCATAAGGCCTATCCTGGGATCGGAAGCAACATCCATTGCTCTAGCTGTTTCCACATTCAAGGCACGGAGTGCAAATGCAGCCTTCCGCATAGATGGAGGCAGTTCAAGAAGGCAAAGATAGTGATGATAATCATATCTTCGCACTTGTTGTACGCAGTTGGAGAGAGCTGCCTTTAAGCTACTGGATGCAGAACCACCACTCATTAAGTCCTCCACGCGGATGCCTGCGGATGCCTGCAGTGAAAGTTACATTAACCACAACCTTATCAAACAATTTAAAATAGAAGTTACAAAATACATATCTAATTGTATTTTTCTCGAGTATCTTGACCAGAAAGTTCACAAAACAGGACTAAGGGTACATGTCCTGTGAGAGCAAATACACACAAGTTAAGAGCTTTCAAGTGATAAGCACTGATTTGAGCCATTGTCATTCGAGAGCACAGACAGTTCCAATATTTCTGCAAAATTTGAGGATGAAATCAATGAAATAATAACCATTGATACATTAACCTTCATATTCTGTATGCTCCGATACTACTAATATTCTGATAGGAAACTAGATTTGGGCTTTACACAATAGAGAGGCTGAATAGAGAATTAGGAATGACGTGGCAATATTCTGTAAGGAGGGGAAGAGTTATAAGAGAGAGGAAATGACTGTGGGGGTCATTGAAGAGTTTGTTAGGAATTGGTTAGAAGAGATTCTCTCTCTAGTTTAGGAGTCTTGGCCTCTGGTTCAGTTTCTGTTTTACACCATTGTAGGGTTCTTAAGTTCATCCTTTTCTTTGAATAGCATATAGTTTCATTACTTTGAATTGGTGTGTGCGCAGGGGGAGCAGCATTGTACGATTCAAGATGACCAAGAAAGATAAATAAAGTCTTCGATGCAAGAATGGTTGAGAGCGTTGAAGTGTTAGAAACAATAATTGGAAGGTTGGGGAATCTGTCAAGTCTTTTGTGGCAGAAGATGACGAAACATTTTGGGAGTTCTTCCACAGAGGAGGATTTCTGATGGTAGTCACTCTTTTTGCAGTGATACTTCATAGGCAAAGTTAGAGATGAAGCCAGTTGAGATGGAGATGAACAAAGAAGATCTTCATTCCAGTGTCACAAGACCAAAGGAGGTTAAGAAGTTCGACGTTGCTTCGAATAGTCAGGTGTTGACAGAGAAATCAGGGACAAAACCACTACTTGAATCAGCAATACAGATCTACGAGAAAGAGATTGAGGTTGCACCCGAGGAGGAACAAAGCATGCTAGTGACTAAGAGAAGCATCCTCAAAATCGGGAGAATTTGTGCGACAGATGAAAGAAGCAGATGATTTGGTGGATCACACCACAACTGGAACCGCCAGATTCTGGACGCCTTGCGACGCCTCTGCCTCACCTCCTGCCATATCAGCATTCTGCTTCCATCTTTTATTTTATTTTTCTAACATAAATTCCCACACTGAGGGCTTCGAAGTATGAAGCCACGGAAGGGGTCTTAACAATTAAGTTGTTGTTATTTGTTAACGGTCCTAATCATAATTCTTTCGCTTTGTAAACAAGTTACAATTATAAGAACCCTGCATGATTTAAGAAGCTTGCTTGGTCGGGAAAAAAAAGCAGGAACTTTCTTGATTCTTCAAACACACTAACTGCAAAATTAAATCTTAACCCCTCACAAGCTGGAGATCAAAAGTCTAAGCAGAATTATTCATTCTACATATAAAAATTTGGACTAGATTAGCAGTTTTATTGTTCATACCAAGTTCACAAATTTTCCCTTCCAAACTAATTAAAGATGGAGAAAACACCAATGGAATTAAAAGGCATAAATCCTTGTATAAGTTTTTTAATTGAAACAAGCTACTTACACATGGAACCAATATCACATGCATTTCATATTATTATTTTTCCAAATTCAATTACTTCTTCCCAAAATTTGGAAAGGGTGGTAATCAGGTCCAATAACTCACCTGAACATATTTAAATTTCAGTTTCGTAATAAAATTGCTCCTTACAAGATGAAGATGGAGAGCAGAAACTGTATAAAAAAGATAGAAATATCAGAGAAGCAATGCTATCTCTGCCCTTTTAGCATAGCCAAACCCACAACTACCCAAATGATTCGCTGCCTTCCCCAACTCCTCATTCCCTTCACATATAGACTCTTTACTCAAGCACGCTCCCTCCAATCCAATCTCCGGCTGCCATGTGTCCTATTTGTTAGGATCCAGCATAACAGAATTCCCACCTCACTAATAACAAACCTCTCCGCTATTATCACCTTATGGGAGGCTGATGGGCGATGACCCTATCAATACCCGGCATACCTACATGGAGAACCCTCCCTTAAAAGCAAGATACTAAAGGGGAAGAACCAAGCCACTTAAATACGAGCATCTCACACTACTTAATGTGGGACTTAAGCACCCCATAACACCCGTCTCTATCATAGCACCGCCCCGAGAGTCAAGGCGTCATAACATTTGCACTCCACGACACTTTGCACCGTGGCACTTCACTCAACTTTTTGTTGGTCACCTTCCACTAGTCAGAGCCCTTTGTGGGTAGCCTCCTCTGAGACACCAACAACCAACTCTAATACTAATAAGTATTAAGCACTTGGGGAACCCTCCCAGAAAAGCTTGCTATTAAGAGGGAATAACCAAACCACTTAAATATTCCCCGGAGCATCCCATATTACTAGATGTTGGACTTGAGCACCCATAATACCCCAAGTCTATATCACAATCAAAACAAAGAACGCTAGAAAACACAAGGATTTGCAAGTATTCTACCTCAACTCTTAATCAATACAAGTACCTTATTTCCTCTTCTACTCGCCTTCAAATATTTGCAACCGTTTCTTTTTTCTGTTACTTATTTCAGGTCTTATGGATGAAAGAACATACAAGATGAAGCACATGCAAGTGAAGCAAAAACGGTGATTTTTTAACCAGAATATTGAGAAGCAAAACAAAACATTATTCACCAGAAATAAATTTCCATTATTTTTTTTAAGAAAATCGATTATGCTTCAATAGCTAACTTTAGAAATCAAGTTCTGAAAGAGAAATGTTAATCAAGCACATACCAAGCTAATACAGAATCGTTACCTAAATAGAGCAAAACGCGAGCTTGAGCAACTTCAAACTTGAACCCTGAATTGACAGCCTCAAACCGTTCCTGAAAATTTGAAAAAATAAAATAAAATAAAATAAAAAGCAACGAATCATTTTCGAACTCAACACAGCGAAGAGAGATCCAAATCGAGATCGAGAGGAAAACGAAAACGAGGAAGGATACTGAAATCGAACAAGAGAGGGAGAAGGATTCAGTGCATCAGATTTTCGCAATAGGGAGGGCAATTTGGGAGAACAATGCAATCGAAATGATAGCAATTTTGAAAAAAAAAATGAGCATCAGCCTGAGAAATCCAGAAGAGTGGGAGGTTTGGAGGAGAGAGAAAGGGTGAAAGCGGCTAACCTTGCGGTGATAGCAGCTCTATTTGGCGTCGAGGAGCGAGAGCTGGGAGTGACACCGGTGCTTGCAGGCAGCGACGTACACACATAGGGAAGGAGCTCGCGGCTCTAGTTATGGCAGGCTGAACAGGAAATCGGGTTTTGGGAATGAGGGTTATCGTATGTATCCGCCTCATGAACCGCTGAAGTATTTCAACTGCCAGCGGTTATTCCTCAACCACCGCAGATTAACTACCTTCGCTGTCCAGTTTTATTGCACTGTGTAGGGCGGCTTATCAAACAGTGCAACCCTAACAAAAGGGTTACCTTGAAATATTTTAGGTTTTTTTTTACCCCCACTACCTCTCTCCCACCCCCATAAACCATTTTATTCTAGAATTACCTCCCAATGTTTTTAAAAAGAAAAAAAACTTTTTAAAAAGATTTTTGGAAATACCTCACAAAATGGTATTTTCGGTTCGTATTTTTCTTTTTTAAAAAAAATGGGGATTCTCGGATTTACCTTATAGTTAGGTAAATTCGATTCGTAAAATACGAATTGGATTTACCTCATGTTCCTAACTATTTCCTAGAGTAGGATCTAGCAAGAACACAATGAATAGTAGAGTAAGAAGTAAGTGATAGATAGAATGAATTTTGGGTCTGAATGTGTTCGTCCTTTTCATTGGCCTCTAAGGGTTGTTTATATAGTACAATTAGAGTTTAATGCTAATCAATACAATAAATGACTGTTGCGAGATTTGTGGAGGAATCATATGGATTTCCTTAAATACATGTCTAGAGTCATGGATAGGCCGACCGATGGTTAGGCCGACCGATGCTTAGGCCGATCGATGGATAAAGTAGCCGATGATGATTAAGTAGAAGCCAGATGATTAGTAGCCGCCAGAATAATGTGGGTGGCCAACACATATAGCCGAACCGATGACCAAATGGTTGTAAGAGCCGACCGTCGAGGAATGTGGCCGACCGCATGATAGCTCTCTGTGTGTTCTTCATCCATCGAGTGCATTATTCTTCATCCATCGAGTGCATTATGTCCTTCCGAGCCTCTGATACACTGGCCGATCCCGTTGGGAACACCCCATGAGAGGTAAATCCGGAAATCCAATTTCCTAAGTTGGTAAATTTGGGGGTGTTTTGGGGATTCCTGGATTTACCAATAATTTAGGTAAATCTGGTTCACAATTTATGAACCGGATTTAAGTGTAAATTAGGAAAAAAATTATGCCAAAATGAAAATGTTTACCAAAGTGAACCGAATTTATTCGGACAATTTTCCGGAATTATCATAGTATGAACCGAAAGTATAATAATTAGTGGCTTTTGTTTGTTTTTTAAGGGTGTTTTTGTCCAAAAGTGACAAAATGGGGGTATGGGTGACAACTTGGGGGGTGAAAAAAAAATAACCAATATTTTAACTTAGGTCGATAAAAGGTTGGATGTCTTATGAGGAAGACTTTGCTCGCAAGTCGGCTCTATAGTCCGTGGCGGACCTAGGATTCTAAAAATAATAAAAATAATGCATTAATAGATTCATAACTTGTATTGCATGCACTTGACCAACACTAATATTTCAAATACACACGTCACTAAAAATATAATAAAATATGTGAGAGTGTGACTGATTGTGTGAGTGTGGTGCAAAACTAACAACTTGGGTACAAAAGATATTTTTCAGGATGTGCAAAAACATTTTTTCCTAGGATATTAGTGCTAATTTTATTTTTTTCTGGGGGTTCGTTTGATATTTTTCACCAGTATGTAGGTCCACCATTGTCCAAAGTATGTGCAACCGACTTGGGGGCTGTTGTTCCGGATCCAACTTTGGCTAGATAATGGGTTTAGGAGTCCAAATGCAAGCAATTCCAGTCGCACCACTATATATACCGCTCTACACTCTAAAATAGGATACGTTTTCTCCACTCCTCTGATATGTCTCATATTTATTATAGAATGACTTGGGCGTCGGAGTGCTTGCAGGTGGCAGCCTCCCCGTGCTTCACATTAGAGCTGATACCATCTCGGACCTTGGTCATGTCATTTCGAACTTCAGACTTCCATCTCAGCATCATCACCATGTGATTTTCTCTCAATGAGTTCCGTTCGGAACATAAATATTTTAACTTAGGTCGATAAATTTTGGGTGGTTCTATCCCTTACTTTAATGTGGCTATCAACACTCCTTTAGTAAACTACATACTTTTAAATGACAAAAATACTTTTAATTTATATATTCTTTTATATGAAATGAATTGACACAAAACAAGTCGGAACAAAGTTTATGCATTTACATAAATTAGTTCCTTACGTATATGAATCGAGTTCGCCTAAAGGGGTTGAACTGAGTTTATTGGGCAAGTGTGAACTCAATTTACATAAGTTTGTCTGAACTTGGTTTATACCTGTTAGTCTCAAACTACTTGTCACTTTAGAATTTCAAGAGAGTATTAATTACACTCTCGTTAATTAGTATCTCAACTACTTGAGCAGCTTTAAATCCATGGCCAGTTGTCTCAACATTTGAGGTGCCTCCAATCCAACGAGGAGATTAGTCATTGCATTCAACACTGGATATCCTGGTCTCGACCAAAAACTATTATTTAACTCCAATTACAACAAGGGTATTCCAGTCAAAATAAATTACTTTACCTAAAAATTTAGTCTAGTAAATGGTTTTCTCATTTATGATGATAAATAATTAGGTATTCACATTTACTTTTGCTAGTTCCATTTAAAAGTTGCATAAAATAACTTGAACATTTAATCTGAAAAATTTAACTATTCATTTTCCTCGACATTAAATTCTTTTTCAACAAAAGGTATTTTCATCATTAAATAGTATAAAAAAGTTATGCAGGTATCATTTGAGATAATACTCCCCTTCAATTCAATGACGAATTTTGAGATAGTAAACGTGTGTAAACTAAGTTTACATAAGCTTATAAGTAGGAATTGCACATATGTGAACTCAGTTTACATAAGCTCAGAAATAGCGTTTACACTTATGTGAGCTCAATTCACATATGTTTGTGCAAACTGAACATACGTTCAAACATGTACATATATAAACTCAGTTCACATGTGTACAAATTCTATTTTTAAACATATGTGAACTCAATTCACATAAGCTCATATTGCACGTATGTGAACTCAAGTCACATAAACTAATAATTTGAATTTGCGCATATGTGAACTCAGTTCGCATATGTTTTTGTGAACTCGATTCATCCAACTCTGCATGATACCCACGTGTTTCACTTCCTATTTGTGCTGTCTTTTTTTATTTTGGTCATTTCGCACCAACATGTATTAGAAACATATTTGAGTTGGTGTTTATATTTTTATCATTCTTTATATTCGTGTACCGCGTTGCAACATTTACTCTCACGGGAACTTCATCAACATTTATAATAGAACTCCCATCTTATTCTTTAAACTTTGTACAACTACTTTTATTTAATCGATGGTTTTCAACCAACTTTGCAAATTATCTAAGTGTTTCACTTTCTAATTGTTTTGTCTTATTTTCTTTCTAATTATGAGAATTTTTTTATATATACATTTGATGAATATGGATCATGTTATTAAAATTCTTTAGTTTTTTTCTTCGAAATTTTTTATAGACGTTTGATTTCAATGTGTTGTTGTTATTATTTTTTGAATTGGTCATTGCTATTGTTCGTTTTTAAATTTTATTATTTAATTTATACTTATAAGTTAATTTTTGTTCACAATCATCATTAGACTATATATTTTAGAAGCCAATACTGTTGGTCCCATTACACAAGCTACCTTGGGACAAAGGAATCGATCCAGTGTTTTTGGCTTTGACTCCCACAGTGGATGGTGTTGGCCAGTATAAAATTTGCTCCTAAGAACGTATATTAGTCTTTCGTTAAAAGTGTTGGAATCATAAACCCTTCTTTTATTTAAAAAAAACCATGTGGGTACTCATCAATAAACAAGTCCTTGTGAGGTGCTTCTTCATCGAGAAGGGTTTTTCTCTCCTAGGGTTTCACTAGTCCTTGTGAGAAGCTTCTTCATCACTCCTTTGTGAGGTGCATTATCTTCTTTCTTGGTTATTCTTCTTGGTTTCATAGCTTGGTGTTTCCATTATCTACAGTATTCTGGTCCTTTAAGGAAGCCAGCTCTATTGGGGTGGTGGAGTCCAAAATATTAATCTCAAGAAGGATAATTCTTAAGCTTTTGTCATGGCTACTAATCATAATTTCCACTTGGATGATGAGGAAGACACTGCTGTGCCTTTGCAACGGGATACGACCTGAGGGAGAATGTGGATGCTCGCTTTGCTTGGTAGAGGCGATTCCTTACTAAGAAACCGTCGTGTTCCTATTATGAAGGATCGTATGGCGTGATATAAGCAACCGGGGCGTGGGGTCAACATTCGTGTTTTGGATAGTAATCTGTTCCTATTTCAGTTCTTCCATTGGCGTGATGTGGAAAAAGTCTTTGTTGGTGGACCATGGCATTTTGATGGGCATATGCTCATTTTGTCCAAGTTTGGGGTAGGTGATGTGCCTAACCAAGTACCTCTTTTTCATGTTGCCTTTTGGGTGCAGGTGCATGATGTACCAATTGGTTTCATGACGGAGGCGGTGGGGCGAATCCTAGGAAATTTTGTTGGAGAGTTTTTGGAGTACGACTCGAAGAATAGTTCAGACTTTTGGAAAGCCTATATGCGCATTCGAGTGTCTGTGGATGTCCGTAAACCTTTGCGGAGAGGGAGGAAAATCAATGTTGGTGGGGATAATGTTAAGGTAGTTCGCTTCAAGTACGAGCGTCTCTCTATTTTTTGTTATCTTTGTGGTGCACTTGGCCATCTTGATAATAGCTGTGAGTTGTTGTTCAATATGGATAATGATGATGGAAGTCGTGGATGGGTCCGAGTTGAAAGTGGAGAGAAAGATTCCCGGTGCTTCGAATATTTGGCTGCGTCAGGAGGGCCAGGGTGGTGCACCGGCTGCAGCACCACCTTCGAGGGCAGCTGCTCCGGCGCATTCAATGGGGGAACATAGTAACGGACATAATAATTATGAGGTGCAATTACAAGCACTTAATTTGGGTAACAGCAACCCACATAATGGTAGTAATCATGGTGTGCATTATGACACAATAATTGCTCCCAATCTCATAATGACTGGAGCTAATGAGAGGAATGTAACAACTACTGCCATCAATGACGTGGGGTCTGAATTAATTCCTCGTAGGGTGGTCCCACGGCGTGCGCCAGCAGCTGGTGACACGGTGGGGAGGATGGTTGTGGACGATGGGAGACGGAAGAAATGCGAAAGCGAAAAACGAAACAATCGAGTGCGGCCAATAGGCACCAGTGGCGTATCTGAAGGACATGAACTTAGCAATGGGTCTTTTTTATTGGCAGTTCCTGGCAGCCAGGACTGCCAGGAGCCATGAGTATCTTAAGTTGGAATTGTCGAGGATTGGGTCACCCTTCGGCAATTCCTATGCTTAGTGACCTTGTTCGGAGTACTAATTCAGAATTAATTTTTTTGTTTGAAACATTGTCTTTTTCAGCGCAGGTTGACTCTGTTCGTAGACTCTTGGGATTTGATGGTTCTATATCTGTTGATAGAAGTGGTAGAGGTGGAGGTGTGGCGGTTATTTGGCGTCATTCCATGCGATGCCAAATAACAAGTTATTCGAGTCATCATGTGGATGTTGAGGTAGAGGATGAGGTTCGTGGGAGGTGGAGGTTTCTGAGGTTTTATGGCTATGCGATGTGTCTCGTAGGAGGAATCATGGCGCGATCGGAAGGTTAGCCGGTCTTTCTCGGTTACCATGGTGCATGATAGGTGATTTTAACGATTTATTGTCTCCGAGGATAAGAGAGGGGTATTGTGATCATCCAAATTATCTTATGCGAGGTTTTCAAGAAGCCATTATTGATGCAAACTTGATTGATATTCCTCTTACTGGCTACCAATTCACATGGAGATTTGCTTTGGGTACTCCACATGCGATTGAGCAACGGTTGGATAGAGCATTTGCAAGCTGAGAGTGGTGGGATATGTTTCCCAGTCGAAATTATTGAATTTGATATCACCAAAATCGATCACTCTCCATTGTTGTTGCAAAAAAATCCTGTGGTTCAACATCAACGCAGTAACACTTTTAAATTTGAGAACTCCTGGCTGGCTGAGAAAGATGTGGATAATGTTGTTTGTGAGGGGTGGAGTCGAGGCTCGGTCGGAAATATTCAATCTCACCTTCATGGTCGCGCTTACCACTCTCTCATCGTGGGCCGTGAGTGCGAGTTGAGGTTCCGGCGGATATTGCGTCTTGTAAGGAAGCTATGGAGGAGGTCCGTGATGAGCGGGATACCCGAGGTGTGCTTCGGTTTAATAGAATGAGAAACAAGTTGAATAAGTTGATATTGCAAGAAGAGGCCTTTTGGAGGCAACGATCAAAATCCTTTTGGCTTAAGGATGGAGATCGAGAATACTAAATTCTTCCATGCAAATGCCACATGTAGGTTCAAAAGAAAAAATCCGGATGTTGCAACTTGATGATGGGTCTTACGCAAACTATCTGCGGTGAAATTATCAAGCAAGTTCTTGGTGATTATTTCCAAAACTTGTTCATAGCGCATGATGGGGTATACGAGCCAATTCGGATGCAATGGAACCAAAGCTAGATGCTATAGATAACAATCTGTCGTACGCGAGGCTTTGAGAAGGAGGAATTTAGAGAGCGCTAATGGCAATGGAGGATGATAAAGCCCGGGGACTGGGATGGATTTAATCCGGCTTTTTAAGCGGTATTGGAGTAGATATGGCGATGAAATCTTCTCAATATGTGTTGATTGGCTCCAACGAGGTGTGTTCCCCCATAACTTGAATGATACTAATTTGGCCTTAATTCCAAAGAATGACAATCCTCGGTCCATGGCTGATTGGCGTCCCATTGTGTTATGCAATGTAATTTACAAAATTGTCTCCAAGGTACTTGCTAATCGCCTCAAATGTGTCCTCTCTAAGTGTGTATCTTTTGAACAATCTGCTTTCATTTCTGGTAGATCAATTTTAGATAATGCTATGATAGCTTTTGAAATTATACATTATTTAAAAAATAAGAGACGAGGAAAAAAAGGAGAGGTTGCTTTGAAAATTGATATGAGTAAAGCTTATGATAGAGTGGATTGGGGTTATTTGTATGCTGTACTGGGGAAGCTAGGATTTTCTAGGCAGTGGATTTCATGGATGCGAATGTGTATTGAGTCTGTTTCATTTTCGGTCCTTGTTAATCATGAACGGGTGGGTCCTATTTCACCTGGTAGAGGACTCCGACAAGGCGACCCACTGTCTCCTTATCTCTTTATTTTATGTACAGAGGTCTTACAAACATTGATGCATAAGGCGTTGGCTAGGGGCGAGATTCATGGCTTGTCCATTTGTCGGGGGTCACCTATGATTTCTCACCTATTGTTTGCAGATGATTGCTTTCTATTTTTTCAGGCCAATATGCGAGAAATAAGGTGCATACAATCTATTCTTGATGTTTATGAGGCCGCTTCCGGACAAAAGATTAATTTCCAGAAATCAGAAATTTTCTTTAGTCCAAATGTGCAACGAGCAGAACAAGCTACTATTGCAACTCAACTGGGTGTGTCGGTTGGGTTGGGAGGGGGGAAGTATTTGGGTCTCCCATCTATGGTAGGTAGGAGTAAAAAATCCTTGTTCAAATTTATCAAAGACCGAATTTGGAGGAAAATTAACTCTTGGGGTGGTAGAGTGTTATCTCAGGCCGGGAAAGAGGTAATGATCAAATCGGTTCTACAATCAATCCCAACTTATTTTATGAGTATATTTCTTATTCCCACTACGTTGATTGATGAGATTGCTAGAATGTTAAATGGATTTTGGTGGGGTGGAAATAATGGTGGGAGTAGGGGGATAAGGTGGATGGCGTGGGAAAAGTTATGTGTGTCTAAGGATTTTGGCGGTATGGGGTTTCGTAGCTTAAAAGCTTTTAACTTGTCGCTACTAGGCAAGCAAGCGTGGCGGTTGCAAACTAACCCGGACCTCTTGGTTTCTCGTTTGTATAAGGCAAAGTATTTCCCTCATGGAGACTTTTTACATGCTACAAAAAGGAGTAATGGGAGTTTTGTGTGGAATAGTGTGTTTGAGGCTCAAAAATTAATTCAAGAGGGTGTTTCTTGGAGTATTGGAGATGGTACTGGTATTCCTTTATTTGAGTCTACTTGGACTAAGGCGAGAGCCCCACTTCAGCCACGACAATCAAGTACGTATAATCCTTTTCTCCGTGTGGATTATTTGCTTGTTCATGATCGGAAAGTGTGGAATGAGCCTTTAGTGCGCTATATGTTTGATGATGTATCTACTAATGCAATCTTGAGTACTCCTCTTCACCACTTCGTGCATACGGATACACTTACTTGGAGACTAGAAAAATCTGGTGACTTCACGGTTAGGAGCGCTTACCGGTTGGCAACACAAACAATATTGAATAATTCCCAATTTATGGTTGATGGGAGCTGGAAATTATTATGGCAGCAGAAAATCCCACCGAAAGTGAAGAATTTTCTGTGGCGTTTGGCAAGAAATTGCATTCCTACTCGCTCGGTCCTTGCATACCGTGGGATAGATGTTCCTACAGTCTGTCCAAGGTGTGGGGAGACTGATGAAACTGTTTTTCATTGCTTTGTGGACTGTCCATCAGCTATGGATAGTTGGCGGTCTGTTGGTCTGCTGTCTGTGGTGTCCGCAGAGGCGATGCGCAACGTCGATGTCGATCGTTTTTTTCCACTTTATGCAGATTGAATAATGATGAACGACTGAGTTGGAGTATGCTTTGTTATGGAGCTTATGGACTAGCCGGAATAATTTGGTTTGGAATAATAAAAGGGACACGGTTGCTACAATTGTTCTCCGCGCGAATCAATTCTTTCAAGATTGGGCTTCTACTGCGCTTTTTCTGCTGGTTCTGCGGTGCTCTCTGGTTAGTTCTGTGAAGCAGTAGGGACCTTCGGTTTCTGCGACTTCTTATACATGGCAACGTCCTCCTTTGGGCTTTCTCAAGTGCAATGTTGATGCCGCGTTTGATGGTAATGGTAATAGAGTTGGTTTTGGTATGTGCATCCGTGATGACCACGGTTCTTTTATTCTTTGCCAAAAACGCATTTCTTCGTCTTAGGTTGTTGAAATTTACACGGAGAAGCAATTGGGCTCTTACTTGCTATGGAGTGGATGCGGGAGCTTAACTATAAGAATGTCATTTTTGAGCTTGATGCAAAAGTAGTGGTGGATGACTTTAACAATCATACTTCCTTTTTCTCAGATTATGGTTTTATTTTACAAAATTGTAGGGAGTTGTTTGTCAATTTTAATGTAAACTCTCATGTGGAGTTCTCTAGGAGAGAAACCAACAAGGTGACTCACTATCTAGCTAGGGTAGCCTTGTTTTTACATTTCTTTCTGCCGCACTTTCTTTGATATCTTGGCATGTATTTCTTCTCTTATTATAAATGAAATGCAGTAGTTTCTTTTGGTCAAAAAAAAAATAGTCCAAACTTAAAAAAAGACTATATTTTACACAAAAAAGATTTAATTGGTCCTTACATCACACGATTATTAAGGCTAGTGCCTTGTGAATGGAAAAAAATCAAAATCAAAATCAAAATCAAAATATTTTTTATTTTATAAAAAAATAAACAAGGTGGAGGGGGCTATAGGTAGGAATTTTGAGGGTGTAGGTAGCTGCCCATTAATACGCCGTGAATGAATGATTTGGAATTTGCATCGATTAATGAAGGAGTTTGCTTTTCCCACACCCATCCTACTCTTTCACACCTCTTAATAAATTTTTTCAAAAATAACCTCGCGTGAAACGCTGTGAGGACGTGTTTTATGACTGTTCGAATGACCTTGTTCACGTTCGAACAACATCATGCGAACGCAATAAAAAGGTGAATTTGGTGTGAGAGTCCATTTTTTGTAATAAAATAGGGTGTTCGAACACCGCAATGCGAACTGCTGTTCGCGTGACGTCTACGCGCGAATACGTGAAATTACGCACAAGAGGGTGTGAAGTCAAAATTTAACACACACGAACGATGTCATTCAAATCTGTTCGAAGACCCGTGTTCAAACAGGTGAAATTTCGTGAAAAAAAAGAAGTTTTGGTTGATGTTTTGGTCTTTTCACAACTTTATAGAGTGTGTTTTGAGTAGGAGGGGGTGCGGGAAAAGCAAATGCCCTTATTAATGACTTAATAATAAATTGAGGTTAACGCTGTCAAAAAAATAATAATAATAAATTGAGGTTAATAATAAAATTCAAAAAATAGAGAAGTACCCCTTGTTGTTTCAGTTGCCAAACACACACAGGTAGTGACGTTGGTAGAACATTCCAGAACCCCAAACCTAGCAGAAGAATTCTCTAGTCCCCCTCCAACACTTGCTATAAGCCCACCTTTCTCCTTTCAATTGATCAATCAACAAAACTAAATAAAAAAGTCAGTTTTTTCCCTAACAACCACTCTCATCTCCGATCTATGGCCGACGAAGCGAAAGCCAAAGGCAACGCAGCATTCTCTTCCGGCGACTTCGACGCCGCCATCCTCCACTTCTCCGATGCCATCGCTCTTTCCCCTGAAAACCACGTCCTATATTCTAACCGATCCGCCGCTTACGCTTCCCTCAAAAAATACACCGATGCTTTAGCCGACGCCAACAAGACCGTCGAACTCAAACCCGACTGGTCTAAAGGCTACAGTCGTCTTGGCGCCGCACATCTCGGTCTCTCTCAATACGACGACGCCGTTTCTGCTTACAAAAAAGGTCTCGAAATTGACCCTAATAATGAACCTCTCAAATCAGGTTTAGCCGATGCTCAAGCGGCGGCTGCAGCTGCGGCTTCATCTTTCAGGTCTCGCTCGGCGCCGGCTAATCCCTTCGGCGATGCTTTTTCTGGTCCTGAGATGTGGGCTAAGCTCACCGCTGATCCTACCACTAGGGTTTTTCTTCAACAACCGGATTTTGTGAAAATGATGCAGGATATTCAAAGAGATCCTAATAATATCAATTTGTACTTGAAGGATCAGAGAGTTATGCAAGCCTTTGGGGTTTTGCTTAACGTTAAGATGAGAGCCCCTACCGATGATGAGATGCCTGATTCTCCTCCGCCTTCTTCTTCTTCTTCTGAGAAGAAGAGAGCTGCGGAAACTGAGCCTCCGAAGCAACCCGAGCCGGAGCCTATGGAATTGGCGGATGAAGAGAAAGAGGCAAAACAGAGGAAGGCTGAAGCTCAGAAGGAAAAAGAGGCGGGTAATGCAGCGTACAAGAAGAAGGATTTTGATACTGCAATTCAACATTACTCAAAGGCTTTGGAATTGAATGATGAAGATATTTCCTTTCTCACCAACCGTGCTGCCGTCTACTTGGAAATGGGAAAGGTAAGTTTTTTTTTTTGGCTTAACGGACATAATTGAGGTTCTTTTTGTTTTATGGAATGTTCATTGTGCATTGTTTGTACTAGTATACATGTAATTGCGCTTCATATTTAGGAGTTAGTTTACTATAATGCGACCATATAGTTGTATTAGTGCACAGAATTAAATTATAGGCCAAAATATTTTTTTCTCTATGCAGGGGCACTAAATATTTAATTTAGCCTGCATCCTTTTACTTTTATTCAACATTTGTCCTCTAAGTGTCAACTATTGACATTATAATGAGAAGCATAGCGTTGCATAGACTAATAAGTATAGGAACCAAATTAAAAAGACTGTTGTGTTTGTGTATAGGGTATGGAAATATAGTGTTTTGGGTCGCACGCTGTTTCAGTCTAGTCCTTACACTCAGGAGCAGGGCTTTAACACCAATAGACAGTGTTGTAGTAGGAACAGATGATGAGAACCAAACCTAAAGCAATTGGAAGTATGATGGAGTGTAAATTTAAAACTAAACTTGTTTTTTTCCTAGATTGCAAATTAAAGTTCAATGGTATGTACTGGAACTAAAATACATTTTAACCTATAGTAGAACTAGACCCATTGTTTTGTTGGAACTTGGATGAAGGTGCTAAGTGTGTGATTAAACCTAGTTTGTCTCTTAGTCAACTGCTTTATTTAAGTAGTCAAACTCGGATAGCAACAATGAGCGCCAGATCCTGAAACTAAAGCGGTCTAGCTATAACGGGATAGCCACAGTTGCAAAGCGGAGGCAGAAGAGAAGTTGGGAGAAGGAGGAAAAGAAATGGATAAGAGATGGGATCAGACTTTTTTTTAGGAAAAGAGGAGGTGTGGTTAGTACAAGGATGTTAGTTTCTTAATAAAAATAGTTAACTTTATTGTCATATATATTAGTTTTTTGGGCCAAACCCATTACCCAAGCCCATGTTTTGTGTACTCTGATGACCATAATTGTCGTGATATCTTCCTCGTCACAGCCATGTCTTCTTCACGCTGTTCTATCTCCTTCACTGCCGCAAAAGTAGAGAGTGAGAAACTTTAGGATGAATCATGCGGAATAGTAGTGGGACGTGAAAGATAAAATAAGATAAAATGAGTTACGAAGAGATGCACCAATAGCTGCCGCGATTCACTCCTAAAGTGTTGCTATTAGCGACGCGAACAACGCTTACTTCAATCCTTTAGCACCCGAGATTTTGCATTGCACCTAGGTCAATTTTGCTCTGTGATTCAATCACAAATCGCTGCTATAGCAGCACCATTTGTTACCTAATGCCTTATCAACTCAAGGATGATGTCGACGGTGGGGGCGGCAGCGTGTATGCAAGATCCCCAGTCATGATGAGGCATAGATGTTGTCAATTGATTTTTGTTTTTATGCTACCCGGAAACTCTGTACTTTTTCAGTCAGAGTTCAGCATGAAAAGTCTCCTACCCTGTTTTTCTCTTCATATACATTGAATTCAAAACCACAACGTTGGTAGCCATTCATGAAAAATCACATCTGCCTGTAAAATTAACTTGCTGATTAACTGTTGGTAGCCATTCATGAGGTTGATTTTGATTTCTTAAGCACGAAAAATGTTACATTGTTAAAATTCAGAAAATTTGGAATCAAGCAAACAAGCCTATTTCTGAAGCTTGTTTGATGGTTAAGGAGTGTTTGCCTATGGCTCGAGTGTGAATAAGATCAGGAAAAGTAAAATTTATTGAATCTGTGTTTTGATTAAGTGAAGGTCTCTTCTTACATTCTTCAACTATTCCTCGAATGTTTTTTCAGTTTGAGGATTGCATCAAAGATTGCGAGAAGGCTGTTGAAAGAGGAAGAGAACTAAGATCAGACTACAAGATGGTAGCAAGAGCTTTGACAAGAAAAGGAAATGCCTTGGTCAAAATGGCAAAATGCTCTAAGGATTATGATCCTGCCATTGAGACTTATCAAAAAGCACTTACAGAGCACCGCAACCCAGACACCCTTAAAAAACTTAATGAAGCTGAAAAGGCTAAGAAAGAACTTGAACAAGAAGAATACTATGATCCAAAGCTGGCTGATGAGGAGAGAGAAAAAGGTATTATCTCTTTTAGTGTCACCTGTTTTAGTCTCTCTTTTGAAAGAACCTACTTTCCTGTGTATTCTCTTGACTCTATCTTGTTAGTTGACTAAGGGTTAATGAAAACCTTGACATGCAGGAAACGAGTACTTTAAGCAGCAGAAGTATCCTGAGGCCGTGAGGCATTACACAGAGGCTTTAAGAAGAAACCCAAAAGATCCTAAGGTAATAATACTCTTTGAACACAGGTGGTAATCCTTATGTTATCCCAGTTCCTAATTTGTTTGAATGCTCATTTCTCCAGGTTTATAGCAACAGAGCTGCATGTTACACTAAACTGGGGGCAATGCCTGAAGGTTTAAAGGACGCAGAGAAGTGCATTGAGCTTGATCCAACCTTCTCTAAGGGTTATACCAGGAAAGGTGCGGTTCAGTTTTTCATGAAGGAATATGAAAAGGCTTTGGAAACATATCAGGAGGGGTTGAAACATGACCCCAACAACCGGGAGTTGCTTGATGGCATTGGAAGGTACGATATTGGTCTAACATGTGTTTAATATTTCAAATTTCCTTGTTGATTGCAAAGTGTGGTTAATCATGCACACTATCCATTTCAGATGTGTACAGCAAATTAATAAGGCCAGCCGTGGTGATTTGACTCCCGACGAGTTGAAGGAGCGACAGGTTTGTCATTCTGTTTACTTTGAAAGTTTCAATACTTCACACTGGATAAATCATTTCAATCAGATTTATCCTTGTTGTATCTAAATTTTGTTTTCTTGCAGGCCAAGGGAATGCAGGACCCAGAGATACAGAACATCCTCCAAGACCCTGTTATGAGACAGGTTTGTTCTTTTCTTGGTTGCTTCTTGATGTGTAACAGTGTAAGTGTAATGTGTCGGCTTAACTAGATTAAGGTGTGCTTATGCGTTTGGTGCGTATGCAGGTATTGGTCGACTTCCAGGAAAATCCTAAGGCTGCCCAGGAACATACAAAGAATCCAATGGTGATGAGCAAGATCCAAAAGCTGATCAGTGCTGGTATTGTCCAGATGAAATAAATTTGTCGGAAGATGGCAGTTCGGGCGAAGAAGCGATTGGCAATTCTTCCCAGTGTGACTTTGATATTAAATAGATTGGATTGAGAAAAAAAATTGGGAAATTTTGACTTTTACTTTTTCTTTAGTGATTTTATGTAATTTGTGATTTATGAAAACTTAAGTGCAGTTCATTTTTGCATTACATTGGCCTCTTTTAGTTTTATTCAAGTTGTTTTATGTTTTTTTTTTCGTTGAGCAAAGATCAACATTCTGAACTGGATTGTATCTGGGCAAGGGGGAAACGATATCTGTAACATTAATCAGTAACAACGTTTTGCAAAGGTTGACTAGTTGAAATTTCTTGTAGTGTAGTGGATTGGTGTTGAAGCCCTTGTCACCCTCCTCTTGGCAAACGATGTTTCTCTTCCTCTTGATCTGATGTCATTCACCTTTCTCGAGTCATCTGATTGGCTTTTGAATCCGTGTTGACGCCATGCTTCAAGAAGTAAGAGATGCCATATGATTGCTTGGAAGTATATTTTTCAAGCTTAAGAGGGACGATGGCTTGAGCTTTCAGAGTTAATGTATCCTCAACCAAGTATATCTAATGAAATTATCCCGGGAATTGATTTCAAATCATGACAAACTTTGGGTTAAGATTCTTAGAGTCAAGTATGACTGCAAAGATTAGCAGCTTCTAGTTGTGTCCTCCAATGGCTGTGCAATTAAGGGATACCGAAAGAGTGTACCAACGGAGTGCAAGTAGGAGGTCTCGAATTCAAATCTCGGAAACTAACATCCCCTCCCCTACTAACATATAAAAAACTGCTATTTGGAGAGGCAATAACGAGGTCTGGTCGTATGTGGATTAAGATTCTAGTCATGTCCATGTATTATGGTCCTGTCTTGATGGAGTTTCATATAGCTTGGTACTCCCCCCAAGACCTTTGAAGTTAAATATGGATAGATTGTATAATCTAGTTTTTAATTTTTGGTGTTCCTTCATTCCATTATAAAAGAATGATCCAGAGTATAAAATATTCACTTGCAAAGAACCAGCCATTACTCAGTTACATTATCCCTCGAATATTTTATTATTTTCACACAGTTCATGCTTATCCACTTCATATGCAAATGCTACTTTTATCAGTCAAAGATTAGATTTCAAAACATATCTTTTGCTTTTGCTTTAAAAGATTGAGATTTTGTTGGTTCTTACTTTACCCATTAACGAAAATGTGCATAATAAAGACAAATGGTTTGGTAACTAACCACAACCAACTCTTTGCTTTCAAAGATTAAGGGGTCTTGATGATCATCCAACTTTCACTAAACCAAAAACAGGATAGAGATGGATATGTTTGAGCAAAATAAAAATAACAAAAATCTTGTTAGAAAAGATGCTCTCTGTTTGCTGCTGTCTGCTTACTAGTTTTAGCTGTGTAATAATTTTCTCTCTCTGCTAGACAAACACGAGCAAACCAACAAGAGTGGGTCTGAATGGTAACTTGATTCAGATCTCATCTCAGTATCTAAAGTTAGAGTCTTAGAGTGTGACGAAAACTTTATTGGGAGGAAGAACCGAGTACATATGACTAGTCAGGTTCCCAACGTAGATTAGTCCTCGGCATACACACGGTAAAAAAACACAAACATTAACTTGACACAAAGAAATCCAATTCTCCACAAACATCTTCGATACACTATTAAAAAAACCGCTACAATATTAAAAATACCCATATTTGTATATACAGCATGCATTACATAGAACCACCCAAACAAAATCTAAACTTAGGACAAGAGAGAGTGACTTAAGTGAAGATTTAAGGAGATTCAACATGTGTAGAAGAAGTATGGTGCCTTGAAGCAAAGCGATTAACCAAAGCAAGTGCATTACTAGTAACTTGAGCAATATTAACAACCCTATTCTTAATAGCAGCCTTAACATTTCCATTCATGGAAGGACCAGCAAAGCCATCAAGACAAGTATTATCATCAGTAAGTGCAGCACTAACCCAAGTTTGAACATTGCTCATATGCCACACGAAGTCTTCACCCACAGCATGATCCATAAGACCTAACTCCTTAACTGATTGGCTAAGACTGTCAATACTATCACCTATATTTTCTATGCAGTCTTGTATTGCTTTGTATTCCCTGGGTTTGATGCCCTTTGCGCCTTTCGATATGTTCTTCACGAATGATGCAGTTGATCTTGTCTTGGATATGCTCACTGATAAAGATATTATAGCTAGTTGTCGTTCACTTTGGTGAATCATGGTTGCATACCTCAAGAGACTTTGAACGCATAAAATTGGGTAGCTAGTTGCCTGGCATGAGGACTTTATGAAGTTTGTTGGGTTTGGGTTGGGTTCTGTGGTGGAAGCTATATAAGTGATAAGGTTCATGAGGACCAGTAAAGAAAACCTTACTCTAGCTGCCATGCCTAGGAAGTAGGAAGAACAAATACTCCACTATGTATCCTGCTATATATAGAGCAAACCCCCAATTTAGTTCTTTAGCTTATAAGTTCTCTCTCTTTTATATATATATATATATATATATATATATATATATATATATATATATATATATATATATATATATATATATATAGGGACGACTTTCGGGTGACGTGAGAACATTAAATAATAATCGTAAAATTAAATTAATCTGTTCAGATTAAATCTCTCTCTCTCTCTCTATATATATATATATATATATAGAGAGAGAGAGAGAGAGAGAGAGAACAACAACACAGAGTGAAAGTTAAGGGATTAAATTGGTGGAGAGAGAGAGAGAGAGAGAGAGAGAGAGAGAGAGGATTAAATTGGTGAGTTAGCTTTAAATTTGTAAATGTTACAACTTGCTAATATATTTAGTAGTTCTTTTTCGTAGCAAATTATAACTTTACAATTGTTAAGAACATCTTTAATGGGAGTTAACTAAATGGGTAAACTAAAGTAATTTTAGTGGGTCCAAATTGCCACGTAGGATTTAAGCAATTTTTAGTTGACTCAAGTGGTTTTTGCTCCAATGGGAGTTATTTATAAAAAACCATATATGGATCCACTTATTTATATTTTTTATTTGTATCCCGTGCGATGCACGGGAAGTAATTTTCGTGAAAGATATTAAATTTAAATAATTTTGTGGAAAAAATAATATAATTAAAAGTAAAATAAGTAAAGAAATTACATTTAATTTGGTAATATTTGATAACAACACATCATTTTTATTGATTTAAATTTAGCATGTATATTTAATGGTTATTAAAAGTAAATATAAATATAAGGTACAATTAGTGCATGATGATAATCTAAGGTATAAGTCAAAATAAAAACTTAAGTTATGTATTTGTAAAATCAGTTTGAATCTAATATGTGGAAAGACAATCTAAATAAATAAAATTAAATTTATATTTGGATTGGAAGAGAAATTTAATTTACATTGTCATGACCAAAAATAATAATTTGAATGTTAAGTAATTATCTTTTAATTTGCTAGCAACTTAACATAGTTATTGATAGTCATTATCAACGATTTTCATCGTTGTTAAGGTAAGTTTATCTTTTGTTAGCCATAAGTATATATTATAGATAAAACAAATTACTTGTTTCAGTAACTTTTGATGTTGTTGCAAAATTCTTATATTTCCCAACAACTTTATTGAGCTATATATAAAAGGAGGAAAAAAGAGAAATTTGATATAATTTCACAAATTAAGTGCCAAGAACCAAAGAGAGGGATTAATTGGTACTCGTCTGTTAAAAAAAATAAGTGGTTAAATTTAATGGCAATTAAGAAGTGTCACAACTATAGTCAATGAATAGGTAACTTAATATCAAATAATGTTTATTGTAAAAAATATTGAAGAAGTCATTTGATGAGAACGTGACACAGCTAAAAACTTTCCCTAGGTTTAGACTTGCTTTATTATGATATTTGTCAAAAAGAAGTCAAATTTCCTGATGCTATATGAATTGTTAAACTCGGTTGCTCATTTAACATGTGAACTTCGATGATAGACCATTGTTTTTTTTATGCCTTTTGATATGATCACTTTACATCGATCCATTTCAATAATACTCCAAGCGAAGAACATAACCCATTAAGCTTATTCATGTTATAGTTTATGTTTGATTGTATTTGACTAAATTCATCATTAATTGACATTTATAGAATAGTTAAAATAAGTTGCTTCAAAAAAATTGTTAAAATAAAACAAATTAACAACAAATAAGGGAAATTCATCAAGAAATAGTTTGGAAAATTCAAGTGGTTCTCCTAACAATAAATTCATATCTCAACAATAAAACAGGAACACTTAAATACAATTATAAAAACCATAAAACATATAAACTAACCTCGAAGTATTGAAGAACCTAAAAACTAAAACATTGTGGCAAAAACATTATACTGTGGTAGAAAAAGAAATTGAACTCATTCCTTAGTAAAAATTAAAAAGGCATGATTGTAATTCTAAGTTTGAGGCAAGAACTATAAGGTAAGAACCATCTAATATGAAACCATCCAAAAAAAATACATAATTTATTGAAGAATAAATAAAACAAATAAAAATAATAGATTCTAAGAAAGAATGAAAATAACCCTAACTACACTTGGTTGATATCCTCCAAAAATGGCTCACGAAAGAAATGGTGCTTGTAGTATAATTAAAAATCACCCAAAGTAAAAGCTAAGATAAAAGTAAGCCAACATAAATAAGTTTGGGTAAACATTTTCCCTCCCCAGCAAAAACAACTGAAAGTTAAAAATAACATAATATGTATCTAATTATCGGCTGCAAATTTTTAAATTTTCTCTCACAATTGCAATCCCTGATCAAAAACAACAGGAGGTGAAAAATAATGAAAATGCAAAATAAAATTCCAATGGGTGAACAACTTGGGTGATAGTAGATTTTTTCCAGCAAAGTAAAAAAAGGAAAGAGAAAAGTAAAAGATTATTAACATACCTCTTATAAACATACTTGTTGCACATAAGAGAAATATGTGATCATGCATATCCCATCAAGACCTCAACCCAGATTTTCTATAAACAATAGTAAACAAAATAATCATAACAATGATTAAAAAAGAGAGAAAAAAGATTCAAAACAATACATGTTCGGTAAATTTGAAAAAACAAAAACTCTAAACAAGAGTAAGACAAAATAATGAAAATAATAGTTGTAGAAAATGACAAAAGGAAAAATTAACACTTACTTGAACCTCTTTTTCTGCTTTCTCCATAAACTTTTCAAGCAATACAATGTAGAGAGAGATGAGAAGTGAGAAAAACTCATTTTTACTGCTCAGAAGTGAGAAAAGAATTGCGTAAGATGGAAATTTGAGATGGAGAAATGATGTTTTTTATTATTTTAGAAGTTAGTGAGAGTTATTTAATTTTAAATTTGAATTTAATCAGAACAATGAAACCAAAATTAGAGTAAAACCCAAGATTGATTTTAAATTGTTTAGGATTATTAGCGCTATTGTTTCGTAACTGTCACACAATTAATGAACTTATTACTCTTAAATTATTTAGGATGATTGCAATAATTGAAAATCATACGTTACTTTTTGTCTTTTAAAAATTGTTTTTAAATTGTATTCGTATGTTTAGGGTGGGTACATTTAAAAATTCGCTATTTTAATTTTTTGTTAAATTTATCTTTTTTAGTATTTTTTTTGAGATGCCAATTAGGATGCCAATTATGATTTGCATTAAATAGTTTTTGGTGAAATTTACCTATGATTGACACCTAGGATAATGAACCCATAAAAATATTTTACTTTGTATGTTTATAGATATGTTGATAACGATTTTTTTATTTTAAAAAGTGAATATCTTAAAGTCGATATTTTAAATTAAAGTATGATTTATTCATACTTATTTTGTTAAAAAGTGATTAAATAGTAATTCACATTAATTTTAAATTTTAAATATTCCACGACTACAATATGTGGGTTTTTACCGCATGTGTGTTAGAAAAATAGTAATTCAAAATTTCCACAACTATAGTTATTGATTGAATATTCGCCCATTAAGATTTGTTGCTGCCACTCACATCACAAACCATCCAACCATGGAATTAAAAATACTACATGGAATATATAATAATTCAATTTGACTAATAAGAATTTTATTGGATCTTCAGTAACGGGACATTACATGGACTCCAATTAAAATTAAACGAATTACATCAATATCTAATGTAATTAGGACACACATTAATACAATATTATTGAAATTGAAACTTAAAACATCCATCTAGGATGTAACTACTCCCATAAAACAATGGACTCCAATTGCAAATGCACAACTCTAACATTGAGCAAGTGTAAATACTCTCTTTTTGAAACTTGAAGTTCGTTCATCAAAGCACTACTCCCATAAAACAATGGACTCCAATTGCAAATGCACAACTCTAACATTGAGCAGGTGTAAATACTCTATTTTTGAAACTTGGAGTTCTTTCATCAAAGCATGCATAACTTTCAGCTGATGCAAGTTTAGACGTAATAGCCTTAGTGAAAGATGCCTGATAGCAAAGATACTCCTGTAAATACAAAACAAAAGTCAGTTACATACGTTGGCAATAGGTATTGCTTAAAATATAATAATTTGCAGTTTCACTTATTATGTAGTGCATTGCGTAAATGAATTAGCAAATTGTTACATCTGTATTCATCTTGTATTGAAATTGATCGATTATATCCTTATCCAAACATATGTTATTATATATGGGGGGAAAAATCCTAATCGTATGTGGGTATTCCGTTAACGGATAAATGGGGGAAAAAATCCTTTTGTGCTCAAATTGAGGATGGAAACATGCCCCTGCCTCGCAGGGACCCCATGTCAAATATATTACATAAATATTTTATTATATATATATATATATATATATATATATATATATATATATATATATATATATATATATATATATATATGGTATATTAGTCAAAAAAATATATATACATATATATGGTATTATAAGTTATTGAATTTTTAGTCTCTTTAAATGTGTTTCTAATATAGAATATTAATAAAAAGTCGAATTGTGATAATTTTTATATTATTATTCTTACTTTACTTTAGCTGTTTTAACGGAATATGCTTGCTTGTGTATATTGTCTAACTCATGACCGTATAAACTTAAAAAAATATAAATCGAAATATTAAAAATATATTATTTATCTATAATAATAATAATCATTTTACACATGAAAATTAATTATATGTGAATGAAAATTTAATTTGTTATCTTAAACTTCCTCAAAAAATTGGATTTGTTAAAAATAATAAATTAGAAATATTAATTAACTATTTGCTTAATTCCTCTTAAGATAACCTTTTTGCAATATTGTTCTAAATAACCTACTTATGATGAGGCCTAAAATCTTAAACTCTAAAGTAGTTTTTAGTACCACTTGGAAGCATTGATAAATTGCAAAACAAAAAAGAACACTCAAATAAAATACATAAGACTAAGATATACGCTAATTATTGTACATAATATCAAAAAATTATTAATGTAATTATTGCAATTTTTAAATTCATACAATCTTTAAGGTGCTCGATATTGGTTTGTTGAGGCGCAAAATCCTGCTTGACCATAAGTGTCTTAGAATCTTACAATTGGCTCAAGACAATAATAGGAGAATCAAAGATTTCAGACATACAACAATATAAAATGAATGTCACAATGATGTTGCATATGGTTCATTATATAAAATTAATCGATGAAGAAAACATAGATTAAAGGGTCAATGTTTAAGAGCAAATGATACACATACATACATTTCCAAGCTCCCTTTTATGCTCTTTGCTATAACATATGAAGTATAGGATCTTTGTAAGAATAGGAATTAGAACCCAAAACCAAGGAATCAACATCAGTGCAAGGAGACTTAACCAAAGGCATAAAATTTGTCTTTCTTCCCTCACTCACGACTATACATTTAAATACAAATTAAAACTTAACCAAAAAGTAGAAGAAAAATAATGTCAGAAAAAGAACAAAAAAAATTGATGGCTGTAATAACAGAATTGAATTCAAAAAACAAATTGAGTATATCATGATAAAACACAGAATTGAATTCAAAAAACAAATTGAGTATGTCATGATAAAACACTTCCATATTTATAGCTTAATGAAATACAGGTTATTAAGAAGAAAGGAGGAGAAAGTGGAACCGCTAAATGACAATTAAAACATTAATGTTGCTAGTGAACCTATAATTACTGACGGTTTTATTATTTGATTTGAATCAGATAATCATGAATAATGATTGGGCGGTTTTATATTTATTGATTTGAATTGAAATTTGAAATCTGGGTATTTGGCTTATGTATGTGTTGGCAGGCCACGTCGGATTTTTTAGTACATGTGAACCAATGAGATTTCATTTTCTGGAGAGGATATTCATGAATGTATAATATATAGATATAGATATAGATTTCCAAAGGTGTGCATATTAATATATTCCTCATAGAAAAAAGCAGGAATATATTAGTAGAAATTCCTACAGCATATATAAAACATCTCAGGTGACAAGCCTTTTGCTTATTGATTTTTGTCTTACTATACAAGATCCACAGTGAATATGAAGCTAAAGTTTTCGAGGATCAATTTGTATGAAGACACGCTTCTAAGACCAAAGCAACACAAGTGACCACTTTTAAGGACCAAATTATAAATGAACTCAAAACATTGGATATTATATCGAACTGTAACCTAAATTATAAGTTATCATTTGTCAATGTAAATTGTAAACCCATTTGTTGACTCTGGTTCATACTTCAAGCACGAGCAGGGAAAATTGAACTCATGAAGGAGACAAATTGAAATCACTCCAAAACAGAATCCAAACTCTTACGTCTCAACTTTTAAAAGTATTTCAAAATTTGCAATTCGTTAGCTATGATAATATCACAACGGAAAAATCTGCTACATACAAGGCTACTATACAACATCTCAGTTGCATAGAATAAAATTATGGCAGCATAATCTTGCACCAATGTTATGTTAATAATAAAATAGGAAACAAAACATACTATATGTACTAAACTGTAATGTACTTGAGAACAGCCCCTCGGAGTTTTTCCATGTACTCTGCAGCTTGCTTCTGCGACAAGGAAAATAAGAGGTAAACTTAAAATGTCATTATTCAGAATACAAGCACTAATCTCAAGCATAAAATTCTTAGAATTTAGGTTGGGCCTAATTACTCAACTCAACCCTACAAAATCGGTTTGTAGAGTAAGAGATGTCTCTCACTGATAAACTCCTTTCCAGGTCATATTTTATCTGATGTGGGACTTGGGTTTTTCCCAACACACCTAACACTATTGAGCTTGATGAGTGGATAATAATGGTGGATGGCCTGATGATTCTTGTATTGGTTATGATACCATCTTAGAATTTGGGTTGGGCGTAACCCAACCTTACAAACCAGGTTGTCGAGTGAAGAATACCTCTCACTTATAATTTTTTTTCCAGACCATATTTTATTTGATGTGAGACTTAAGTTTTTCCCAACATTAATCCTGCTCCTACAATCCTATGTTTAATGGAATCTGCCAGTTCAGAGCTTTCGTTTTTTCTAGACGCGGCGGGATGAAAATGTGCCGTGTTATATGAACGATAATGAGTTAAACTAAGCTGGAATTATTCTGCTTTAAAATCGACAATTCCACACACAGATTCTGCTAATCAAATGGAAAAACATTTGCCAATAGATATTACCTGGTCTCCCTTTTGTGCACTTGCTATGTTTTCATCTAGAAGGGCCAACAAAGATCTATTGATCTCATTACTCTCAACCAACTCCAACAACTGCATTGAACGTATATTAGAATATTAGACCGAGTTATTTTTATAAAGGGGATTAATAGTGTTCTCCATTTCCCCCCTCTATGACTCGAGATCATTTAAGTGTAGCCATATAGGTGAAGTGTCTTATCAACTGAATTGTAATTAAATCGTTAATATTAGACCGAGAGTTCAACATAAAATCAATAAAGTAAACTAAACTCAATAAGGTAAACTCAATAGAATGGTGAAGATTGACATACGGTTGCTTTCACATCCTTTGATGTCAAGATTTTGGTTAGGCTTTCCTTAGCTTTAGTGAGCTCAGCTTGCATTTTATCATAGGCTTCTGTATCAGACAAGATTGGAACAAGCAATGAGCTCACATTATTATAGTAATTTTAAGCAACTGCATAAATTCTACACTGCTATTTCTACATTTAAATTCTACTATAACAAACCTGTTCCTTCTTGTATGGCTTTCTCTAGAGCCTCAAGTTCAATCAGCCTGTCCTCCACTTCCTGTAGAAATCAACTGTGTAAAATGGCTAGAGATGCTAGCATGATTGGTTCAACCGAAATTTAACTAACAGAAAGTGAGGGACCTGTGTTTTGTTAACAGCGAATCGAAGTTGTCCTAACTCGAATTTTAATTGTGCAAAGAATTCCTCGTTCAATCTGCACAAAACAATATAAGAGAAAGACTAATCAGACAATGTACTTTCAAGACTTAAAAAGAGTATTATTAGATTTATTTTCCCAATCAAACTAAAAAAAGGTTGAAAAATACGAACCTAAGTCTCATTCTTGCAATCTCAAATTCAATATCCTGAGCTTCAGTGTCAAGTAAGTATTCAATGAGCTCTTGTGGAGTATCAGGAACAACACGAGACTAAGTAAATAAATGAAAAAAAAAAAACAAACAATAAATCATAAAATTAAAAAAGAAAGAAATAAAGCACTGTATCAGATTGAGAACGAGTAATATTACCGGATAGAGAAGCTAAATTAACAATGTTAGTTGAGTAGTTAGGTTCAAGTTTCAACTAACTACTCAACTAATTTTGGTTAACTTAACTTCTTTATCCGATTAGTAGTACTTGACGAAGGGCTTGACGGCGTTCCTTCTCTTCACGGACTTGGCGCTCAAAGGCTTCACGAGCATCCGAATCTTTCTCGAGTCGCTTCTTAAACTCAAGCCTAGCGAGATGGCCAGCTTTGGGTGGGCCCAGCACACCTTCGGGGTCCTAAAACAATATTTCAGAAAACGAATTGCAACGAGATAGACAAGTTCAATAGAAAGATTAGATTAGTTTAGTTTAGTTGTTACCCATCCAATACAAGTAATTGTGGATTTGCGTCCGCTGAACTTGGTTCTGGAACGATAACCAGTAGCGGAATTCAGACTTCTTGTAGCTATACCAAAGTTAAGCGCGGCCATTGAGGTTGAACTTTGAAGGGAAGGAATGAAGTGTCTCTCTAACTTTGTAAATTGTTGGTGCTCTGCGTTATCCGTTACAATTTGGAAACTGGATTATCGCAAAGGGTATATCTCAGTAATTCAATTTGGCTCTTTTTTTTTTTTACCCCCCACCCCTTCCCCATATACCCCCACCCAGTATGATATTCCCAAAATGTCCTTCAAAAAACCTGTTTTTTTTTTCAAAGTAACACGAATCGTATATATCTCTTTTGGGGCATATATACGATGGGCAATGTTTTGACATCGTATATATGTCCATTGTGCGTATATACGATTGATGCGTTTTAAGTCAATCATATATACACACAATAGTTAAAGCTTTGCGAAGCTCTAACAGTCGGTTCTTCCCAAACATGTCTGAATACAATGTTTCCCTGTCCTTTGTTTCCCGAATCAAAACTTGCCTAATCCAGAGGCCAAGAGTCCTCACCCATGTCAAGTCCAACCCCGATCGCTCTAAAACCGCAGCGATTCTGACACTTCAACATCAACAATTTTTTCAACATAGTTGCGCGTGTCTTTGGAACAAACGGTAAGTGGATTTTAGTCTCAGCTGTCTGTGATAATGCTCTAGAAGCACCCTGAGATAATTTGGTTGACCGCTGTGTAGGAATTTTGGAAGCCACAGATTCTTCAGTCTTCCCACCCAGAAGGATCACACTTACCATCAAATAATTTTTGTTTTTTCTTCTTTGGTGCACCTTTCGTTCTGACTTTTGATTTAGGTGCAACCATAGAAGAAGTAGAAGGGAAAGCTATCTCATTCAACTGTCTCTTAATAAGATATTTTTCCTCCTGACTGACTTTATCAAATCTTGCCTGGATAGCATCAAACTGATAAGAAATATCACAGGTAGATGATTTATCCTGAGTGGATTTATCATCTACTGCATCCAAACTCAAGTGTTTCCAGTGATCATCAACAACATTAAGCGGAATAGAATTGCCGGAAGCATGAAAAATACCGATCTCACAAGCACAAGGAAGTAGATGTGTCTTCCTTTGAATGCACCGACACCGCCCTTTGTCATATCCAACCCCAGATTTTGACCTTTCAAACTCTTTCACCATGTGACCCAATGCAGATAACGAAACAAGTCCTTGAAGATTTTTAAACAGTGGAATATTAGACTTGACTTCGATTCTGCTGATGCTTCTTTGAAAAGACCCGATAATTTGATCAAAATGTATTGTCAGCATGTCATCAATAGATATGAAGCATTTTGATAGATCACCCTTCGAAGTCTTCAACTGTCTTTTCAAAGACCAATGCAACGATTCCGCTCTGATAGAAATAATAAACAAGTGTCAAAGGAATTTAATCGACGAAAAAAAATATGTCCACGTGTCAAAAAAAAAGAGTAACGGATAGAAACAATAAACAAGTGTCAAAGGAATTTAATCGACGAAAAAAAATATGTCCACGTGTCAAAAAAAATCGAGTAACGGATAGAAATATTAAACAAGTGTCAAAGGAATTTAATCGACGAAAAAAAATATGTCTACGTGTCAAAAAAATCGAGTAACTGATAGAAATAATAAACAAGTGTCAAAGAAATTTAATCGACGATAAAAAATATGTCAAAATATTTAGTAACGGATAGAAATAATAAACAAGTGTCAAAGAAATTTAATCGACGATAAAAAATATGTCCACGTGTCAAAAATATTTAGTAACAGATATAGAAATACACATTGGTCGTGGAATTCCCCAAGTGTGGGATCCGGTTAGTCCATGCTTTGAGATAAATCGCTCCTTGTGCGGTGTCAACCATGTGTCGTGCACATATTTAATGAGAGCGAGTTTATCGAGAGCAAGCGACCTCAAAAACTTCGATTTGATAAGTATACTCGACTCATCAACAAAATCAATAATACATAGCCGAGAGACAGACCTCCTCCCGTCTATCCTTCTGCACCAACTCTTTAATCTTCGCTTTGACATTTTTTGTAACATGCCAATGACACAATATATTTGTTGCAGAAGGAAAGACATCGAGAATACTGCACATACAAATGAGATCTCTGCATCATCAAGAAAACTGAGGTTTGAATAGAATGCAAATCACAAATATCTTTCAAATTTCTTTGCACCCAAGAAAAATGAATAGCAAGCTCCTGTTCAATATAGGCAAATGCAACATGGAAACTCAACTCAGTGTTAGTCACTCCCACAATATGCAAAAGAGGCAAATTGTATTTGTTGGTCTTGTAGGCTGAGTCAAGGATGAGAACTTTGGGAAACAACCTCAATAACTTTATAGAAGCGGGATGGGCCCACATGATATCACTGACGACATCAGACCCGTGAATCTTTCTACTCCAACACGTATAATTATGTGATGCAATCGGTCTCAACACCTCCCGAATGTCCGTTCTAGGACCCTCTCTTTGTAGATCGGTTATGCGTGACGCTGCTATAAACTTGACGAAGAGTAGTCACATTCTCCGGATCTAGCTTCTTCAAAGCAGTAATAGTAGCTTTCGGTCCGACATCAAGATCCGCATGCTCGTTAACCAGATCCTTTTGCGCCTTAGACAGGCGCCCAAATGCATTAGTACCAATGGAAGTTTTAAGCAACTCGTGCGTGTGTCTACCACATTTAACCGTCACACACCAACCTCACGGCGAATGGTTCAAGTAGCCTTCAATCTAAAAGGACAACCTCTCCTTTTAGAACCGAAACCTCGAATCATTAGTAAACCCGCTTTGGTTCTCACAACCAAATTCAATCTTATCTCGTCTCCCCTCTTTCCACCGCTTTTACGATCTCACAATAATAACGACTACACCGATACTTCTACCAACAACTTTGGCCCACTCTCCACACAATCGCGTGTAGAAAATATCTACAAAATATATAATTTACTAAGTACTTAAGTAATTTAATTCTATTTACCAAACTTGAGTAACAAAAATATACCGTATCCGTCGTGAGCGCTGTGTAGTATCAATATCAACGAGAGCCAACCGAGAGTCGGCATCTGCTTGCTGTGTAGCGGGTCAATATCTGCTCCAACAAAACAGATAGCAACTCAAGAAAAAACGAAAAAATAACCCAGTCGTATATACCTCCTCAACCTTGTATATACGATGGGTATTTTTTTCACATCGTATATACATGGCCCAGATGTGTATACGATTAGATCTTCAAGCCCACTCGTATATAACCTATATACGATGGATAGTCAACGAAGCATTTAATAATGCAATCGTATATATGTCTTGAAGGACATATATACGATGAGTAGTCAACGAAGCATTAAATAATGCAATCGTATATATGTCTTGCAGGACATATATACGATGCACACTTTTTCAGGTCAGCGTTCATTAATTAATGTAATCGTATATACCTTCCATTGAGGTATATACGACACGAGATTTTGTGGGTCCCAGTCAAAGAGAATTAATGAAAGTCAAAAAGTGAGTTAATGCTAGGGGTAAAATCGGTATATCATAAATGGGTGGGGGTGGGAGGGGATGGGGTGGGGGTATAAAAAAACCACTCCATTCAATTTCTGTATCCCTTCTTTTCATTTTTTTTTGACCAAACACTCTTTTTTGTTTTGTTTTGGCCCATGTTTCAACCAACCTACCTTCTACTCACTAGACACCCCTTTATGGGGTGAAAAGACCAAAAATCCTTACTGAAAATTGGATTTTATATTTTTTTAAAAAATTACATACGGTTCGGCGTACGGTTGATCGAACCTGATCGAATCTGGTAGCGCCGAACCGTGTATATTTCAATGTTCAATGGAGGTCCAATCGAACTGGTTCGATTACCCATGCGCTGAACAATACATTCTTGTCTGTCACTAGATTTTCACGTGAGGGCAATTTGGGATTAAACCAAATTTGGGGGTCTCTGGTGAGTAGCTGAGGGGTTTTAAGAAGCATGAGCCTTTTTTTTGGTCATGACCAAACAATCCCTTCTTTCTTTGCTCACTTGTTACTGGATCACTCTTTACAAAAAAAAGTGGGGTTTTGTTTTTCCCACACCACCTCCAACTCAAAACACCCCATAAGGGTGTGAAAAGATCAAAATGCTAGCCAAAACCTCTTTTTTTTCACGAAATTTCACCTATTCGAACACGAGCCTTCGAACAGGTTCGAACAAGGCCGTTCGCGTGTGTTAAATATGGACACACACCCTCTTGGGCGTTTGACACCTGTTCGAATGGGGTCATGCGACCGGTTCGCATGAGGGTGTTCGAACCAGTGTTGCAGAATGACAAATATTGGACGTCTCAGATTCCACCTACAGTTTTAATCAACGGCTTACAATCAGTCAAATGTGTCAGATAAAGAAGTGGATGTACCAATTTTGTCAAGGAATATGAATTGGCCGAGACATATTCCGAGACAAAATAGAAATAAAGAACTCAAAACTTATACCAATTTTGTCCACTAGGGGAAATCCAAATTTTCTTTTTTCTTTTTCTCTTTTTTGTTTTTTTTTTCGGAAAGATAGACACTTTAGTGTCGCTTGCCTTGCAACAAGAAATGAACACGGACGTGCGATGCGAGAAAAAAGTAAAATGGGCACTTTGCGTGCGAGAAGCGGTAAATGAGCACTTTTGCGTGCGGCGGTAAAATGCCCAGTGCCTAAAAACCTCGTAATCCTTAAACGAACTCTTGATTTAATCCGAAGTTTGCACATGGCTTTGAGGAGCACGCTTCTGTTGGCCTTTTCGAAGCGGCGGGGATCGTTATCGACTCGAATCGATATCTGATCAATGCACACGCGTCCATCGTATCTTAGGCGATACAACTATTCCGTTGAACCTCACATGGGCCGCGGTCCATCGCGTTGCTCGTACGATGTGAGACACAGCGTAAGGGCGATGATCTCTCCGGGCTCCAATCGCAATGCGCGCCTGAGCGCTCTCTTTTCTCTTTTTGTTTCTCTCTTTTTTTCTCTGAACTCCCAACTTGGGGGAGAATTTTCTGGAATCTGAAGGCGAGCATTAACACCGCGGTGTTTATCCTCTCTCTCACTTGTCTGCAACTGAAAAACAAACCAATGCATGCAATGCAAATGCCATGATTGCCATTTTCTTTTTCTTTTCTTATGATGAATGTAATGCAAATGCCTGAATTTCTCTTTTCTTTACTTTATTATTATCTTCTATGTCTGATGAGTGCATGATTTTATGTAATGCATGACTTTATTTGTTTATTGCTCTTTTGGCTTTCCTCCTCTTCTTCTTTTTTGCTCTTTTTATGAAGTGCAGGTATGCGAATGCAAAATTTTGGTGTTTGATGATATGTAATGCTCTTATGTTTTGATGAATGAAATGCTCATGTTCTAACTTCTTGTTTCTCTTTTTGCTTCTTCTATGAAATGCAAACATTAATATGATGCAATGCTCTGATGCAATGATTTTTATCCTTTTTTTTTTTTTATGGAAATGCTAACATTAATATGATGCAATGCTCTGATGCAATGATTTTTATTCTTTTTTTTTTTTTATGGAAATGCTAACATTAATATGATGCAATGCTCTGATGTTTGATGCAATGATTTTTGTTCTTTTTCTTTTATGGAAATGCTAACATTAATATGATGCCAATGCAATGAAAAGATTTATGCTTTTTCTTCTTTACTATTTTCTCTATGAAATGCAAGTATTAATATGGTGCAACTGACGTGGACCGTTTTTTCCTTTTTGCTATGTGATGAATGCACAAAATGTGGAGATGCAAATGTAATGCTTTGATGCATATGCCATAATTAATAGATTGAAATGCCCAGATGCATGAGGTAAACATTTTTGTGATGATGAGATGCGAGACTTTGGATGCAAGGAGTTGAGATGATTATTGACCATTCTGTTGAAAAATTGAATTTGATTCAAACTCCGGTGTTCTCAAGGTTTTTATTTACAAACAAACTCACTTGTTTTCTCTTTCCTTCCATGATGACTGAATTTTAGATATCACGTAAACAACTTGTGTTCTCTCTTTTTGAAGCATTGTCTAGTAAGTGTGAATGAGTGAGTCACTTAACTTAGAATTGGTTTAGGACAGGGGCATTTATGGCAAGTGAAGGAATGACAGACATGGTTATTGCCGAAGCTCATGAGGGATCAAGAGATACAAGATTGCCCCAATTCAGGTCTTTGATGAGTGAACAGCTTGCCCCTGTCTAGTGGTGACAACAACTAGGGGTGTAGAAGATGATGAATTGGGAATGCTTCGGCTTTTGAAATGAAGGGTGGAGCAAAAGAGATTTTGTCTCAACCCATAGAGTTTGGTGTTGCCCCGGTCATGACGAGACAAAGTTGCCCCAATTAGAATGACAAGGCCTTGTTTAGGATAGTGAGTTGAGAGATTGCCCCGGTGAGGTTTTATGGGAATGAATGATGTGAATGACTGGGAATGCACTTGCCCCACTTTCGAATGACATTTCGAATGGTTTCTTTGAGTGAGGTTGTGAAAGGCGACAGAGTTGTGATAATGGTTATGAACTGAGGGTGATATATGAATGGGGTGGGCAATGAACAAACCTCCCCAAAGTTGAGTGGAGTGAGAGGTGAAGGGAATGCCCCATAGTACACACTTTTGGTTCTTTTTAAAAACAACTCAAATGCAATGAAAGTTTTGACTTTTTAGTATGAGGAGAGGCTCCACTTGGTGACCACTAAACCTTGTTTTAATGCAACATGAATGCATCTTGGAGTGCAAGTCCTTCTTTGATTGTGTTTTTTTTTTTTTTTTTGCAGCTTTCTTTTTTCTGCTTGTTTGTTTTTTTTTTCTTTTTGAGCAAAGTAAATGGATAAACTTATTTGTCCTAAGATTAAAACTTGAGAAAACGAAAGCAATCAGTCATTGATCGGAATGGACTTTTTAGGGTTGTGATGTGGAGAAGGGAATGATTGAACTTAATGAAGTGTTTGGGGTTGATGGGAGGATGGGTCTTATTCGGTGTTGGCCGATGGTCAATGGTTTATGAAGGAAATGGTTATTAGGTTTGATGAGGTGTTTGAAGGTTTTATGAAAGAAGAGATGGTTAAACCCAATGAATTGAGGGCTTTTTTGAAAGGGGAAATGATTGAACCCATTAAACTTGAGGGCCTTTTTTGAAAAGGGAAATGATTGAACCCATTGAATTTGAGGGCCTTTCTGAAGGGGAGCTCTTATGCTTTATGGCAAAATGTATTGACTCTTAATTTATACTCCCTTTGTCTTCCTTTTCTTTGTTTTGGGATTCTCCTTTTTTTTTTTGGATCTTTGTTATTCCCCTTCTTTTGTGGATTTCCTTTCCTTTTGACTTGGGTGAAAATGATATACCATTTTTGATGTGGAATTAACCCTCGTCTAGGGTGATGGGGATACCTTGGGATTTTCTTGGCTTAAGATGGGTAACAAAGGGTATTTTTGTGATTTTGAATCTTTGGCTTAAGAGGGGTAGGAAATGGACCTTCCAGGATTTTAGGTTTTGAGGTATGGAGAGATGACCAAATTTCATTTCAAATCCCGATTGCTTATTTCTCATAAGACTTAACTTTAGGACAATAATTTATCTATCTTCATGTGTTTGCTCTTCTTTTCCCTTTTTTTTTTTTTTTTTTTCCCCCTAAATTTGTTTTTTTTTGCCTGGACCGCTCTTTGCGAGTTTTCAATCCACCGGGCGCTCTTTTTTGCCTAGGCCGCCCTTTGCGGGTTTTCAACCTAGCGAACTTATTTTATCTTTTTATTTATTATATATTTTTTTAGAAAGACTTGCACTAAAGGAGCATGATACTGACAAGGAGAATTAGTGGTCACAGAATTGCCCCAGCATGGAAGACTTAAAGTGTTAGCGAGAATGAACCAAAAAGTCAAGTTATGCACTGATGGGAGAGAACATGCGCCTTAGGGGTGGACGGGGCGGGATTAGACTTGGATGGGGAATGATGATAAATGAAGGAAATTGACTGACTCAAACAAGAGAAACTGCACGTGGCATGCATACTTACTAGAAAAACGCTTCACAGAGAGTTAACATTGGTTAAAACATGATATAAAAACCTTTTTGATGAACTGTTTCAGTCTCTTATCATGGAATGGATGAGATGCAATGCTTTTTTTTACGGAAATACAAATGAGCTATTGATTTGAAAAACTGAGGGCCTTGGAACACCTTGAGTTTGCAAATGAGTGAGGGTAAACTTTTCCAAAAAAGAAAGATTACTTTGCAAGAACATCTTGTCTCTCATCACAACATTTTTGTTGTATGCAATGCATGGATGAAAACATTATGATGTATACATGATGAAAATAAAATGCATGAAAGCATGTTCACTTGAAAAGTGTGATTATTCTAAAAGTTTTTTCTTTTTGATGTTTTCTTTTTATGCAAGACGAAATATGAAATGCCAATGCATTTTTGGATGATGACTGATGCAAGAATGATGCTTCTTTTCAAAATGATTTCTATAGAGGCAAGACAAGATATGAAATGCCGATGCCCCCTTTTCTTTTGAATGATGAAAGATGCAGGAATGATGTTTTTTTCTAAATGATGATTTTTCAGAGGCAAGGCAAAGTACGAAATGCCAATGCCCCTTCTTTTTTCAAGGATGCATGTATGGAGGAATGATGTATTTGAACTAAAGTGATGAGGTTAATGAAATGATGCATGAATGCTACACTTTGAATAAATTTGATGATGATTTTTATTCATGATGATGAATGAGATGCTTTCTTGTTTTCATTTTTTGTGCAATGAAATGCATGATACTCACAATGATTTTTTTTTTTTTTAAAAAATGCATGGAAAGACATGATTTTTTATTGAATGGAATTGCATGCAAAATGAGAGGTTAATGTATTATTTTTTCATGATGTGTGAAAAAGGAAAACAATAATGCATGAGACGCGCCCCTAATAAGACACGATCTCTCGAGAAAATTAGGGGACAAAGCCTTAGTGAATGGAAACACACACGTGCGGAGAATGCACTCTTGACAAACCTTAATGAGATAGAGAAAAATGCATGTATGAATTTTATCAAGTTTTTGTTTTATGCAATGTAAATGATGTCTTTATATGAAAATGACGGCGATAATGCGACTTGACATGCATGTGAAAAATAAGATGAAAACATTTTTTCGAGTTTGGTGACTGAAATTTTGGGAACATCACCTCATATAGCCCGGTAAAAGAAAAGACTATGATGATTTTTTTTGAAAGTTTTGCTTTTTGTAATGCAAGGATGTATGCAAATGATGATGATGCTATATGTGCATGCAAGATAAATGAAAGAGTTTTTATTGGCAATGATTAAGTTTTTTTTTATTTAAAAAATGTGGGCCATACGTGGCTTCATATGGACCTAGTAAGGGAAATGCTACAACCGCAGCTCATTCTCTCCCATTTTTTTAAGAGAGTGAACCACATGCTGCCTGTGCACGGACCAAGCAAAAGAAAGGCTACGACGACAAACTCTTTCTCTATTTTCTTTTTGAAAAATCTTCTTCTCCTTTTTGAAAACATGCCTAGATTACAATGCAACACACAACTTGGTATGCCCCAGTGTGTCCTACTTAATGGTGGGAATCCTAGGGTCTAAAGTCGACGAAAAGGGTAATCCTCCCATGTAGGTTCTAATAACTTCCTTACAATGGCAACCAAGAGCTAAAGTCTTTCTCATGATGACACCCACAATCGTAGAAAGCTACCGAGTGTGAGGCATCATGACAAAGCGTACTCTTGGCGGAACTTTCATGAGAGCCATACGGACAAAGGTCTACGAATGGCGGTCATTAATCGCTCCCACTCTCCTAGGTATTCGCTCGCACCTTGGGTTTTAGGCCCTCTCAAAACATAGTAAGTATAAGGTGTGAGTGTGTGTAGCGAGGACATACCGCCTAAAACTACCCACATATACCCCCACCGCGAAGGAAAAAACGAGAACACTGGACAATAGCAAGCAATAACATGTTGTCTACCCTAGGGTTTAATATCAAATAAGCTAGCCTAGGGTTTCAACAACAATCAATTGCATTACTTACCTCAAGAAAGGGAGCGAAGAAGAAGGGATCACAATAGAACTGGGAAATGCATGAGGGTACTAAGCACATAAGCAAAGAGGAGGAAGGAAAAACAAACATGGAAGAAGAGAAAACAAATGCACATGCATACAACATGATAAGAAAGAAAATAAAACCGAAAGAGATAGAAGCAAACAAGGTATCCAAATCAAATCGATAGCACATTAAACCACACATTTAATTAGTTAGAAGCGACCCACTTAAAAAGGAAAAGTCCCGAGTGGAGTCGCAATTTGTTGCACCCCGAAAAATCCGGTTTGGGTTTCTCGATGTACAACGTGGGAAAATTTTGAAGCCGCCACCAATATTTTAATTTTAAGACCAAAACATTGAAAAAAGGTCTTTTGAACAAGGCGGATGGTCTTTTGAAAACTAGAGATATGGGTTCGGGGGTCGATTACATGTGAGGAAGGTATTAGCACCGCACACGTCCTTTCTACCGAAAGGGAACCTCTAACTAAATGTGTGGTTTTAACGTTTGATTTGAAAAATACCTAGATTCGCCTATTTATTTCTTGTTTGAAGTGAAGGGGAAAACTTAATGAAAATTTTTATTTTTGGCGCTTGACGAGAATTGGCTTCTCGCTCCTACGTATCTCCTAGTGCGATGGAGAATTCAAAGCTACGTAGTTCTTGTCTTTTTATGTTTTTTGAAAGTGTGCTTGACGGGACATGAACCCGGTCCTACGTATCCCCATTGTGATGAGGAATCAAAGCTACGTAGTTCTCGGTTGTCCTGAAAAAGGTTTTTGTTTTTTTTATCTTGTTTAATTGTGAAAATTGAGTTTTCATGATGATCAATTGAGCAAAGGCTCCAAGTGACCACCATTAGCACTCCATTGTTAATAATCATGCAAGCAAAGGCTTCGCAAGACGACTAACAAAGTTTTTGATTTAATGAAAATCTTTAGGAGAATTAGGCATTCACGACGATCAATTGAGCAAAGGCTCCAAGTGATCACCACTAGTACCTCATTGTTAATAATCAAGCAAGCAAAGGCTTCACAAGACTACTAATCAAAGTTTTTGATTTAGTGAAAAATCTTTAGGAAAATTAGGCATTCACGGCGATCAATTGAGCAAAGGCTCCAAGTGATCACCACTAGTACCTCATTGTTAGCAATCATGCAAGCAAAGGCTTCACAAGTTTACTAACAACGTTTGATTTTAGAATAGGTAATTTAGGATTCTTGAACTGTACAGTTCATTCGTCTTAGGACGCTGATTAACCCAATTGTACAACCGGTCTAATCCCTATTTATATTTTAGAAGAAAGTATTTATTTATAAGTTTTGTTTAAGAGCAGTTAGTCTTTTGAGGATTAAGTAAAAGCGAGAAAATGGGTGAAATAGCAAAACGAGGTGTAATTAACAGCAAAGGGGATAGCATAAACAGGGGGGTGCGCTTGGTAAAGCCCAACTCGATTTTTTTGTTGAGCTGGTCCATGTTTGAAAAAAAAGGCTTGAATTGGGGGGTGCGCATTAAAGAGGTGGGTGTGCAAAAATGAATCTGATTACCTTTAATTTAAAAGGAATATAACAAAACACAATATATCAAAAAAAAAAAAGCATGCATCAAATAATCAAAGGGGGTTAGTGAACCCTAATTCATCACTTCATATCATCAGCGCCACGCTCAGAGAGAGAGAGAGAAAGCTACGCTGAGAGAGAGAGCGCGGCGATTATGGCGGTGACGACGGAGAAGATGGCGTGAGAGCGAGAGAGCGACGGAGAGAGAGAGGTGCGCGCGCGGTGGTGGTCGGCGGAAAGACGAACGGAGGAACGGCACGCGGCGCGCGTCGTCGTGTTGCTAGTTGTTGGGGATGACGGTGATAGTCTTGGGCGATGGTGACGTCGGCGGAGAGGACCATGCCGGAGGGAACCAACCACGGTGGTGACATGGTGGTGCCGGCGAGGACGACGGCAGCGGCGACGGCTCTGGGCGATGATGATGATGGTGGTGGTTTTAATAGTAGAGGTGGTGGTGTTTTTGGTTGTTGTTTTCGCTCACTCACTCCTTTCTCTATATCTTTGAAATCGATTTTTCTCCCTCCTCTCTTTGCTGCACGTATGCAGTGTGATTTTTCTTCTGTGTTTGTGTGTGCTGCTTTGAGTTTTTTTTCCAGTGTATGTGTGATGCGTTTCCTCCCCTTGCTCTGTGTGTGTTGTTCTCTGTTTTGTGTTTTTCTTTTTCTCTTAGGCTTGCTCTCTGTGTATGTTGTGTTTGTGTGTTGCGTTGTGTTTGTGTCTGTGTTTGTGTGTGTTTGTGTTTTTTGTATGTTTGTGTTTTCTCTGTATATGTGTTGTGCGTGTGTTTATTGTTTCAATGTGCTCTCTATTTCTCAGTGTCTACCCCCCCTCAGATTTTCGTTTCTCCCTCTTTAATAGGGGATTCTGTTTTTGTGTTTTTGTTCTCGCTTGACCAAAGAACTTGAAAAGTCCTCTCTCCAATTTCCTAATTTCTTGATGTTTGTGGTCTCTGTGATATTCCGATTTTCTCACCGATTCCCTTGTTTGCTATTTTGATGTTTGCAGGTGAGCATATGGCAAAGAATGTAGTCAAGAGCTAGAAATGGATATGAGCTTCAAGGAAGTAGAAAGAGAGTTGAGCTTGAAACTCAAATGGGAAGAACTAGGGGCTTGGAGCGCATGGTCGAGCATAATGTTTTGCATTTTTCTTTTATATGTAACATAAATTATAATTATAATATATATTTTTGTTTATCAAAGTGGACTTCTTTATCCTAACTAATTATTTTTGTTGTGTCCCTTTTTTGATAATGCTAATAATAAATAGAAGCTTAACCAACAATTACAATAATGATAAAAAAAACGATATGACACACATAATCAATAAACACGTGTATCCAATTAAGAATAACACGCGCAACAACAAGAAATAGACGTTACCAAATCGTTAAAACTATCGCGCATAAGCGATTAGAAATGACGAAACATATTTTTGAGCCTTTTTCTAAACGAGAAAAAATACCCGTTAAAATTGGGCGTCCACAAGAATACATTTTATTTAATTTTCAATTAGTCGGGCAAAATTGGGGTATGACAGCTACCCCTCTTTATTTGGATTTTGACAAGGAATATGAATTGGCCGAGACATATTCCGAGACAAAATAGAAATAAAGAACTCAAAACTTATACCAATTTTGTCCACTAGGGGAAATCCAAATTTTCTTTTTTCTTTTTCTCTTTTTTGTTTTTTTTTTTTCGGAAAGATAGACACTTTAGTGTCGCTGCGAAAACAGTAAATGAACACGGACGTGCGCGCAGAAAAAGTAAAATGGGCACTTGCGTGCGAAGCGCGGAAATGAGCACTTGCGTGCGTAAAGCGGTAAAATGCCCAGCCGCCTAAAACCTCAGAATCCTTAAACGAACTCTTGATTTAATCCGAGTTTGCACATGGCTTTGAGGAGCACGCTTCTGTTGGCCTTTTCGAGCGGCCCGGGGATCGTTATCGCCTCGAATCGATATACTGATCATCAATGCACGGCGTCCATCAGATCTTAGGGTGATACAACTATTCCGTTGAACCTCACATGGGCCGCGGTCCATCGCGCGTTGCTCGTACGATGTGAGACACCGGGCGTAAGGAGCGATGATCTCTCCGGGCTCCACTGCAATGCGCGCCGAGCGCTCTCTTTCTCTTTTTGTTTCTCTCTTTTTTCTCTGAACTCCCAACTTGGGGGAGAATTTTCTGGAATCTGGTTAGCGCATTAACACCGCGGTGTTTATCCTCTCTCACTTGTCTCGCAATCAAAAACAAACCAATGCATGCAATGCAAATGCCATGATTGCCATTTTCTTTTTCTTTTCTTATGATGAATGTAATGCAAATGCCTGAATTTCTCTTTTCTTTACTTTATTATTATCTTCTATGTCTGATGAGTGCATGATTTTATGTAATGCATGACTTTATTTGTTTATTGCTCTTTTGGCTTTCCTCCTCTTCTTCTTTTTTGCTCTTTTTATGAAGTGCAGGTATGCGAATGCAAAATTTTGGTGTTTGATGATATGTAATGCTCTTATGTTTTGATGAATGAAATGCTCATGTTCTAACTTCTGCTTGTTTCTCTTTTGCTTCTTCTATGAAATGCAAACATTAATATGATGCAATGCTCTGATGCAATGATTTTTATCCTTCTTTTTTTTTTATGGAAATGCTAACATTAATATGATGCAATGCTCTGATGCAATGATTTTTATTCTTTTTTTTTTTATGGAAATGCTAACATTAATATGATGCAATGCTCTGATGTTTGATGCAATGATTTTTGTTCTTTTTCTTTTATGGAAATGCTAACATTAATATGATGCCAATGCAATGAAAAGATTTATGCTTTTTCTTCTTTACTATTTTCTCTATGAAATGCAAGTATTAATATGGTGCAACTGACGTGGACCGTTTTTTCCTTTTTGCTATGTGATGAATGCACAAAATGTGGAGATGCAAATGTAATGCTTTGATGCATATGCCATAATTAATAGATTGAAATGCCCAGATGCATGAGGTAAACATTTTTGTGATGATGAGATGCGAGACTTTGGATGCAAGGAGTTGAGATGATTATTGACCATTCTGTTGAAAAATTGAATTTGATTCAAACTCCTGTTCTCAAGGTTTTTATTTACAAACAAACTCACTTGTTTTCTCTTTCCTTCCATGATGACCGAATTTTAGATATCACGTAAACAACTTGTGTTCTCTCTTTTGAAGCATTGTCTAGTAAGTGTGAATGAGTGAGTCGCTTAACTTAGAATTGGTTTAGGACAGGGGCATTTATGGCAAGTGAAGGAATGATGTGACATGGTTATTGCCGAAGCTCATGAGGATCAAGAGATACAAGATTGCCCCAATTCAGTCTTTGATGAGTGAGCAGACTTGCCCTGTCTAGTGGTGACAACAACTAGGGTGTAGAAGATGATGAATTGGGAATGCTTCGGCTTTTGAAATGAAGGGTGGAGCAAAAGAGATTTTGTCTCAACCCATAGAGTTTGGTGTTGCCCCGGTCATGACGAGACAAAGTTGCCCCAATTAGAATGACAAGGCCTTGTTTAGGATAGTGAGTTGAGAGATTGCCCCGGTGAGGTTTTATGGGAATGAATGATGTGAATGACTGGAATGCACTTGCCCCACTTTCAATGACATTTCGAATGGTTTCTTTGAGTGAGGTTGTGAAAGGCGACAGAGTTGTGATAATGGTTATGAACTGAGGGTGATATATGAATGGGGTGGGCAATGAACAAACCTCCCCAAAGTTGAGTGGAGTGAGAGGTGAAGGGAATGCCCCATAGTACACACTTTTGGTTCTTTTTAAAAACAACTCAAATGCAATGAAAGTTTTGACTTTTTAGTATGAGGAGAGGCTCCACTTGGTGACCACTAAACCTTGTTTTAATGCAACATGAATGCATCTTGGAGTGCAAGTCCTTCTTTGATTGTGTTTTTTTTTTTTTGAGTGACTTTCTTTTTTCTGCTTGTTTGTTTTTTTTTTCTTTTTGAGCAAAGTAAATGGATAAACTTATTTGTCCTAAGATTAAAACTTGAGAAAACGAAAGCAATCAGTCATTGATCGGAATGGACTTTTTAGGGTTGTGATGTGGAGAAGGGAATGATTGAGCTTAATGAAGTGTTTGGGGTTGATGGGAGGATGGGTCTTATTCGGTGTTGGCCGATGGTCAATGGTTTATGAAGGAAATGGTTATTAGGTTTGATGAGGTGTTTGAAGGTTTTATGAAAGAAGAGATGGTTAAACCCAATGAATTGAGGGCTTTTTTGAAAGGGGAAATGATTGAACCCATTAAACTTGAGGGCCTTTTTTGAAAAGGGAAATGATTGAACCCATTGAATTTGAGGGCCTTTCTGAAGGGGAGCTCTTATGCTTTATGGCAAAATGTATTGACTCTTAATTTATACTCCCTTTGTCTTCCTTTTCTTTGTTTTGGGATTCTCCTTTTTTTTTTTGGATCTTTGTTATTCCCCTTCTTTTGTGGATTTCCTTTCCTTTTGACTTGGGTGAAAATGATATACCATTTTTGATGTGGAATTAACCCTCGTCTAGGGTGATGGGGATACCTTGGGATTTTCTTGGCTTAAGATGGGTAACAAAGGGTATTTTTGTGATTTTGAATCTTTGGCTTAAGAGGGGTAGGAAATGGACCTTCTGGGATTTTAGGTTTTTGAGGGTATGGAGAGATGACCAAATTTCATTTCAAATCCCGATTGCTTATTTCTGTAAGACTTAACTTTAGGACAATAATTTATCTATCTTCATGTGTTTGCTCTTCTTTTCCCTTTTTTTTTTTTTTTTTTTTTTGCGCCCTAAATTTTTTTTTTTTTGCCTGGACCGCTCTTTGCGAGTTTTCAATCCACCGGGCGCTCTTTTTTGCCTAGGCCGCCCTTTGCGGGTTTTCAACCTAGCGAACTTATTTTATCTTTTTATTTATTATATATTTTTTTAGAAAGACTTGCACTAAAGGAGCATGATACTGACAAGGAGAATTAGTGGTCACAGAATTGCCCCAGCATGGAAGACTTAAAGTGTTAGCGAGAATGAACCAAAAAGTCAAGTTATGCACTGATGGGAGAGAACATGCGCCTTAGGGGTGGACGGGGCGGGATTAGACTTGGATGGGGAATGATGATAAATGAAGGAAATTGAACGACTCAAACAAGAGAAATCGCACGTGGCATGCATACTTACTAGAAAAACGCTTCCACAGAGAGTTAACATTGGTTAAAACATGATATAGAAACCTTTTTGATGAACTGTTTCAGTCTCTTATCATGGAATGGATGAGATGCAATGCTTTTTTTTACGGAAATACAAATGAGCTATTGATTTGAAAAACTGAGGGCCTTGGAACACCTTGAGTTTGCAAATGAGTGAGGGTAAACTTTTCCAAAAAAGAAAGATTACTTTGCAAGAACATCTTGTCTCTCATCACAACATTTTTGTTGTATGCAATGCATGGATGAAAACATTATGATGTATACATGATGAAAATAAAATGCATGAAAGCATGTTCACTTGAAAAGTGTGATTATTCTAAAAGTTTTTTCTTTTTGATGTTTTCTTTTTTTATGCAAGATTTAAATATGAAATGCCAATGCATTTTTGGATGATGACTGATGCAAGAATGATGCTTCTTTTCAAAATGATTTCTATAGAGGCAAGACAAGATATGAAATGCCGATGCCCCCTTTTCTTTTGAATGATGAAAGATGCAGGAATGATGTTTTTTTCTAAATGATGATTTTTCAGAGGCAAGGCAAAGTACGAAATGCCAATGCCCCTTCTTTTTTCAAGGATGCATGTATGGAGGAATGATGTATTTGAACTAAAGTGATGAGGTTAATGAAATGATGCATGAATGCTACACTTTGAATAAATTTGATGATGATTTTTATTCATGATGATGAATGAGATGCTTTCTTGTTTTCATTTTTTGTGCAATGAAATGCATGATACTCACAATGATTTTTTTTTTTTTTTAAAAATGCATGGAAAGACATGATTTTTTATTGAATGGAATTGCATGCAAAATGAGAGGTTAATGTATTATTTTTTCATGATGTGTGAAAAAGGAAAACAATAATGCATGAGACGCGCCCCTAATAAGACACGATCTCTCGAGAAAATTAGGGGACAAAGCCTTAGTGAATGGAAACACACACGCAAGTGAGAATGCACTCTTGACAAACCTTAATGAGATAGAGAAAAATGCATGTATGAATTTTATCAAGTTTTTGTTTTATGCAATGTAAATGATGTCTTTATATGAAAATGACGGCGATAATGCGACTTGACATGCATGTGAAAAATAAGATGAAAACATTTTTTCGAGTTTGGTGACTGAAATTTTGGGAACATCACCTCATATAGCCCGGTAAAAGAAAAGACTATGATGATTTTTTTTGAAAGTTTTGCTTTTTGTAATGCAAGGATGTATGCAAATGATGATGATGCTATATGTGCATGCAAGATAAATGAAAGAGTTTTTATTGGCAATGATTAAGTTTTTTTTTATTTAAAAAATGTGGGCCATACGTGGCTTCATATGGACCTAGTAAGGGAAAGGCTACAACCGCAGCTCATTCTCTCCCATTTTTTTTAAGAGAGTGAACCACATGCTGCCCCGTACGGACCGGCAAAAGAAAGGCTACGACGACAACTCTTTCTCTATTTTCTTTTTTGAAAAATCTTCTTCTCCTTTTTGAAAACATGCCTAGATTACAATGCAACACACAACTTGGTATGCCCCGTGTGTCCTACGAATGGTGGGAATCCTAGGGTCTAAAGTCGACGAAAAGGGTAATCCTCCCATGTAGGTTCTAATAACTTCCTTACAATGGCAACCAAGAGCTAAAGTCTTTCTCATGATGACACCCACAATCGTAGAAAGCTACCGAGTGTGAGGCATCATGACAAAGCGTACTCTTGGGCGGAACTTTCATGAGAGCCATACAGACAAAGGTCTACGAATGGCAGTCATTAATCGTTCCCACTCTCCTAGGTATTCGTTCAGACCTTGGGTTTTAGGCCCCTCTCAAAACATAGTAAGTATAAGGTGTGAGTGTGTGTAGCGAGGACATACCGCCTAAAACTACCCACATATACCCCCACCTGCGAAGGAAAAAACCAGAACAGTCCAGACAATAGCAAGCAATAACATGTTGTCTACCCTAGGGTTTAATATCAAATAAGCTAGCCTAGGGTTTCAACAACAATCAATTGCATTACTTACCTCAAGAAAGGGAGCGAAGAAGAAGGGATCACAATAGAACGGGGGGAAATGCATGAGGGTACTAAGCACATAAGCAAAGAGGAGGAAGGAAAAACAAACATGGAAGAAGAGAAAACAAATGCACATGCATACAACATGATAAGAAAGAAAATAAAACCGAAAGAGATAGAAGCAAACAAGGTATCCAAATCAAATCGATAGCACATTAAACCACACATTTAATTAGTTAGGCTTGACCCACTTAAAAAAGGAAAAGTCCCCAGTGGAGTCGCCAGCTGTTGCACCCCGAAAAATCCGGTTTGGGTTTTTCGATGTACAACGTGGGAAAATTTTGAAGCCGCCACCAATATTTTAATTTTAAGACCAAAACATTGAAAAAAGGTCTTTTGAACAAGGCGGATGGTCTTTTGAAAACTAGAGATATGGGTTCGGGGGTCGATTACATGTGAGGAAGGTATTAGCACCGCACACGTCCTTTCTACCGAAAGGGAACCTCTAACTAAATGTGTGGTTTTAACGTTTGATTTGAAAAATACCTAGATTCGCCTATTTATTTCTTGTTTGAAGTGAAGGGGAAAACTTAATGAAAATTTTTATTTTTGGCGCTTGACGAGAATTGGCTTCTCGCTCCTACGTATCTCCTAGTGCGATGGAGAATTCAAAGCTACGTAGTTCTTGTCTTTTTATGTTTTTTGAAAGTGTGCTTGACGGGACATGAACCCGGTCCTACGTATCCCCATTGTGATGAGGAATCAAAGCTACGTAGTTCTCGGTTGTCCTGAAAAAGGTTTTTGTTTTTTTTATCTTGTTTAATTGTGAAAATTGAGTTTTCATGATGATCAATTGAGCAAAGGCTCCAAGTGACCACCATTAGCACTCCATTGTTAATAATCATGCAAGCAAAGGCTTCGCAAGACGACTAACAAAGTTTTTGATTTAATGAAAATCTTTAGGAGAATTAGGCATTCACGACGATCAATTGAGCAAAGGCTCCAGTGATCACCACTAGTACCTCATTGTTAATAATCAAGCAAGCAAAGGCTTCACAAGACTACTAATCAAAGTTTTTGATTTAGTGAAAAATCTTTAGGAAAATTAGGCATTCACGGCGATCAATTGAGCAAAGGCTCCAAGTGATCACCACTAGTACCTCATTGTTAGCAATCATGCAAGCAAAGGCTTCACAAGTTTACTAACAACGCTTTGATTTTAGAATAGGTAATTTAGGATTCTTGAATATGCAGTTCATTCGTCTTAGACGCCGATTAACCCAATTGTACAACCTGGTCTAATCCTATTTATATTTTAGAAGAAAGTATTTATTTATAAGTTTTGTTTAAGAGCGATTAGTCTTTTGAGGATTAAGTAAAAGCGAGAAAATGGGTGAAATAGCAAAACGAGGTGTAATTAATGAAAAAAAGGGATAGCATAAACGGGGGGTGCGCTTTGTAAAGCCCAACTCGATTTTTTTGTTGAGCTGGTCCATGTTTGAAAAAAAGGCTTGAATTGGGGGGTGCGCATTAAAGAGGTGGGTGTGCAAAAATGAATCTGATTACCTTTAATTTAAAAGGAATATAACAAAACACAATATATCAAAAAAAACAAAACAGATGCATCAAATAATCAAAAGGGGGTTAGTGAACCCTAATTCATCACTTCATATCAGCGCCGCTCACGTTTAGAGAGAGAGAGAGAGAGAGAGAGAGAAGCTACGCTGAGAGAGAGGGAGCGCGGCAGTTATGGCGGTGACGACGGAGAAGATGGCGTAGAGCGAGAGAGGCGACGGAGAGAGAGGAGGTGCGGCGCGGTGGTGGTCGACGGAAAGGACGAACGGAGGAACGACGACGGCGTCGTCGTGTTGCTAGTTGTTGGGGATGACGGTGATAGTGCTGGCGATGGTGACGTGCGACGGAGAGGACCATGCCGGAGGGAACCAACCACGGTGGTGACATGGTGGTGCCGGCGAGGACGACGGCAGCGGCGACGGCTCTGGGCGATGATGATGGTGGTGGTTTTAATAGTAGAGGTGGTGGTGTTTTGGTTGTTGTTTTCTGCTCACTCACTCCTTTCTCTATATCTTTGAAATCGATTTTTCTCCCCTCCTCTCTTGCTCTGTGTCTGTGTGATTTTTCTTCTGTGTTTGTGTGTGCTGCTTTGAGTTTTTTTTTCAGTGTATGTGTGATGCGTTTCCTCCCCTTGCTCTGTGTGTGTTGTTCTCTGTTTTGTGTTTTTCTTTTTCTCTTAGGCTTGCTCTCTGTGTATGTTGTGTTTGTGTGTTGCGTTGTGTTTGTGTCTGTGTTTGTGTGTGTTTGTGTTTTTGTGTATGTTTGTGTTTTCTCTGTATATGTGTTGTGCGTGTGTTTATTGTTTCAATGTGCTCTCTATTTCTCAGTGTCTACCCCCCCTCAGATTTTCGTTTCTCCCTCTTTAATAGGGGATTCTGTTTTTGTGTTTTTGTTACTGCCAACCAGCAACTCTTGAAAAGTCCCTCTCCAATTTCCTAATTTCTTGATGCTTTGTGGTCTCTGTATATTCTGATTTTCTCACCGATTCCCTTTGTTTGCTATTTTGATGTTTGCGGTGAGCATATGGCAAAGAATGTAGTCAAGAGCTAGAAATGGATATGAGCTTCAAGGAAGTAGAAAGAGAGTTGAGCTTGAAACTCAAATGGGAAGAACTAGGGCTTGGAGCGCATGGTGAGCATAATGTTTTGCATTTTTTCTTTTATATGTAACATAAATTATAATTATAATATATATTTTTGTTTATCAAAGTGGACTTCTTTATCCTAACTAATTATTTTTGTTGTGTCCCTTTTTTGATAATGCTAATAATAAATAGAAGCTTAACCAACAATTACAATAATGATAAAAAAAACGATATGACACACATAATCAATAAACACGTGTATCCAATTAAGAATAACACGCGCAACAACAAGAAATAGACGTTACCAAATCGTTAAAACTATCGCGCATAAGCGATTAGAAATGACGAAACATATTTTTGAGCCTTTTTCTAAACGAGAAAAAATACCCGTTAAAATTGGGCGTCCACAAGAATACATTTTATTTTATTTTCAATTAGTCGGACAAAATTGGGGTATGACAGTATTCCCTTTGGAAATTGTGCCTAAACGGATAGAATTTAAACGGTTCAGATTTGTGATCTAAAAATGAAATCAACGGCTGACATTTTACCACGCCTATTATAAATGGGGTTTCAGTTTCTTCACCACATCCTCACACCTTCTTCACCAAACCCTAATTTGCTTCTTCACCAAACCCTACTCTCCTTCTTCCCATATTCAACCAACCTGAAACGATAAGTTCCTAACGGCCCTTCATCACCATGGGGCTGTCACCACCGACGAACATGGTGTTGTGTTTCGTTGCCCTAACCATATCTTCTGCAGGATGAGTAAGGACATAACCTTTGCCCAACTGAAGGAAAAGGCTGAGAGGAAGATTCGTCCAGAGGGAGCGTGGCGTAAAGACGTGGATCGTATACGTTTCAGAAAGTACAATTGTAGAGATGGTGGGACTGCCCATTATTCTGTCATGGAGATTCAAAGCGACGACGACGTCCGCGCAATAATGGAACATCTAGCTAACGTTCCAATGGGACGTAGTATCTTGGAGTTGTACGTGGACAAAAGACGTACTCCAGAAGAGGTCATTTATCTTCTGGAACAGGGACTACCGAAACACTAGTTTCTTAGTTAGTTGTTTGCTTATGTTGGTTTTATGTCTTTCAAATTTGTTGTCATCCGTATTTGTTGTCTTTCGTATTTCATGTCTTTCGTATTTGTTGTCTTTCGTATTTGATATACAGTTATACTTTTTAATAATAAACTATTTGTCTAACTTAACACTGTAACATAGATTAGTAAGTACTAAATAAGTCATAAATATTCATACACCAATTTGCAAAATTATTGAAAGTAAAATATAACAATATAAACTAAAGACTGGTCACAGCAGAATCAACATCACTCCCATCAGTATCAGTCCCATCAGAATCACTCCCAGGATGAGCGTCAAGATATGCCCGATAATCAGAATCAGTAGAATACGAACTAGAAGTAGCGTCGTCTTCAGGAGCAGCCTCATCTTCCTCTTGAGGAGCAGCCTCCACCTCCTCCTGAGGAGCGTCATCCTCCTCCTCATGAGGAGCAGCCTCCACCTCCTCCTCCTCCTGATGCCCAACTGTTGGGGCCGGGGCCTCAAACCTGCCCCTACCCCTGCCTCTACCCATACCCCTACCACGAGTCCGAGACATATCTGAAACAACAAGTACAAGTATATACCCAATTAGACTATAACCAATTTAAAAAAAATCAACCAACCAATTAAACTCCCAACAAAGCATAAAAACTGTGCTGTCAAACAATAGTTCGAACAACACCATGCGAACCATGTTCGAACAACCTCAAACACACCCCCTTTTTTAATTACCTTTTGATTTAAGGGATATTTTGGGGTTTCCATATTATGTGGGGATAAATGAGTGGTATGTGGGAGTACAAAAAACCCCCTTTTTAATTATCACTACCCCTAAAGTCTCATATCGGATGTTATATAACCTGAAAAAAACTTTATAAATGGAAAATATCATTCTCTCTATAAATTAGTTTTGAATGGTTGAGTTAGGCTCTGTTCAAATTATAGTCCATCCAAAATTATTTGTACTAAGAATAAAAAAGTTTAATTCCTTAATAACTAGATCACTGGTGATGTGGATGGACCACTAAACTTTAGCAAAGATGATATCTAGAATTCAACCAGTGAAAATAATTGTGCCTTTCATTTGTTAAAACAAATTGACCCTTTCCGTTTATGATGTTTGCCTCAGGGTATGTTTGTGAGGGGATTTTGGGAGGAAAAACTTAAAAAAGATTAGTCTATATTTTAATATATAATTAAAATTTAGAAAAATAAAAAGAACAAAATGATAGATAACAATATAACATTTTTAATCACACTTTATTTATACACTACAACAGATCTAGTAGATGGGCAACGCTTTTTTTCATCCATGGGCAGCGCTTTTGAGCGCTGCTGAACGTGGCGCTGGTGATTCCACTCCAACAATGGGCAGCGCTCCCTAAAAGCGTCACTCATTGCCAAACACGTCCTCCCAGATACGCAACGCTTTTTAAAAAGCGCTGAATATTGCCCAAGCGTCCTACCAAATACGCAACGCTTGTTAAAAAGCGCTGAATATTTCCCAATTGCCTTCCCAGATACGCAGCGCTTGTTAAAAAGCGCTGAATATTGCCCCTAGATACGCAGCGCTTCATTAAAAGCGTTGAATATTGCCTATTTGCGTTACCAAATACGCAGCGCTTCATTAAAATCGCTGAATATTGCCTAAATTTTTTTTTTTAATTTTTTTCTGTTTTGTGTGTTTTCCTTTTTATATTTACAAGTTACCGCCTGTACAGCCAATCCAATCCAATACATAACAGAAACAAATACATAAGAGGAACCAAAACAAAATTGCTAAGAGGAACCAAATTACATATAATAGAAACAAATTACATAAGAGGAACCAAAACAAAATAGCTAAGAAGTTTCATTATCTAATTCATATGTATCCAAAACAAGCTATCAAGTTACAATATTATGAACCAAAAACTAGCTAGCTAACTTATATGTATCCAAATCAAACTTTAAAAAAAAGCGGAGACATAATCGCACTGGTCTCCCTAAGCTCAAATGGTGATCAACAGAGTATGTCCGCAATCGACAATCGCGAAAATACCGAAATTATATAAATAAATAAAATTAGAATTGAAATGGTTAAATATTGGAAAGAACCACTATTAAATCGAAATCATATAAAAATATATTATAAGTAGATACCGACGGGGATAGTCGTTTTCTTTTGGGTAATAATATCCTTCATATATTTCATGACGTAATATCTCACAATCAATGTTATTGAATTGTCTAGGACACTACAAAACATAAGATTAGTTAATTGTTAAATTGAGTTGAATACAGTTTTTTGACAAAATAATGTAATGTATAAGTTACAAACTTACAATTATTGGTAACCATTTGACCGTTAATTTTTCCACTCCCCAATATGTGCTTAAACAACCGAATAGAATGTCATATAACTATATTAATAAGAATACATACATATATAAGTAAAAGTAAAAATATGCGAATGAACAAATAAACACACACATTAAAAAGCTCCACAAACTCGATGTAGTTTTGGTAATGATTTTGAAGTGAGTCAAGGTAATACAATCGCTTGTTTGCTAGGATTAATTGCAAACAAAACCCAATGTCTCCTACAAAATAAATTTACGAATAAGTAATTGACTACTATTTAAAAAATGCATGTTATATAAGAATGGGTAAAATTTCTCACCCTAAGTTAATCGGTGCTAGAAGTAAGGCATCATCGCTTCTATTTTGAGCTTCATAGAAGCGCTCAGTGATATAAGTTTTAACAGCAACCCGGTTTTGTTCCACAAGTGATTGATAATTAGGCAAGTTGCGATTCACTTGATGAAAGGTTATACTTTCCGTACACAAGAACAGAAATCTATGTGTCTGCTCGCAGGACCAAAAATGTCCTCGCATAAGTACCTACAATTAGATATATAAATATATATATATATATATATATATATATATATAAAATAAATTAACGATATAATAAAATAAATTCGACAATGTCAAATAATAAATTACATAGTACCTGACATATATATTCATAACAACACTGGTTGCCTCATCCGAATCACATACAGCACGGAAATCCTCACGTCCGACTATTACTGGACCGCTAAATCCAAAAATGTCTTCATCAAACATTATGATAAGGCCTGTCTCCTTCATCACGTATTTCTTGTACGTGTCGGCCCGACCAATATTCCTATAAGCTTCATTAATGGAAGAGGAAGAGGCGGGCTGAGACACAATTGGAGAAGGGGAGGGATGAGTCACTTGGCGAGAAGATGAGGGATGAGTCACTTGGCGAGAAGAGGAGGACTGAGTCACTTTTGGAGGAGAGGCAGGCTGAGAAATTTCTGCATAAGGGGTGGACTGAGACACTTTTGTAGAAGGGGTGGATCGAGACACTTTCTTGCCAATAGATTTTTCCTTGCCAACACTTTTCAAAGGAGGCATTTTCTTGCCAGTAGACACTTTCTTAGATTTTACATTTTGGCGTATCTATGTATAAACAAAAATAATTACTTAGTTAGCACAAAATATATGATAAAACTATAATTAGTTAGTTACAAATATATTGTCACTTACAACGACAAAGGTCCGATGGCCATGCCACAAAGGTACCAATCACTTGTAACACGCCAAGATATCAATCTCGCCAATTGGAGCAGAATAATGGTGCATCCTCCCTAATTGGTACCACAACTCGACTTTCTAACATGATTTGGAGGTAGGGGTAAATTGTGCATCAAGGACCCGATTCGTTACATGTGAAGCCTATTGCAACCATTTCATATGGGTTTGAGATATACAATTCACACTCACACTCATTGTTGTCCTAAATCAATTATAAACCAAAAAATAATATAAGACATTATTTGATGATATATATATATATATATATATATATATATATATATATATATATATATATATATATATATATATATATATATATATATATATACATACAATAAAGAGAGATTAATTCCTTATTTATTATAATAAAAAACAATTAATACCTTAGTTGACGACATGGTGCAGCTATCTCGTACACTGCTATGTGTAGCAGGGAATGGTACCGGTGGCATAACATGGTCATAATGCGATCGGATATCATTAAGTTGAGCTTGCAAACTTTCATACAATGCCATCATCTTTCTCAATTGTGGACAATCATAATTCTCATCATAGACTTTTTGTTTTGGTCCAAAGTACTCGGTTGGATTAATGCCAAATCCAGCACCCCTTGTGCGACCCAAGTATTCTTCTCTACCTGAGGCACGTGTAACGATTTCCTTTTCAGAGCAATCAGTGAGCTCTCCCTGTGACACTGACTGTGATATGGCTTCCTGATTCACAAAACAAAAGTATAATACATTATAAAAATCATAAAAGTTACAAAACAATATTTGAATTTAGGAAATACTTACAATTCTTTCAGACACCTCCTTAGTTTTAGGATCAACAATCTCCTTTTCGTTATTTAGTCGACCCTCTACCCACAAAACATGCCGCTCAACACCTTCTTTAGTAGGATCTTTCCCACTCTCCACCAACTATATTTAAATTTACCAAATGTTAAGAAATTATTTATAAAAAGTTTCATGAAACTAAAAAAATCAAGCTTATTGTGCCTTACCAATCTCTCTTCAATATGTTGATATGGAGTAGCACCGCTTCTATTCTTTCGATTCTGTTGACTTGCTTTCTACTTAGAGATATAAGTATACATTAATGTATAATAGATAATTGTCAAATAAATTTTATGTTATAACTTAATAGATAGTAGCACTAACCAAGAAGTTTGGATCTTCGGTGCGTATCCTAACAAATGTGTGCCAATCCTCCTCTGAAATAAACCCACTATATATTGGTGGAGGATTCCAATTGATGTTTCCATTATCGTCTTTCAAACAAGTTTTTGTTAATGCCGCTTACAAATATTTATGTAACTTTCCTACTTCCTTCATTATCCAATCCTTTTAGAATCATCCACATCAAAATATTTCGCTATGCACATTCAATGAAAATGAGATAAATAAATTTATATATATATATATATATATATATATATATATATATATATATATATATATATATATATATATATATATATATATATATATGTGTGACTACAAAATTACTAAATAAGATAACCAAAAAGATCTAAAATTATATACCTGTATTGTTAACCACAACTCATGTTTTTGTTTCTTCAAAACGGGATTTTTTGTGTCAACCCAAGTAGTGATTGTTATTGGAATCATTTGTTTTACCTTACTACCAAGGAAATTAATCAAATGAGTCTTTGTTTTCTCCAATTGGCAGACCCTTAACATTCCATTGAACCTGCATTATGTCATTAGTAAATTAGTTCACAAACAATTAAAACTTAGTATTGAATGAAGTTAATTAGCAATTAATTAGTAACTTACATTTAATTTTCCTTTTCCTTTACTTATCCGGTTGATGATATCCTTTTTTACGGTCATTCCACGAGGATTACGCTTCCTGATATAGTTTCCAACATCATGATCACTATCATGACCGCTGTCATGCCCACTATTATGATCACTATGATCTGCCATCTTACCTGCAATAAAACATAATGATTGTTTGTTATATTTATCCAATTAAAAAAAACATCCAACAAAAAAATAAATAATCGATCAAAAGATGAAAATAACATCCATGTCTATAAAACAACATCTATGCTCTACCTTTTCCTTTTCTTCGATAATTTTTTTGCAATTCGCTCCTTGGTACTTTACTTTTGACGAATCGTAATTCCATCATTATGATCCTTTCTAACATACACAACATTCTCTCTATAAGTACTTTCCTCTACTAGTGATGTCTTGATACCATCATCATTGGTTTATTGATCATAAATGTAATTCACTAATTTTTTTTTGTCAGTAAAACAATAGACCAATTGATATCAATTGGATCAGTGACATAAAACACTTGTTGAGCTTGGGATGCCAAAATAAAAGGCTCATCTTTATATCTCAACTTGTTGAAATTCACCCGCATTAACCCCGACTCATCAATCAGAAACCATTATTATTGTCAACCCACTTACATTGAAACACGGACTCAAAACATGGTGTAATCCAACTCCCATATTTGTTCAATGGACCCCAAGTATGACATATTCGCGTATATGGGATTTCTCTGTCTTTGGCACTTGATGTATGCATAGCTTGAGCAACAAGAGTCACCCCACTATTTTGCATTTTACTCCGATCATCATGGGTTTTTGTATAGAAACGTGTACCCAGATTAATTAGATAGGCTGGTGTAAGAGAAAACATGCATATTTGGACATTTTGCTAACCATCTCAATCTTTTTGAAATCGAAGTAGGATTCATAGCAAACTCGAAATCAATGTGCTCTTTTAACCACACTATGAAACTCCGATTGTGTTCCTTTGTTAACCAAACTTCACTCTTATATGGGTAATCACTCTTAAGTATGTCCATGTGCTTGGCAACATATGAATCAACCTCACTATCATTGTGCAAAACATATAAGTGTGTTTGATCTAGTTCTTCCTCGACACCATCACTATTTTATATCCTTACATCCCTTTACTAATGCTTCCTAAGTGATTTGAGACCTTGGAAGTCCCACGAATATTCAAGACTAGATAGATAGCCTAGGTGCGAACTCAACACCTTCTTCAACTATGTAGCGCTTCAACAATACAACCTCTGGTCGTGATCGGTTTTTCACATATCCTTTTAATATCTTCATGTAACGCTTTCAAACAGACACATCCATCTCATGTAACATGGGCCACACAATTGTGTCTCTCTAATCAAATGAACTGTTAGATGAATCATTATGTCAAAAAATGAAGGTGGAAATACATCTCAAGCTCACACAAAGTGACAATAATTTCTCTTTGCAATGATGACAACTTTCTAGGGTCAATCACTCTACTACAAATCGCCTTAAAAGAAGTAATAAAGTTTGGTTAGCGCTGGCGCGCACTTTCTTAGGCAAAATGGATCATATACCAATGGGAGCAAATTCTCCATTAGAACGTGACAATCATGGGACTTTAAAGACTTTAACTTGAGGTCTTTCATGGATACAAGGTTTGTAACATTTGAAGAATACCCTCCGGAACTTTTACTCCATGAAGAAACTTACAAAACACTATCTTCTCCTTTTTAGATAGAGTATGAGTCACTGGGAGGTAGATATGTACGTGTACCCTTCTTTATCGGACCCAATTCTGGTCTCAACCCCATACTAAGCAAGTCCAACCTCGAGTTGATGGTATCTTTAGTCTTTCTTGGCATTGCTTGTCTCGTGAATCCTCTCAATCCCTCACTCTCGTGAATCCTCTCCAGCACCCATAGTCCTCATTGCTTGTCTTCATCTTCTCTCAAAGGTTAGTTCTCTATTTTGTTTTTTGTTTTTTAGGTTTTTTGTTAGGTTGGAGATGAATGTAGTTTGATTGGAGAGGAATATGTTGAATGTGTGAAAAAAAATATATTTGATAGGAGAGAATATGTTGAATGTAGTTGTATGTGTTTGATATGTGTAAAATTAGTTGAATGTGTTTGATAGGAGAGAAATTAGGTGTCTCTTTTAATATGTTCATTTTCATCTACATTTTTGAAGTGTATACAATTTAAATTGAATTGCTTTGAATAGGAGTAGTTATTCATGTGATGAATATCTATCAATTGCTATGAAAGATTGTTCGTTTTTTTTTTTACAAATAAGAAAGATTGTTGTTGTTGTTGACTAAAAATTTTAAGTGTTTGTTGCTTGGTTTTGTTGAGATTTTGATTCTGAAAGGATAGATTTTTTTAAGCAAGTGTGTGTCATCTATATTAGTAAAATCAAATATGCCTAAATCGAATATGCGAATTGTTTGTTAGGTTTTGGGAGTTTTTTTGTCGGAGCTTCGCGATTGTTGTTCGAGTTTGTCCTAGTTCGAGAGTTTGTTGTAGTTCGAGTTCACAGCTGGTTGGAGATTTTGTCAGTGTTGCTTCCACTTGTTCAGGTACTTTTTTTGTTCTTTTGTTTTTTTTTATATGAAGAAATAATGACTATATAGAAGACATCAAAGTCTTTGATTTGTTTAGTTGAAACTACTAGCTAGTTGATCGAATGTCTTAGCTTCAATAAAATTGTAAATTCTTTGTTTTTCATCTATATATAATAAGTTTAAGTTCTCTTATCTGGAATTTATTATATATATTGGGACATTATGGATAGAAAGTGGATGTCTGTCAATCGTCTGTCCAAGCAATATAGAGATGGAGTGGATTATTTTGTGAATTGTGCTGTTAAACGTTTAGGAAGATCTAGTAATATGGTATGTCCTTGTTTAAGTTATTGCTATGTAAAATCAGTTAATGCAGACGAGTTGACAGAACATTTAAAGGGTAATGGAATTGATCAAACTTACACTTGTTGGACAATGCATGGTGAGGAAAGAGTTGAATCTTCGAATATGGGTAATAGTACTGAGAGATGTGCACCGGTTGACACCGAAATACCTACATTTGTTGGGGACGAATTTGAAGAGATGACAAAGGCTTTTGAAGACGATCTTAATGACCGTCCTCAAATGTTTGAGAAGTTGATAACGGATGCAGAGACGCCAGTGTATGAGGTTGTATCTTGAATTCATAAAATTATTGGTCGTGATAAAGTTGTATAACTTGAAAACTTGCCACGGATGGACTGGATAAGAGCTTTCTTGAATTACTCACACTATTGAAAGAAATGTCGCCAAGGATAATGTGCTCCGCTTCTGGGACGTATGATGCAAAACAAATGTTACGGTCCATTGGCTTGAACTATGAGAAGATACACGTTTGTCCCAATGATTGCATTCTATTTCGGAATGAACATGCATTTTTAAAGTCGTGTCCTAAATGTAATGCATCGCGGTATAAAAAGAAAGATTCTCGCTCCGAAAAAGGTGTTGTGGTATTTTCTCATAATTCCTCGATTTAGGCGTATGTACCGTAGTTCGGAAGATGCAAAACACTTGACATGGCATGAGGATGAAAGGATTAAAGATGGCATGTTATTTACACGTGGATTCTCCGCAATAGAAAAAATTTGATATTGATTATCTTGATTTCGGGTTGGATCCAAGAAACCTACGACTTGCATTGTCTGCCGATGGTTTTAACCCGCACGGTATTCAGAGTAGCTCCCACAGTACATGGCCCGTGATATTGGCGATTTATAACTTACCTCCATGGCTTTTCATGAAACGCAAATATATGATGTTGTCTTTGTTAATTTCTGGGCCCAAACAACCGGGAAATGATATTGATGTATACTTGACTCCTTTAATTGAAGAATTGAAGCTAATGTGGGAGAATGGAGTAGAGGTGTATGATGGGTTCAGAGATGAAAGTTTCAACTTGAGGGCTATGATTTTTGGCACAATTAATGACTTTCCAGCATACGACAATCTATCTGGGTACAGTACGAAAGGTCAGTGTGCATGCCCTATATGTGAAGATAACACTGATTGGATGTGGTTGGAACATGATAGGAAGAATATCTACCCTGGTCATCGTAGATTTTTGCCATCTACTCATCAGTATCGACTGTTGAAAAAGGCATTCAATGGGAATACCGAAACCCGTAAAGCTCCCATGGCTTTGACGGGTGAACAACTGTTTGGGGGTTTGTGGGTTTGGGGGTTTTCTGGGTTGTGGGAGCTCGCTGAGAGTGGGGGAGAGCTTGGGGTTTGTGGGTTTGTGTGAGTTTGTGGGTTTTTGCTGAGAGAGAGAGAGAGGGAGAAAAACGCAACCGTGAGGGAGAGCTGAGAGGGGAGAAGAAGCTAATTAAGCGCGCAAGGGAAATGAGGGGAGAAGAAACACGAACGGGAAATAAAATTAAACCAATACGCAGCGTTTCTAAAAACGCTGGATATGTGGTACGCGTTTTCAAATACGCAACGTTTTCTAAAAAACGTTGGGTATTCATCTATCTCTTGTTCGAAATACGCAGCGTTTGCTAAAAAACGCTGGGTATGTGGCATCTCGTGTTCAAAATACGCAGCGTTTGCTAAAAAACGCTGGGTATGGGGTTAGCGTGTTTGGGTATAGGTGACGTTTCTTAAAAAACGCTGGGTATGGGGTTAGCGTGTTTGGGTATAGGTGGCGTTTTAAGACAAAACGCTGCTCACGGTGGCGCTCTTTCCTTAGCTTTAGTGAGCTCAGCTTGCATTTTATCATAGGCTTCTGTATCAGACAAGATTGGAACAAGCAATGAGCTCACATTATTATAGTAATTTTAAGCAACTGCATAAATTCTACACTGCTATTTCTACATTTAAATTCTACTATAACAAACCTGTTCCTTCTTGTATGGCTTTCTCTAGAGCCTCAAGTTCAATCAGCCTGTCCTCCACTTCCTGTAGAAATCAACTGTGTAAAATGGCTAGAGATGCTAGCATGATTGGTTCAACCGAAATTTAACTAACAGAAAGTGAGGGACCTGTGTTTTGTTAACAGCGAATCGAAGTTGTCCTAACTCGAATTTTAATTGTGCAAAGAATTCCTCGTTCAATCTGCACAAAACAATATAAGAGAAAGACTAATCAGACAATGTACTTTCAAGACTTAAAAAGAGTATTATTAGATTTATTTTCCCAATCAAACTAAAAAAAGGTTGAAAAATACGAACCTAAGTCTCATTCTTGCAATCTCAAATTCAATATCCTGAGCTTCAGTGTCAAGTAAGTATTCAATGAGCTCTTGTGGAGTATCAGGAACAACACGAGACTAAGTAAATAAATGAAAAAAAAAAAAACAATAATAAATCATAAAATTAAAAAGAAAGAAATAAAGCACTGTATCAGATTGAGAACGAGTAATATTACCGGATAGAGAAGCTAAATTAACAATGTTAGTTGAGTAGTTAGGTTCAAGTTTCAACTAACTACTCAACTAATTTTGGTTAACTTAACTTCTTTATCCGATTAGTAGTACTTGACGAAGGGCTTGACGGCGTTCCTTCTCTTCACGGACTTGGCGCTCAAAGGCTTCACGAGCATCCGAATCTTTCTCGAGTCGCTTCTTAAACTCAAGCCTAGCGAGATGGCCAGCTTTGGGTGGGCCCAGCACACCTTCGGGGTCCTAAAACAATATTTCAGAAAACGAATTGCAACGAGATAGACAAGTTCAATAGAAAGATTAGATTAGTTTAGTTTAGTTGTTACCCATCCAATACAAGTAATTGTGGATTTGCGTCCGCTGAACTTGGTTCTGGAACGATAACCAGTAGCGGAATTCAGACTTCTTGTAGCTATACCAAAGTTAAGCGCGGCCATTGAGGTTGAACTTTGAAGGGAAGGAATGAAGTGTCTCTCTAACTTTGTAAATTGTTGGTGCTCTGCGTTATCCGTTACAATTTGGAAACTGGATTATCGCAAAGGGTATATCTCAGTAATTCAATTTCTGTATCCCTTCTTTTCATTTTTTTTGACCAAACACTCTTTTTTTTTTTGGCCCATGTTTCATCCAACCTACCTTCTACTCACTAGACACCCCTCTATGGGGTGAAAAGACCAAAAATCCTTACTGAATATTGGATTTTATATTTTTTTAAAAAATTACATACGGTTCGGCGCACGGTTGATCGAACCTGATCGAATCTGGTAGCGCTGAACCGTGTATTTTTCAATGTTCGATGGAGGTCCAATCGAACTGGTTCGATTACCCATGCGCTGAACGGTACATTCTTGTCTGTCACTTGATTTTCACGTGAGGGCAATTTGGGATTAAACCAAATTTGGGGGTCTCTGGTGAGTAGCTGAGGGGTTTTAAGAAGCATGAGCCATCCCTTCTTTCTTTGCTCACTTGTTACTGGATCACTTTTTACAAAAAAAGTGGGGTTTTGTTTTTCCCACACCACCTCCAACTCAAAACACACCCCATAAGGGTGTGAAAAGATCAAAATGCTAGCCAAAACCTCTTTTTTTTTCACGAAATTTCACTGTTCGAACACGAGCCTTGAGCGAGTTCGAAATGGCGCCGTTCGCGTGTGTTAAATATGGACACACACCTGCTCTGGTTTGCCGACACTGTTCGAATGGGGTCATGCGAACCGGTTCGCATGAGGGTGTTCGAACCAGTGTTGCAGAATGACAAATATTGGACGTCTCAGATTCCACCTACAGTTTTAATCAACGGCTTACAATCAGTCAAATGTGTCAGATAAAGAAGTGGATGTATTCCCTTTGGAAATTGTGCCTAAACGGATAGAATTTAAACGGTTCAGATTTGTGATCTAAAAATGAAATCAACGGCTGACATTTTACCACGCTGTTTGCTGGTGTTTTCAGCAAACAATCACTAGTTTTCAATATCGAGACTGTGAGATCAAACTAGAAAATCTCTTTGACGATTGCCATTGAGTTTTGTGTTTTTCACGTACATAAGAACAGTAAATAGTAGAGGGAAACGGATTGAAAGTAAAATAAAAGCAGTAAATGCAATGAAGGTAAAAAGAAAGTAAAAATTTGCATTAAACGAAGAAAGAAAAATGGTTCACCAACACGTACAAAGTATCTGTTTCACTCGTGTTTCGCTTTGGCTTGGAAGTTGAGTTTCTCAGAGTTCTTGTAGAATGTGGTGACCACGATTTTCTATTACAAAGGGGTATTTATACTCGTAGGAACAATCGTGGGGGAAAGAGTAACTACCTCCTAAAACTACGGGAGAGTAACCGCCCACTAACTGCTGCTCTGCACTTTCGACCAACCCGTTGTCAACCGCTTGACGAAGTGTTGAGTCTTCTCTTGTCGAAGGTTTCTTGCATTACTTGCTTCATAGCTTTGAGAGCTAAGCTTGTCGAAGCTCACTTGCACTCCTTGCACTTGTCTGTCTTTCCTATCGAATTCATGGTGCATTGACTTGAATATTGACCTATGGCCCACGTAACAATATTAAATGTGAAGTCAACTCCATTTAAAGCTTCATTTAATGTCTTCATCGAAATTTTTAGGTAACAGATTGCCCCCAAAAAAATGCTTTTTCGACGGAATAAGGAAAGGAGTTAAGAAAAGGCATTTTTTGATGTAGCGACCGAAAAAATCCGGGAAAGGATTCTTCGAAATGGTTCTTTAGGAAGCCGCCACCAAATTTTAGTTTAAGGGCAAATTTGGAAAATCCCTTTTAAGTTTAAGATAAGGCGTTGTTTTAGGGTTCGGGAGTCGTTATGTGTGGGGAAGGTATTAGCACCCCACGACATCCTATTGTCTAATTAATTTAGGATTTATTTAATAGTTACCCTTTTATTTGTAAAAAAAGACTTATTTAGGTTTTTGTTTTTAGTGCTTGACAAGAGTTGATTCTTGCTCCTACGCACTCTCGGGATGCAATGGAGGAATCAAAGCTACGTAGTTCTTCCCGAAAATGTTTGTGGGTTGGTGTTTTTTTAGTGTAGGGATCCTAGGATTCCTTGAACTCATGTACACTCGATTCCTAGGATCTTTGCTAACCCAAGCCAACAACCGACTTAGCCCCTACTTTTGAAAATGGTTTGAGAGTTTTTGAAAGAAAGCTGGTTTGGTGTGAGGTGGGTTCGTTTTAGAATAGGTATTCTAGAACTCCCGAACTGCATGACTCATTAGTTCTAGAACGACTAACCCGATCTGCATAAATGACTTTAATCCCCTATTTTTAGGAAAATGGTTTATTTGTATTTATTAAGTTTGTAGGGTTCTTGAATATGCATACCATTGGCTCTAAAATAATGACTAACCCGTTGTACAACCGACTTAGCCGTTTATTTTTAGAAAAGTAATTTGTTCATATTTGTTAAGTTTGCGGGGTTCTTGAATCTGCATACCATTGGCCTAAAATAATGACTAACCCGGTTGTACAACCGACTTAGCCGTTTATTTAATTTCGAGCTAAAAAGTAACTATATTTAAATTAGAAAAGAATTAAAAAGTAAATCGAGGGGTGAAAATAGTAAATTTGGGTTTTTATTAATAGTAGGGTGTTGTATAATTAATTGGGGTGCAAAAATGAAAGCCCGGTTCGCATATATGGGCCCAGTATGCGGGCGGGCTTAAGTGAGAGAGAAGGGTGCATGCGTGAATTGGGGTGTGCGCTTAGTATTCTGAATAAAACAAATAAAAAATAAAAATGGGTTCAACATATAAATCAAAACCTAAAAATAAAAAACCCTAAAAAGCTGAATCATCCCTTCCCCTAAAACCAATCTGCCATGCAAGCGCAGCAGAGAGAGAACGCGCAAAGACGGGCGAAAATCTCGCCTATTTCACGCGCGTGAAGCGCGAAATCGCGCTGTTACTGCGAGTGAGGAGCGCGACGGTGAAGAAGGAAAAGGATGGCTGCGGTTTGGTGGCGGTGGATGATGAGGGTGATGGCCGCGCCACGCCGCGAGGTGCATTTAATGAGTTCGTTTTTATTCTTCGTTGCTCTGCTCTTTCTTTCTCTCTTTAGTTTTTTTGTCACCGAAAGAACGTTGCTTTTTCCGGGTTGGTATTTTCCTTGTGTGAGGTGATGGTTTTGAGATGGCGCGGCGGCCGGATCTGTGGTGGTTTTTTATTGCATTTCTTGGCTCGGTTTTGGATGATTCGTGTAGGCTCTTGGTTCGGTTTTGGGCTTGGTTTTGGGGCCCACGCCGAGCTCTCGCCGGAGAAGACGACCAGAGCTCTCGTGAGCTTTAAGGTAAGTGTTTGATTCTGCTTTTTTGCTTTTACCGATTTTCTTGTTTTAAGCTTGATTCTCTCCTACCCTATTTACATTACGGTTTGATTGTTTTTTGAGTCCGGTTGGTTGTTCATATATTCATTCATCATATTTAACTCATACATAATGAAACATTCAAACAAGTATTCAAACAGATCTAAAGAAAAAGCATTGAACAACATATTTTACATTTTTGTATCCAAATAGTCGGTAAGGACCAACTGATTTTCGATTTGTTCTCAAAAAAACGCGACTGTCTTTGTTGTTTGTTTGAGTGGTTGACGTTGTTGTGGCTCTGCTTGTTGTTCTTTGTGATCCTCTCTTGATCATATTCTTTGTTTTCCTTTCTTCTTTGCTTTCGGATCTAGAAGAACTCTGTTTAGGTGATTAGGGTTTGATGTAAAACCCTAATCCTTTTTACCGATTTTACAGACTCGAAATCATGCTTTTGACTGAGGTCTAATCCTATTTTTATACTAAAATTTTAGGCTTAGCATTTAATTTTGTTTCCCTTGGGCTTTGACTAATTTTGACCTTCTTTGGTTTTTTCAGATCTGCAGCCCAACTAGCAGTTGGAGAGTAGCTGAGAAAATTCTATTTGCACCTCTGTATTTTTTTGTATTTTTCCTATTATTTTCGGATTCCCCTTTTTTTGTATTTTTAGTATTATGATTTTTTGTATTTTTGGACTCTTTGGACTATTAAGTGCTTTTAATTTCTAAATTAAACTAGCTACTATTTTTTGACATTTTTTGGACTGTTACGGTATTTCTAAATTGTAAACTAAATTAAATTGGATTTTTTGACATTTTTAGACATGTTGGACTCTTAAACATTGTAAATTAAACTAAATTGAATTTTTGACATTTTTAGATTTATTAAGTGCTTAAATAAATTAAGTGAACAAAGTATGAAAAAATAATAACAGGAAAAAAGACTAAATATAAAGGCAAAAAAACGAATCCTGGACTTGACGATCACAATGAGACTAGACAAAAAATAAAAGAAATGAGCGCGCGTAAAAATAAACGACTAGAAATAAGCGACTAGAACAAGAAAAAGAATAAGGCCCTTACTAGAAATAAACAACTAGAACAAGAAAAAGAATACGGACAAAATTGGGGTATAACAGCTGCCCCTCTTTATTAATATTTTACTAGAAAGTGCTTAGCTTTAGAACTTTCGTAGTAGAAATAGAAATAAAGATAAGATAGACGCTAATTTTGTCCGTTTAAGGGGGAAGTGAAGGTTTGAGAGGAGCAAGGAAGGGTTAACACTCGGTGCATTAACCAGAATTTAAATGAAGGGTCATCAGGACTGAAGAAGCGCGCTAAGACTCGAAGGACCACTTAAGGTCGAAGGAGCGATAAGGCTCTGAAGGACCACTTAAGGTCCGAAAAGGTCGCTTAGGCCTTATTTGAAGGACCATCGTGGTGCGAAGGAGCGCAACTAGCTACGGTACTAATTAAGCGGTGCGAGGGGCCCTTTATACTCGGCGGCCATGGTGGGTCAAGATCGTGTCTAGAACGATATGTTGACCATGAAGGGCGTACACCGTGTCTCGGTGACCTGGTAGTCCGAAGGACCACGCGGTGCGGAAGGTCCGCCGGGCTCGACTCCGACGTTTGCGACCTGGGCCACTTAGGGCACTGAAGGAGCGTAGTGCTCTGAAGGACCACTCGGGGTCTGAGGGATCAACTTGGTGATCTGTGATGTGATATGAGATCAACGCTTAAAGCGCTGATTTTAAAGGAACAAAACATAGGGATTGACACTTGTCGTGTCAATCTGAAAACTTAGTAAGCGCATTAGAAAATGAGAATAAAATTGATATGCTTGTATGTGATGTATGCACGTGTAATGATTGACATGTGGTGGGATGATGAATGAAATGTGGGATGAATTTTTTTTTTTTTTTTTTTTTTTTTTCTTTTTTTTTTTTTGCAATCTCTTTTTTACTGTTTCATCAACTCGCGGGACTTCCAATGTGAGATATGAAGCCACCTTGTGTATTTGTACTGCTGGGTCGACATGCTGGTGCTCGTGAATTGTCATAAGAGCTGCTTTTTGTAGGAGATTGTGTCATTTCTGTGATTAGCAAAAATTTCGTAATGATAGTAATGCTTATGATTATGCCACATGTTTCACAATTCATGATCGTTTATCATAAAACCTCATTTCAAAGAGAGAGAATGAAAGAGAAGGGAAAGTGTTTGATGTTTGATATTGGAGCCGAGAGTGTGCGTAAGGCACACTTGATCAAGATTACATCGATGAAGAGTTGAAAGAAATAGAAAAGCCAAAAATACTAAGCAGATTTGTTGGTAGCTAATCTCCTTGAGATAGCGCCATCCGCTACTCATGTTCACAACCTTGATCCTCATCGTCCGACTTTCGTAAGTGTTGTTTGTCTCGGTACTTTGGTCCAATCTCTTGACCCTAATTTTGCTGGATCGCCTCTTTTGGGTTTTCGATCCATCGGTCGCTTCTAACTTTTGCCTAGGTCCCCTTTTGGGTTTTCGACCTAGCGAGCTTATTCTTGCTTGGCTCATTTTTCTCTTTTTCTATATCATTCCTTTTTCTTGATTGCATCCGAATTGACCGGGAGGTCTTCACCGTCGTGAGAATTAAGGCTCTCCTAGAGAACGATTTCTTCACCACGTAAGGTTCTTCGTAATTTGAGGTTGAGAATCCTTTTGGATAGGTAAGATTTCCTTAGGCACCGTGTCTCTTTCTCAAAATGCTTTGAAGACAAACATTCTTAACCTTTCCTTGTTCTCATCCGATCTGCATTGGTCATGACACGGGGCAACCATTTTGTTTGATGACTTCGTTTGTTGCGTTGGGTTGCCCCTGTTGAGGTGGGAAATGAGGTCCACTCTCCATGTGAGGCCAAAGGGAGTGTTTGTGGATCGCGTGCATGGATCTCTTTGATATTCTTTGCTTGTCGCCACGGTTGCCCCATTTACCTTTGGGTGGTATGGGGAGGGCTATGAGCACGACTTTGGTCTCCAAACAACTCTGCCACCATGATGTTTTTTTTTTTTTTTTTTTTTTTTTTTTTTTTGGAAGACCGTAATGGCTGACTAAATCGTTAACAATCACAGATCTTGTTACGCCGGTGGGCTTTTAATAGTCTCTTGTGACTGATGTATCCATGCCATGACGCCGACCCAATCAGACAAGATTCGTGTGAGTTTTCTTGGTTTGCTTTGTCCTTAATTGTTTGTATTATCTTTTCCTTCTTTCGTGCCCCAGCTTAGTAGACTTAGTTGCTTCCAGCTAGATTCTCATGGGGCCTCCCAGTCATCTTCGACATTTTCCTCAGTTTGATTAATGAGGTGATCAAGGTTATGCTATGAGTCACCGATATTGCTATTTTTGAGATTTTTTGATCTGCATTAGTTGAAAGTGAAAGCGGATAGAGAAGAAGGCAAAGCAAACAAATGAGGGAGATAGAATGAGAATTTATTAGAGAATTCAAAATGCTATTTTATTAATAATGGTACTGAAATGAAACATGCGTGCCCTTATTGAAATTTCCTAAGGCCTTGGGCAGAGCCGTAGGATTTGCATTACAGAAAATTACTTTGAATTGAAAATCACAGAAAAAAAATCAACAGTCCCTCGGTTCTTGAACTCTTTATTTGTAGGAGAAAATCGCACATGATTGACGACACCGTCTGCGGTACTTTGATAACTCTCGCCAACTGCTATTTAATCATCACCTTCCTCAAAGTTCAGTTGCTTTGTGTCAATGAGGTCTTGAATGATGTGCTTTAAGGGATAACAATTTTTCACCGAAGTACCGATCGCCTTGCGTGGAACTCACAGCTGGCTTTTGGGTCGTGTCCTCTTGGGAATGGAGGCTGAACTGGTCTCATCTGACGAGGAGAAATCACATTGTGGTGATAAGTTGGTGCACAGAGGTCAGTGTATGATGTGGGAATGGGGTCATATTGGGAGGACCCTTGATGGCTTGATGCTGCTGGAGAATTATAGTGTGAATCTCCTTGATTTTTTTACTATGGCGTTGACTTCCCCTTCTTCTTATTGAACATTGTAGGAGTCCCGTCGAATTATGAGTGATCTTCCCGATCCTCATTGCATTTTCTACTCTTCCTCCTATGGTAACCATGTGCGAGAAGTTTGAAGATACTCCCCTATCAATTTGTCATAGTAGGGGGATGGAAGAGTTTCCATGAACATGGCAACCATTTCTTTTTCTAATAGAGGTGGTGCTACCTGTGCGGCCAACCCTCTCCAGCGCTGGGCATATTCCTTGAAGGACTCGTTGTCTTTTTTGGTCATATTTTGCAAATTGTGTCCTATCGAGAGCCATATCGATGTTATATTTGTACTGCTTAAGAAAAGCATCGGCCAGATCTTTCCAACATTGGATATGAGCACGTTCCAACTGCGTGTACCAGCTCAAAGCTGCCCCAGCTAGACTGTCTTGGAAGTAATGAATGAGCAGCTGATCATTGTGCGCAAACTGAGCCATTTTCTGCGATACATAGTCGGATGATTAAGAGGACATGTTGCCTCGATACTTATCAAAGTCTGGCACTTTGAACTTATAAGGAATGACCACATTGGGGACGAGACATAGGTCATATGCGTCACTTATTTCCACATTGGATCCTTCCACAACTCTTAGACGCTCTTCTAGCATTTGCAACTTATCTTTGGCTTGAGGATCTTCAGCTTGGTAACCACGAGAAAGGCCAACCACATTGTGAGGAACGGGGCGAGCATGATTCTTGAAGTCAGGTCCGAAAATTTGAGAAAGCCCTCGGGTGGTGCCATAAGTTTTGTCTTTGGATTTGTTCGTCTCATCACCAACATTGTTTCCTCGCTATTCCATCCTCGATTACGTGCGCAACCCCGAAATATCTTCTTCATTGACAACGTCCATGGTCTGGGCGTGTAACCTTGTGGTAGACCCCCATCGAGGCCGTTGCACACCCCGAGTGTTGGGACGAGAGTATGTGGGCGGGACATGTTTGTGGCACGGTCATTGATGCCCCAAATTGAAATGTTGTCGCTCGCATTCTTCTCGGTGAGAAGCTTCAAAATCTCGGTCATCTGATCTTTCAAACCCAGCATGTCATTCATTTGTTCCTTGACTTTTCAATGTCATCCTTGAACACACGATTGTCTTCGTTTTCGGCCATGTTCCTTGCTTGAGAGCGAGTCCAATAACGATGTTGATGAACCAGCTTGCCTTTTTTCTGTTTTTTTTTTTTCAATGCATGATGTTAGTATGAAATGTAAATGAAATGGTAATGTATGCGCATGAAATGTATGTGTATGAGATGTATGAGATGATAACATATGATTTGATTTTATCACGTTGGGGGGTTATAAACTTTCATTTGGAGAGTAAAGAACAAAATTTGATTTTGACTTTAGCATGCATGGCTTCTCTCCAAAATAAAACTTTTAACTCCACGACGCTAAATATAAAACGTTTATTTCAATATTTTTGTGATGCAAGAAAAAGGAAAAATGCATGTAAAAAAGTTTTGCGGAATTTTGATTTTTCTTGTTTTCTTTGATTTGATTTTTTGATTTTTGTGTTTGTAAATGACAATATGCACTAATGTTTGTTTTGAATGCAAGGGTGTTAAGCTCCTTTGTGAACCTATGAAGGTATCTTATGGAGTGGGTCTAAAGTTTTCTTTATAGTGGACCTCACCAGGATGGTTCTAAAGGATCCTACACATGGTTCCTAGAGCCAAGGACCCCATCCAAGAACATCGACCCGGCAATAGGCAAGCTATTAGAAGGGATAGCATCCTCAAAAGGAATCAAACTCTAGGTGAGATTTTCGTGACCACCCAACGAGACGTACGTCCCGCAGGCCATCACTACGCAATCTCGTTCTAACTTAGGTTTATGCTCGAGTCCGGGTAGAGGACTTTTCTCACGTGTGTGAAGTGTAGAAGTGCAGTGTGTGTAGGAGCAAAAATAAACCCAAAGCTGCAAAACAAAACAAACGTATATACAAAATATCGTCGTCTACCCTAGGGTTTACACAAATACATAACATAAATATACAAAAATAAATAAATAAATAAATAAAAGGGTAAAATTGAATTTAATCCTAAATTAATTAAACTAGGTTTTGACTCTCTAAAAATAAATACGTCCCAGAGTGAAGTCAACGTGTAGCGACGATAAAAAATCGAAAAGGATTCTTGAAATGGTTCTTTAGGAAGCCGCCACCAAATTTTAGTTTAAGGGCAAATTTGGAAAATCCCTTTAAGTTTAAGATAAGGCGTTGTTTTAGGGTTCGGGAGTCGTTATGTGTGGGGAAGGTATTAGCACCCCACGACATCCTATTGTCTAATTAATTTAGGATTTATTTAATAGTTACCCTTTTATTTGTAAAAAAAGACTTATTTAGGTTTTTGTTTTTTAGTGCTTGACAAGAGTTGATTCTTGCTCCTACGTACCTCCGGATGCAATGGAGGAATCAAAGCTACGTAGTTCTTCCTGAAAATGTTTGTGGGTTGGTGTTTTTTAGTGTAGGGATCCTAGGATTCCTTGAACTGCATGACTCACTTTGATTCTAGGATCTTTGGCTAACTTAGGTTGTACAACCGACTTAGCCCCCCTACTTTTTGAAAATGGTTTGAGAGTTTTTGAAAGAAACTGGTTTGGTGTGAGGTGGGTTCGTTTTAGAATAGGTATTCTAGAACTCCTGAACTGTCATGACTCATTAGTTCTAGAACACGCGACTAACCCGATCAGATGTAGTGACTTAATCCCCTATTTTTAGGAAAATGGTTTATTTGTATTTATTAAGTTTGTAGGGTTCTTGGTATGCTGACTCATTGGCCTAAAATAATGACTAACCTTAGGTTGTACAACCGACTTAGCCGTTTATTTTTTAGAAAAGTAATTTGTTCATATTTGTTAAGTTTGGAGGGTTACTGAACTGTACAGTTCATTGGCCCTAAAATAATGACTAACCCGGTTGTACAACCGACTTAGCCGTTTATTTAATTTCGAGCGAAAAAGTAACTATATTTAAATTAGAAAAGAATTAAAAAGTAAATCAGAGGGTGAAAATAGTAAATTTGGGTTTTTATTAATAGTAGGGTGTTGTATAATTAATTGGGGGTGCAAAAAATGAAAGCCCAGTTCGCATATGGGAGCCCAGTATGCAGAACTGGGCTTAAGTGAGAGGGGTGCATGCGTGAATTGGGGGTGTGCGCTTAGTATTCTGAATAAAACAAATAAAAAATAAAAATGGGTTCAGCATATAAATCTGAAACCTAAAAATAAAAAACCCTAAAAAACTGAATCATCCCCTTCCCCTAAAACCAAGCTGCCATGCGCGCGAGAGAGAGGCAGCGCAAAGACGGGCGAAAATCTCGCCCTATTTCACGGCGTGAGGCGCGAAATGCGCCGGTTGCCTGCGAGAGTGAGGGAGCGCGACGGTGAAGGGAAAAGGATGGCTGCGGTTTCGGTGGCGGTGGATGATGAGGGTGATGGCCGGTAACCGGCGCGAGGTGCATTTAATGAGTTCGTTTTTATTCTTCGTTGCTCTGCTCTTCTTTCTCTCTTTAGTTTTTTTTGTCACTGAAAGAACGTTGCTTTTTCTGGGTTGGTATTTTCCTTGTGTGAGGGTGATGGTTTCGGAGATGGCGCTGGCTTCGGATCTGTGGTGGTTTTTATTGCAGCTGCTGGCTCGGTTTTGGATGATTCGTGTAGCTGCTGGTTCGGTTTTGGGCTTGGTTTTGGGGGCCACGCCGGAGCTCTCGCCGGAGAAGACGACCGGAGCTCCGGCGAGCTTTAAGGTAAGTGTTTGATTCTGTTTTTTTGCTTTTACTGATTTTACTGTTTTCGCTTGATTCTCTCCTACCCTATTTCTGTTCTGGTTTGATTGTTTTTTGAGTCTGGTTGGTTGTTCATATATTCATTCATCATATTTAACTCATACATAACAGAACATTCAAACAAGTATTCAAACAGATCTAAAGAAAACATTTGAACAACATATTTTACATTTTTGTATCCAAATAGTCAGCTAAGGACCAACCTGATTTTCGATTTGTTCTGAAAAAAAACGCGACCTGTGCTGTTGTTTGTTTGAGTGGTTGACGTTGTTGTGGCTCTGTTGTTGTTGCTGTGATCCTCTCTTGATCACATTCTTGTTTTCCTTTCTTCTTTGCTCGGATCTAGAAGAACTCTGTTTAGGTGATTAGGGTTTCATGTAAAACCCTAATCCTTTTTACCGATTTTCTGTACTACTCGAAATCATGCTTTTGGTGAGGTCTAATCCTATTTTTATACTAAAATTTTAGGTTTAGCATTTAATTTTGTTTCCCTTGGGCTTTGACTAATTTTGACCTTCTTTGGTTTTTTTCAGATCTGCATGACTAAACTAGCGGTTGGAGAGTAGTGAGAAAATTCTATTTGCACCTCTGTATTTTTTTGTATTTTTCCTATTATTTTCTGGATTCCCCTTTTTTGTATTTTTAGTATTATGATTTTTGTATTTTTGGACTCTTTGGACTATTAAGTGCTTTTAATTTCTAAATTAAACTAGCTACTATTTTTGACATTTTTGGATTCATTACGGTATTTCTAAATTGTAAACTAAATTAAATTGGATTTTTTGACATTTTTAGACATGTTGGACTCTTAAACATTGTAAATTAAACTAAATTGAATTTTTGACATTTTTAGATTTATTAAGTGCTTAAATAAATTAAGTGAACAAAGTATGAAAAAATAATAACAGGAAAAAAGACTAAATATAAAGACGAAAAACGAACCGGACTTGACGATCACATGGCGAGACTAGACAAAAAAATAAAAGAAATGAGCGCGTTAAAAATAAACGACTAGAAATAAGCGACTAGAACAAGAAAAAGAATAAGGCCCTTACTAGAAATAAACAACTAGAACAAGAAAAAGAATACGGACAAAATTGGGGTATAACATTTGAATACTGTGCAATGGTCACTTTTGCCGTCTTTTGCACTTCAACAGTGGTCGAAAAGACAGTCATCATTACTTACTTGCGCAGTAAAGCGAACCGCTTTTATTGGCACACGTCGCATAGTTGGTGGGCCATCACGTCTCCCAAACGTCATGGCGTGCGAGTTATGGCGAACGATGCCAATAATCTGTTGCTTCCAAACATATATAAACGGCTACAACCCTTCAAATTCCTCTTTACTCAGTTTGAAACCTTGTGAAGTCTTTCTGCGTTCTTCATCCCTGCGTTTTGCGAAAAACCTCAAATTCACCAAAGTTTCAAACTTTCGTACTTTTCCTTTAATCTACCCCCAGATTTCAACTCGCATTCACTTTCTCTTACTTATGGCTTCATCATCTGCGTAGTGATGCAACTCGAGAGTTCAAAAAGGAAAGATGAACCGAAACGTTCAAACCCTAGATGGCTTCGTAGATGAACCTGACATCAACGACGAACGATCTACCCACTGGCAGACTCAGGTACTAATCCCTTCTACTGAGGTTTATACCCATGCTTACTTGTGTCCTCTGCCCGATACCTTCTTTGGAAAATACCAAGTTTACGAGATTTTCCTAGCCATGTTCGCCTTCAACCTAGAATCTTTCTTTGAAACCCCTTTTCACTTAGAGTTTCGACTAACCCTTCTAGGGTTTTTAGGTCTGCTCCTAGGCTCGACCAACAAAACTACATAGACTGGCTTGACAAAGTAGAAGCTAAAAAAGCCAAAATCTGGAAAAAACAGGGCATCTTCGACCTTATCCAACTGTCTAGGTATGGACCCAAATATGATAGCACCCTACTTTAGGCTGCTATGCAGTTCTGGGGCTGTACTACTCATAGCCTCCACTTGAAATGTGGCATGCTATCCCCCACTCTGCTAGATGTGGCTGCCATTACAGGTCTGAAACCCTTAGGAGAGACCTTTGATCCCACACGTCCTGACTATGAATACGATTTCAAATTCAACAATGCCACCTTTGCCCCTTACATTGGTGAGCACCATAGGCTTGACACTGAGGAAGTGTCTGCTATAGAACATCTTTCTAACTCTGTGGTTATCTATCTTCGTTTTACACACGCTCCTCCAAGTTTCCAAAACTTACACCCCTGGCATGTCAACTCCATGAGCGAGAAGACATCAACCTTGCCAAGTTGATTCTAGGCTCTCTCTACCAAAGAACTTGATAATCTTTGTTATAGAGTTGAAAGAGAATGAACCGCCACCAAGTTTTTGGCCTCTGCCCACTATGGTTGTTGCAATTGTGGTCATTGGCCACTTTTGAGTCTCGACTAAACTTGTATATCCCCAAGTCCGCTCGACTAATCAGAGACTAGTAGTCTTGAAGGGATTCGATTGGCGTGGTTTAGGCCTAAGCAAGCAACCCTTTCTGTAGAAGAATCCTTTCTAGTCTATTTCAAATCTTCTTGAAATGTGCCACTTTTCTGATTCTATGGCTCCTTTGTCCGGAGGTCTTGTGGTCCGACATGGTTTAAACAACCGTTTCCTTCCCTTCACATCGAGCTGCTTTGAGGAAGTTAACCGAATTTAGGCAAGCTTACCTCTCTCCTTCTATCCTCTCCACGGTGCTCACCCCTGCAAAACAAAAAATAGTTTGGGAATTACTAGATATTTCCCAAGTTATTTTGCCCGAGTGCGATTTGGGCTTTGTCAAATCGACTGCACGATTGTGCTTTCACAAAGTAGAATTTACAAGTCCGAAATCGAGGCGACTTATAAACAAGCCTTCAAGAAATTCCATTACTGACACCATGAACTTTGAACCTCTCAAATTCAATCCAAGATTTTCATGCACCGAGAAATTTCATGAATGGTGGATCGTTATTACACCAATCTTTCTTTGGGAAACCATTGACACTTTTCTTTGAAAACATTGTGAAGAAATTGGTAGCGACTTTCCCTTGAACAACAACGGTAAACACTTTTCGACACTCAAAGCTTTCTAAGTCTTAACCACTTATAACTTGGCTTCGTTTCCATTTGCTTACCAATGTTTTCGACATTTTTAGAAAAACCTGCAACAAAGTTGAAGGTCAAAGTAGGCAAGGCTACCACATCAAAACCTCCTCCCCAAGTCATGAAGAAAGTGGCGGCAAATCCCATTCCAGACAACACTCCAAAAAAGGTATGGCACTTTCCACTTATCTTAAGTTGTCTGTTGACTATGGCTTTTATTCATGTCGGAAATTTCCTCCAGGCGACAACCCAAACAGCTAAACCTCTTCAAAAGCCCAAAGCCAAAAAGAAAATGGTTATTCCCTCCAGCTCTGAGGTACTCTATACACCTTATTACATGTCGAAATTCCTCTTCGATTTTATCATCTACTTACTCGTGGCATCACCTGTACCATAACTTGATTTCTTTTGCAGGACACTGAAAGTGATGACAACATTCCTCTTACTCAGAGGTCGAAGAAAAGGGCCTTACCTGAATCTCAAAGGGCAGCTCAAGGCATCACCATCAACGAGCCTTCTGAATCACCTTCTTCTCCTCCAATCAAGAGACTTAAGGTACATGAGGTAAATTTCCTTTCGACGTCATTTCGTACCTCTTTGATCTTCACCTTTCCAATTCTAACTTAAATAGTATTACTCACTGTAAACAGGTAGGTGGGTTACTTGTTGACAATCCTGCTGCCGAGTCTTTGACTGAGGTTGCTGAGCGGGAATTGTCGGCCCCAATGCTTCCTTTTCCTTCGTCGCCTCAAGGTGTAATTGCTGAAGAAGTTTTTCAAGCACTTGCTGACCCTGGGATTCCTATTTTCGAAGAGCTTGTTCCGAATGCTGATAATATGGAACCAGAGGCTGTTGTCGAAGAAAATGTTCAAGTTCCAGAACCCAACATCCCAGAAATCGAAAGGCAAGAAGTGGTGGCTACCTCTGTTGAAATTCTGCGCAGAAATATGGTTAATCAAGAGCAAGAGGAGCCCGAATGGAGGAGTGCGCAAATCAAGGCGCTTACGCGCGAGTCATCCAACGGCGCTATTAGCGATCACGAGTTGGTGAAATGAAGAAGACAGATCCTTTGGCGACTTTGAAAATCATCTTTGAGTCTTAAAAGCTCGTCGAGTCGCTTGATTTGCGACTTTCTTGAACAACTCTCTCAGTTCCATTAATCAGGAAACAATCGAAAGCCTACTTCGCCAGCTGAAGACGCATGTTCTAGAAGGGAATCTGGTGGCGAATATTGAGGGTGATCCATCTGTGTACCTTGAGGTAAAATCCCTCATTCATAAAATCACTAAGTTGGATCCTCCCCAATACCTCCTCACCTTTTTCATGGAGTTCGGCCCACTCTTCGAGCAACTCTCCCTCTTGATCAACCAACGATCGAATGTTCTTAAGCAAAAGGCTCAAGAAAATCAACTTTGCGAAGCGGCGCTTGCCTCCCTCAAAGCTGATCAAGACGACATAGAAGCTCTCGAAGCCCAAGCAGCCAATGATGAACAAGCAATTGCTGAATGGGATGCAGAGATTACGCGTATTGACGAAGAGATCAGAACACTCCAAACTAAGTTGTCAAACGCTAAGTATCAGAAGGGCTTGATTGTCGAAAGAATGAATGTTGCTTCTTCGTCCATCAAAACAACGAAAGCAATGACGGCCATAGAACATCTGGAGAAAGCTGACCAGCATCAAGCCAATCTTGCTGAACTTGACAAAAATTTGAACCTTCTTGACACTTCTATCTCTTTGAGCGCCAGCATTCTGGAGAGGCATAAGTCAACTTTGTCGAACTTCTAAGGTCTTGTAATAGTTTAGAACTTTTGAAATGGCTATGTAATTTTGACATTTCATTATACATTGCCATTTATGAACAATTTTCGTTTGTTTATGCTTGTTCAATTTTTATTTCGGTCAATGTTGGCCTGTATTGCTTTAAATACTTGCCATTTATTCTAAAGATTCTATTTTCGTCACCTAGCTCTTCGACTTCATAAGCACCATTCGAAAAGCATTGCAACACGCGAAATGGGCCTTCCCACCACAGTGACCATTTGCCTAAAAACTCTATCTTTTTATCCATAGGTAATAGGACTTTCCACACTAACTCTCCTTCCTCAAAGGTTTTTAACTTAACCTTTTTGTTGTAAGCTTTAAGCTACTCTCTCTTCTCATCGAATAAGCATCTCTAAAGCTAACAACCTTTCTTCGTCTAAATCAACTAATTCATCAATCATCATATCCCAATAATGATCAAAGGGAATTTCGCATTGTTTCGAATCCTTGTTGATTGTAAACAAATTTCAACAGTAACACCGCATCATGTCCAAATGTTAACTTTGTAAGGAGTAGTGTTTATAGACTCTTTAGGCGAAGTTCGATGAGCCCACAACACTTGGTCAAGAGAATCGTGCCAACTTTTGAGGCTTACGTCCGACGCGTGCTTTTTGATCAAGTTAATAATGATTTTATTTGCAGCCTCTACTTGACCGTTGGCTTGTGCATAGTATGGTGTCGAAGTCAACAACTTGAAACCAATTTCGACAAAATCTACCATTTTCCGACCGGTAAAAAGCGATGCTTGGTCCGTAGTAATGGTTTCGGGATTCCATATCTCAGAAATGATATGGTTTTGAATAAACCTTATTATTTATGCTTGATCAACGTTGGCTAAAGGTATTGCCTCTACCCATTTAGTAAAGTAATCAATTCCTACCGAGGATGTACACGTGGCCTTTCGACGAAGTTGGTTTTATTTCTCCAATTACATCTAGAGCCGAACCTCTAAATGGCCAAGGTTTCACTATAGAATGCAATTCATTTGCGGTACATCTTTGGATTCCACATGTCTTTGCATTCTTGGCGACCTTTAGCAAACTCTATGCAATCTTTTAAAATGGTTGACCAGTACATTCCTTGTCGAAATAACAACCATTTCATTTTGTGGCCTACTTGATGTGAGCCACATGCTCCACCATGTGTATCAGAAACCGCTAAGTGCGCCTCGTTTTCACTAAGGCATTTTAACAAGTACTCCTTCGGAGTTTGTTTGAACAACTCGTTTCGACTAACACATAGCTTAGAGCTCAGACTTCACTTTTTATTAGTGTTTCCCGTAGGATTTTGCAAATACTCTACAATGGGTTTACGCCAATCATCATCAGCCATATTGTCAATAGCAAAAATTTCTGCTAAGTCAATATCGTCAAAAATGTGGCGTTTTTCGACGCGTACTTCATTTGCATTTATTGCCCCCCCAATTTTTGGTGTTGACAATAGCGTCGAAGGAGTAGTATTATAAAGAGAGTCTTCTGAGATTAGTTTATCTTTTATCTCAATTAACTCTTCTAGGCTTTGCTTTGATACTTTGTAGCCTGAAGCAATGCATGTACAACTCATTCGCCACGTGATTTTCTATTCGTGGTAAGTGTTCTAGGTGTACCCATGCAAACCTTTTTAACAAAGTATTGGCAACGATTTAAATATTTAACAAGGTGTTCATTGATGCATTTATATTCTTTTGTCAACCTGTTTGACAACCAATTGAGAATCACCTTTTACTTGACATTAGTTGCCCCCAATTCGAAAGCGAGAATTTTGAGGCCCACTATTAAAGCCTCATACTCACTTCATTATTGGAGCAAGAGTCTCGAATTTTAAATTTATACTTCGTTGGAATGTTTTACGGGGAAATAATTAATATTCCAATGCCCACTCCATTTTTATGGCTTGAGCCGTCAAGTATAGTTTCCAGGGCGAATGTCTAACGAATGTATTTCATGTTCGACAACGAGTGGTCCACTATGAAATCAAGAACCACTTGTCCTTTGATTGATTTAAGGGGTGATAAGTTAAGTTGTATTCTAACAAAGCTAAAGCCCATTTGCCAATTCGACTATGTAACATTGGTTTTGACAACATATGTTTAATGACATCAAAGTGCGAATAAACATAAACATCTGTGACTTTATATATTGCTTCAATTTACATGCAAGAGAAATACAAGCACGAGCATAACTTTTCTATTGGACTATACCTTGTTTCAAAGATCAATCAAAACCCTACTAAGGTAATAAATGGGTCTTTCGACACCATTATCATCCTCTTGTGCTAACATGCTACCTATTGTGTTATCAGAAGCTGCTATATACAGTTTTAGCAATTTGTTTCTAATAACAGACAGTAAAGTTGGTGGATTGACTAAATAAGACTTGATTGCGTCGAAAGCATCTTGATGAACATGCTCCCACTTGAATTCATCTTCTTTCTTCCGGTCTCAAATGGCGAAAAAGCTTGTGTTTTGCCACTTAGATTTGAAATAAATCTTGAAGGAAATTGATTTTTCCAAAGATGGATCAAGTTCTTTCTTGGTCGAAGGAGCCTTCGTTTCCATAATTGCTTTAGTCTTATTTTGGTTGATCTCTATGCCTTTCTTGTGTACTACAAAACCCAAGAATTCACCCGCACGCATACGTAAAGCACATTTGGTTGGATTCATTTTCAATCCATATTTCCTCATTCGTTCAAACGAGCGTCGAAGATGGTCTAAATGACCAATTTCGAGGATGACTTAACCACCACATCATCTATGTATATTTGCATAAAATCGTCAATAAAATCATGAAACATAGAATTCATTGCCCTCGATAAGTAGCACCAAATTCTTTAAACTAAAAGGCATTGCTACCCATTCATAAACACCCAATGCCCCGGACATCGAAAAATTTCAAGCTTAAACACGTCCTCTTCAAAGAATAAAAATTTGATTATACCACGAGTAGCCATCTAGCATACTCGAGATAATCAAATCCTGCTGCTTGAATCTATTAGCATTTCTGCTACAGCATAGCGTATTCATCCTTAGGTGTTGCATTATTTAGATCCCTAAAGTCTCACAAACTCTAAGTTTTCCGTTTTCTTCATTCTTTGGGACAATATTAGCTAGCCAATCAACATACCTGGTAGTTCTGATGAATTTGCTTTTGAACAGCCTCTCTATTTCTTCTTTGATCTTAGACAATATTGGAGGAGCAAATCTCCTTGGTGTTTGCTTTCTTGGTTTCTTCCACACAGTCGAATAGGTATTTGAAGTTCCACCACTTCTCGACTCGAGACCGGGCATTTCATTGTACTCCCAAGCAAAGCAATCTTTGAACTCCTGCAGAAGTGAAATAACTTGGGTTTTGAAGGCAGCATCAAGGTGTGCACTAATATATGTTGGCCTTTTGACTAGGCCATCTCCCAAATCCACTTCTTCCACTGGATCTTGAGCTTGCATGCGCTTTGTCGAATCTTTAGGGTCTTTTTCAAAACCCAATGGTTCGTCATCATAAATGCAATCAAGCTTGTCATCTATGACTTCACCATTTTCTTCAGATGAAGGCATGGCTTCGACAGCCATTGTTTGTTGATTTATTTCGGCTTCCAAAGCCGTTTTTATTTTAGTTTCGGCCATATAGGCGTAATTCTATCTGAAGCATTGGAGTGCGACATCTAACTTCTAAGAGTCGGTATCCCATCCTGTTGAGGTAGTAACACCTCGTGATAGACACTTCCATCTTCTATCGCTTCCACTTTCCCAAACAAAACCATGTGTTGGGTATAGTCGAACAGAGGAAAGCACATTGTCGGATGATATGTATGCTCGACTAGAAGATGTGCATGGCGCAATATTCACCATTTGTTTTTCAAAATTCTCCTTGGTGACGTTGTTGGCGTCGTCAAGAAGAAGTAACTAACTTGTCCGCCTTGACATATTCTACGGACCATCATCCTTCCACATCACCAATTTACGGTGTAGGCTCGAGAAGAACAGCGCTACTCCATGAATCTACTCTGCCAAGGAGCATGTTATAGCTTGCCTTGGAGGCTATGACAAAGAACATGGTAGTTCTCTTGGCGATACCTACCACCACCTCCACTTCGACGGACCCCCAAAGACGGCGGATTTGCCCTCATAATTAGTTAACACAATGTTATGAGGCTTTGGAGTCCGTGTCGAACATCCCTATAGTTTTTAGCATTGCTTGAGGCATCAAGTTAACGGCGGCGCCTCCATCTACCAAGATCTTGTTGATGCCTCGCGCCATTGACTTTGGCTTGGACATACAGAGGCTTCAAATGATGTTGCATGCCTTCGTTTGGCCTCTCGAAAGTGGCCATTTGTTCTTCGACACACAGCCGTTGTTCATTACATAGTAACAAAGCGGCTTGTGGTTAGCCATATCCTCGATGAAGTTTTCTTGACATCATTTGGGACCAGAATGACGTCATATTCGCCGGGTAGAATAGACACTACATTGCAAATGACATCAAAACTGGCCTCAAAGTCTTCAAAATCTGAAGTTACATCTTCATCCATGTCGAAGATTTGCTCTTGGAACAAATGGCTTGGCCGACGCTGACAGCACAAACTCCTTCTTGGCTGCGCTCTTACCAGCAAACTGTGGCTTGCTTGTTGAAGGCCTATTCGAACCCTTGACCTTATAAGGCGAGTCCCCTTTTGGTAGTCGAAATTTGGTTTTTTCTCTGGCCATTTCCATTTTAGAGGCTGTCGAACTTGGCAGCATTCGACACTTTTAGCCGCTTCCTTGTCGAACACAACACTACATCTGGGGCATAACATTACCTCAGAGTTCTTCAACTTGCACCTATTAAGGAAGTCTATTAACTCTTCTTCAGCTTTGGGGTACACGAACTGTACCTTCTCTTCATACTCCTCCTGAGTAAGCTCTTGCACAGCATCGCCCCTCTGCACTACACTTTTGATCTTGTCTAATTCCTCATCTATTTCCTCAAACTCGACATCACTAATCTGCAAGTCGAATTCCTCATCGACATAGGCTATTTTCTCTTTCTTAAAACCAACCGAGTTTTCTTTTTATTGAACTTATTCACTCTAGCCTTTTCCTCTTTAAGCCTTTCAACTTGTCGAACTCTATCGGCTAATTGGGCCATGTCTCTCAAATTAGAGGTATCCAATTTCTTTCTAATTGAATAATCAAGGCCACTGCAGACCATTTCGACAAGCTCATGCTCGAGCACTTGTGTGAAACACCTAGCCTTTAATAGCCTAAACCTATTCGGTAGTAAATCGATAACCGGGCACTTTACGTCGAACACCGGCGATTCTTTAAGACTAATCTTCGATAGCCCATATAAAATCGCTCATGAAAAGCCTTTTCTAACCGCCCCATGTGTACATGGAACTCGGGGTAAAGTGGTAAACCACGTAAAGGCATTCTTAGTTAGAGAATTTGGAAAATATTTCATTTTCAAACTCTCATTTTAGGGCTATATCCCCGCCTCGAGTCATGTAGCGAGCAATGTGTTCGACGATGAGATTCATTGGTATCACCCCAAATTTAGTAAATTTAGGAATTTTCCAACCTCTTGGCAGTGCACCGCAATACATATTCACACGGTGGTGATATGAAATTAGGCCTATGTAAACCCTACGTTAAGGCCATTCTGTGCCATTATGGTTTCTACCAAATTGGCTATGTTGTCTTGAGCACGCACGTTATTCCGTTGCACTTGTCGAACAACCTCATCGTGCGTTACGGTTTGATGCACCATAACTACTTCGGGGACATGGTTTCCCGTCCTCGTTGTTCGCCCACAACCGCTTTGGGCCGGCGATGAATCGATCTCATGGGTATTAGGCACATTATTCCCACCATTGGGTAATTGCCTATTATTCCTGTAGGAGCCCCAAAGAAATCTACTATCCTACCCATTTGGTTTGCTAACATCTGGTAACTCGTATTGGTATTCTGAATCAACGGATTGAAAACAGTACCAATTTGTTGGGTGAGCATATTAACCATATCGTGATTGCTCTCGTCCACTTGCTTTGTCTTAATGCCAACAAGGGCGCATTGGTTAATGCAAAGGATTTCGACCCAGTGTGCTTTCAGAAGACACATGAGAGGGGGAAAAGGTCGAAACGTGTGGCATTCCAGTAGGCATGCCATATACACCAAAAGGATATGGTGGTAGACTCATGCTCTGGAAACGTGTCTCTAAACTGTTCCCTGTTGCCATATAAGGACTAGAAGGAAGTCCTATACTTTGTGGCAAAGACATAGACGGTGTCGAACCAACATTGGTCCCTGTAACGGTTATTGATGTCACTAGGGCCATTGTCCCTGTAACATTTCCAATACTGATCACACTTGTAGAGTCTACGGTTGTTCCTTGCCCTTGTGATACCACAGGGTTAGAACTAGAGGCATTGTTAGAATTGGTACGTACCATTCTACCACTCCTCAAGTGCATACAAATACACACACTTATAGAAACAACACAACGTTAATGGCAAAGGTCCCATCGGCGTGCCAATTTGTTTCTTTGGTGTTTTTAGCAAACAATCACTAGTTTTCAATATCGAGATCGTGAGATCAAACTAGAAAATCTCTTTGACGATTGCCATTGAGTTTTGTGTTTTCACGTACATAAGAACGATAAAATAGTAGAGGAAACAGTTGAAAGTAAAATAAAAGCGATAAATGCAATGAAGGAAAAAAGAAAGTAAAAATTTGCATTAAACGAAGAAAGAAAAATGGTTCACCAACACGTACAAAGTATCTGTTTCACTCGTGTTTCGCTTTGGCTTGGAAGTTGAGTTTCTCAGAGTTCTTGTAGAATGTGGTGACCACGATTTTCTATTACAAAGGGGTATTTATACTCGTAGGAACAATCGTGGGGAAAGAGTAATCGCCTCCTAAAACTACGGAGATGTAACCCCACTTACTTCTTTGCTCTGCACTTTCGACTAACCCGTTGTCAACCGCTTGACGAAGTGTTGAGTCTTCTCTTGTCGAAGGTTTCTTGCATTACTTGCTTCATAGCTTTGAGAGCTAAGCTTGTCGAAGCTCACTTGCACTCCTTGCACTTGTCTGTCTTTCCTGTCGAATTCATGGTGCATTGACTTGAATATTGACCTATGGCCCACAGAACAATATTAAATGTGAAGTCAACTCCATTTAAAGCTTCATTTAATGTACTGTCGAAATTTTGAGGTAACACACGCCTATTATAAATGGGGTTTCAGTTTCTTCACCACATCCTCACACCTTCTTCACCAAACCCTAATCTGCTTCTTCACCAAACCCTACTCTCCTTCTTCCCATATTCAACCAACCTGAAACAACAAATTCCTAACGGCCCTTTATCACTATGGGGCTGTCACCACCGACGAACATGGTGTTGTGTTTCGTTGCCCTAACCATATCTTACAGAGGATGAGTAAGGACATCACCTTCGCCAACCAAGGAAAAGGCGTCGAGAGAAAGATTCGTCCGGGGAGCGTGGCGTAAAGGCGTGGATCGTATCGTTTCGAAAAGTACAATTGTAGAGATGGTGGGGCGCCCATTATTCTCGTCATGGAGATCCAAAGCGGCGACGAAGTGCAACGCGCAATGATGGAACATCTAGCTAACGTTCCAAAGGGGCGTAGTATCTTGGAGTTGTGCGTGGACACAAGGCGTACTCCGGAAGAGGTCATTTATCTTCTGGAACAGGGACTACCGAAACACTAGTTTCTTAGTTAGTTGTTTGCTTATGTTGGTTTTATGTCTTTCGTATTTGTTGTCTTTCGTATTTGTTGTCTTTCGTATTTGATGTCTTTCGTATTTCATGTCTTTTGTATTTGTTGTCTTTTGTATCTGATGTACGGTTATGCTTTTTAATAATAAACTATTTGTCTAACTTAAACACCACTGTAACATAAATTAGTAAGTACTAAATAAGTCATAAATATTCATACACCAGTTTGCAAAATTATTGAAAGTAAAATATAACAATATAAACTAAAAGATGGTCACATCAGAATCAAGATCACTCCCATCAGTATCAGTCCCATTAGAATCACTCCCAGGATGAGCGTCAAGATATGCCCGATAATCAGAATCAGTAGAATACGAACTAGAAGTAGCGTCGTCTTCAGAAGCATCCTCATCCTCCTCCTGAGGAGAAGCCTCCACCTCCTCCTGAGGAGCATCATCCTCCTCCTCGCGAGAGCAGCCTCCCACCTCCTCCTCCTCCACGAGGAGCATCCTCCCCCTCACGATGCCCAATCAGGGCGGGGCCTCAAACATGCCCTACCCCCCCCCTACCCATACCCCTACCACGAGTCCGAGGCATATCTCGAAACAACAAGTACAAGTATATACCCCATTAGACTATAACCAATTTAAAAAAATCAACCAACCAATTAAACTCCCAACAAAACACAGAAATTGTGCTGTCAAACAACGGTTCGAACAACACCATGCAAACCATGTTTGAACAACCTCAAACACGCCCCCTTTTTTAATTACCTTTTGATTTAAGGGATATTTTGGAGTTTCCATATTATGTGGGGGTAGATGAGTGGTATGTGGGGTACAAAAAAACCCTTTTTAATTATCACTACCCCTAAAGTCTCTATTCAAATTATAGTCCATCCAAAATTATTTGCACTAAGGATAAAAAAGTTTAATTCATTAATAACTAGATCACTGGTGACGTGGATGGACCACTAAACTTTAGCAAAGATGATATCTAGAATTCAACCAGTGAAAATAATTGTGCCTTTCATTTGTTAAAAAAAAGGGTGTTATTTTTCGTACCCCCCTCATTCCCTACTACACCCCATTTTTCCATAAATGCCAATAATACCCTGTGTTTTTAAAAAAAAAATTTAAAATTTTGAATTACCTCAAAATAAGGTAATTCCGGTTCAAAAAAATTAAATTTTCGAATTACCATTTTAGAGGTAATTAGGTTCATAATTTTAAAAATTTGAATTACCTCTAAAAATGGTAATTAGAAAATTGTATTTTTTTGTTTTTATATTAAATTAATATTTAAACGCGTTTTATTTTGGAAATATGATACTGAATCGGTTTATGATTTAAATAGCAATATGTCAAAATATATAAAATGAGCAACATAAAAAAATATAATGTACAAATACAACTACTATGGGTCCAAAATGTTTAACAATGATGAAAATAAGCACGTGAAGTGGGTGAGCGGCGACATCTAAGGCATCCCGGTCAATCTGTTTGCTCTCTGCACCTCTCTCCTCATATGTCTGCAGGACAACAGGCTCTCGATGATATGGTGGATCCCGGTGCCGCTCTGGCCGTGGCTCGCTCGCTGCGCTGGGTGCAGCACGAGCAAGACGCACTCAGTTTACTGGCGATTGTACCAAGGAAGGTAATCGGATCGCACTCGCCGTGGTAGCCCGCCACTCTACTAGCCCGCCAAAATGTCGCGCGCCGAATCGATACATCAAGAACCCCTGTATGATCTGTCGCGCGAGGAGCATTACGAAAATGGGTGCTCTGTGGGATCCTCTGTAGTAGCCGCCCGAATCGCCAACGCTGCATGCGGCATGTAGGGAATAAGCGTCATCGACCCAAAGCAACCCGACCTCACGGCAACGAGATATGTTCGACAAAGGAACATCTTGCTGTGGTCATCATAAGGGGTGAGGATGACATCCCACCGCAGCAGAGCATCTATCCGCGCCTAAAGTCCACCAACTTTACTTTATCCGACTTCTTGTTCCCCACCGGTGGTACGTGGTGCGATCGTCCTAGCTAACACTTTCCGACCAACGGCCGTGGGAAAGTGCTCGTAGATCCAAAGATTGAAATAGTTAAATTAAAAAATAATCAGTTATTAATATATGTTAAATTTAATTAAAAGTTTTAAATTAAAAAAATAAATAAATGATTACCTGGAGCAGTGTCGAGTATCCGCCGAACTGCTTGGTCGTATAAAAGACCGCTTTCGTCAGCTGGGTGTAGAGGTAACTAAGAGCAGCTATACCCCAAGACCACTGGCCACCTTCCTGAAGATCCTGAAGCAGATACATCCACCTCACCGCACTAATGTGTGACTCTTGTCGGCCGAATGGTGGTGCCTATCGAGGAAGAGCATGTAGCCGCCGTGCGGCACCGCTCATAAGCACCCCGTGCCATGTTCGCCTTGTAGGCGTCCTCTACACAGGAGATCCTCAGATACTGCCCCCTGTTATCCTTAAGCTCCTGGATGACAGTAGCCTGATCCATGCCCAAACGATCCACAGCCATGTGAAAAGCCTCAACAGAATCAAAATCTGGCTTGTGGTCCAATGGGGTGCCATCCAATGCAAGTGTGGAGCGGCACGCGCCACATCATCCAAGGTGACTGTCATCTCCCCCGAAGGGCATGTGGAATGAAGCAGGTCTCGGGATGCCACCTCTCCTGGCGGATATCAACTCATGGTTGATTCCCCTCGAGGTGTGTGATGTCCAACTCGAAAGCTTAGCGAGACGCAACCGTGCTCTGCACCGTGGGTGGTGGTCGATGGGTCTAATTTTAGAAAACTTACGGCCGTGAGATACAACCTTTAGTTTAGAAATGAAAAAAATTCAAATTAAACCAAACGTTATTAAAAATAAGTAATTAATTGTTGTTAAGTAAAATTAAAATAAAAAATTAAAATATTACCTCGCCTCTATCTATCCAGGACGCGGTCGTATCCCGTGTAAATATAAGGGTGTGTGCTCCACAGTGGGCAAAATGAACCTCCTCCTCCTCAACCTCCTCCCCAACCTCCCCTCCTCAACCTCCTCCCGAACATCCTCCTCCTCGGCCTCCTCCTCCTCAACCTCCTCCCCGAACCTCCTCCAAAGCCTCCCAACCGTCATGATACATCTCTGGGTGCTCTGTTGGTGCCGCGCATATGGTACTCATAATCGGGGTGGTCTTCTATCCATTGCTCATACATGGGCGAGTGCCGCTGCGAGGCTCGAGCTCGAGCTCAACCATCTCTACCACTCTGCGGGCTCTCTCGCGCTCGGCGCTCGAAGCATGCCCAGCGACTCACGAGCCTCGTAAAGTGTCCGGAGAAGAGTATCGCTACTCTCGCCTCCTCGAGAATCTTTGTGCTGCGTCGTCGGTTTGCGGGTCTTTGCTCCGAAGACTCTGCTCGCTCTCTACGTTGTCCGATCGTCTACTCGCCCTTTGTTAAAAAAATGTAATTAGAAAATATTAAAAATTGAAAAAAAAAAATTAGTTTTTCGAATTACCTAGTAATTAGAAAAATTCGAAATACCTCGAAGTGAGGTAATTAGGTTCATATTCTGAACAGGAATTACCTCACTACGAGGTATTTCGAAAATTCTTCGAATTACCTAGTAATCAAAAACCCATTCAATTTACTTACTTTTTCCGAAATTGTGAAATGTGAAATGTGAAATGTGATTTTTGTAAATTTTCAGGGGTATTTTGTCCAATTGGGAAATTATGGGGGTGTGGTAGGGAAGGAGGGTCTGAAAAATAACACCCAAAAAAAATTGCCCCTTTCCGTTTATGATGTTTGTCTCGGGTATGATTGTGAGGGATTTTGGAAGGGAAAACTTAAAAAGATTAGTCTATATTTTAATATATATTTAAAATTTAGAAAAATAAAAAGAGCAACATGATAGATAACAATATAACATTTTTAATCACACTTTATTTATATTTAGATGCATTTTATAGCTTCCTCAATTTAAAATTAAAAAATATGTCCTCTCATCCCAAACACACCCTTAGATTATTGCACCATTTCACACATGACTCTTGTCTCCTAATTATTTTATGCATTGGCATTAAACTTCTATTTTTTTATAAACAAATATTAGTTGTTAACTAGTTAGAAAGAAGAGAAAGTGTTAGTTTTTAGGATTCGATCGAGTAGTTAATAAATATAAAATGAAATATAAGAATATTTTTAATAAATAAGGGAGAGGTTGCAAGATTAATAATTTTTGATTCATTTATAAAAGGATAAATAAAAAATAATTAAAATATTAAGAGTAAAAAAGAGAAATAAAATATACGAGATAAACTCTTTTTTTAGATATGAGAAAACGAGATAGACTCAAATATAATTCAAGTTAGAAATTCGGAAATGAGAAACATAATTAAAATTAGAAAAACTTTGTAAACTAGTGAAAAGACTTCCATAAACTAATACTAGTTACCAAATACATGCAAGCTAAAATTTTATTCGCTGTAAGGAGGTAGTATCTGCTAATTGCGGTTTCATTTTATGCCAAATTTTGAATCAGATACATTAACTTTAATTGACTAATTTTTACTTATATTCGGTAATGGAGAGAGTATCTGCTAATTGTGGTGTCATTTTACCAAACTAACTAACTCTTTTAATCAAACGTTCTTCTCTTGGAAAATTTTTGAGCTAGCCAAAAGAATAAAATAAAGATGCACATGTAAAGGATAATAATTCATTTGACAGCGATATAATAATACTCTGGAAATTTAGAATATATATCTTCCTGTCCATCCAACAACTAACCAAATTAACAAGTTTGGGTTGGTCCATGTTGGAAAATTCAAAACATACTATTCTAAGCTTTTGCTTGTTTGGTACGCACGTCAATACCTAGTCGCTTATTATTTCATTAGAACCAATCAATATGCTTCATTATCAACAGCCATGTCTTGAAAACATTATTAAGAGGTGATCAAAGGTCAACGTCTATTTTCATAGCTTAATTAATTAATAAAACTCTCGTTAGGAAACAAATGGGATGGATAATGGATCGCTGAGAATCAAATGAGAGAATCATTCAGTTTGAATACAGGAGTTCATAAGTAGTAAAGCTAAAAAAAGTAGTAAAGCTGTCTATACGAGGCCTCCACCTCTCCTCTCTCTCTCAAAATCAATTATTCCTATCTATTACTCTCTGCGTTCTTAATTTTTAATACTTTTTGCTTGTTACACATAGATTAAGGTATAATTAATTTGTATTGGCAAAGTACTAAAATACTCTTTGTAGTTGTTTTAGGATAGTTGAAATCAAAATAAAAGAGTTCAACCCATTAAATAGATTTTCAATCTTCGAATGATTAGTATTCACCATCGTCGTGGTGGATGCATTAGTTTACCAATAAATAAAAGAGTTAATAGTTGCATTGAGTCTCTAAAAGACCCACTAAATATAAGTGGTATGTTTGGAAAAGTTTTGTGAATTGTATATTAGGTTTTCAAAAGTACTATTGTTTTCAAGTAATATCTATCCAGACGTAGGTAGTTCCCAGATCTTGTGAAACCTCACATCAATATATTTTGTCCGGACGTGATACACTGATTCTTTGCAAAGTAAATGGCACTCTGACTATTACAATACAACTGCACTCCACCTTACTCCCAATTTCTTCACTAATTCTGTAAGCCATAAGGCCTCTTTGGCAGCTTCAGCTACTTCCATGTACTCTGCTTTAGTTGTTGACATTATCACTATGGATTGAACTGATGATTTCCAGCAGATAGGTCTACATGCAAGAGTAAAAACATGACCCGTTGTAGACCTCCTATCATCTATATCACCGGCATAGTATGAATCACCATATCTAAAAACTGAAGGATCACCCCTTTCACCACTAAATATGATATCATGACCTAATGTACCCTTTAAGTACCTGAAAATCCACTAGTCTGCTTCCCAATTATGCTTTCCTGGTTTATACATAAACTTGCATACTTGATTTACAGCTTGTGTCAAATCTGGTCTAATGCATACTATAGCATACATTAAACAACCAACAAAACTGACATAAGGAACCTTTGACATGTATTCAACTTCTGCATCTGTCTTTGAACACTGATCCAACGAGAACTTAAAGTTATTAACTAATGGAGTACTCACAGTCTTCCAATTGCTCATGTCAAATCTGTCTAGCACCTTTTCAACATAGTTTTTTTTTTAGAGAGCCATAATTTTGTAGCACTCTTATCCCTATGATTTTCTATCCCAAGAATATTCCTAGCAGCACCGAACATTTTGCCCTTTCAGTTAGCGACCTGTTAATTCTTTGTACAACACCATTCTATATTGTGGTGTCTGCAGAAATTGAATACATCCAAATCTGAGTGTTCGCACAAAATTTTTGGAATTTTGAATTAGTGTACTCTGTCCCGTTATCTGACCGCAAATACTTGATTTTTTTACCTGTTTGATTCTTTACTTTTGTCTACAACAATAACTAACCAATAATTACTGATGATCTACTGCCACCTATACACTGGTTTTTTGGACATTTAATTTACACTTGCATTTGCATCCGCAACTTCTTTAGAAACCAATCAGAAACTGCTCTCAACTTCCACGCGTTGCAAAATATTTCAAATTCCGGCTTGAAACTACCTTGAGAATCGCTTTGCACCTCCAAAGTCTTTAATGTTTCAAAGTGTCACTCACTTGTTGGCGTGTCCCCTTCCCTTATTTCAACTTTGAAATTTGCTTTAACGGTTACCACTCATTCATTCAATCATTTTCTTTAAAATATTCAAACAATCCTCCATTTCATCTCATACCACCGATTAAGTTTTATTTTTATTGGTGAACAATCCTCTCTAAAGAGATCTCCTAACACCTAAAGTCTAATTGAGTATCTTCAAATTAAAAAAATGTCTTCCAATACAACCCATTCTTTAAATAAAAAGAACCGCCACCTTATTAATAAATTGAATTTAACCCTTCAAATGAGGCAAGGGGAACTATAAATAAACCTGATATCTAATCAAACAGAATCACCAAACCAAAGCAACATCAATTCAACGAAAATGGATCATCGGTGTAGCATCATGTGCATGCCATTGATGTTCTTCTTCATGGTGGGAATGAGTACTGTAATTAGCTTTGTAGATGCGCAAGTCCCCGTTTGTGCTAATTCGTTAGTGCCATGCATGGACTACATTAACTCCACTAACCCACCAGACATTTGCTGCAATCCAGTCAAAGAAATAAGCGCAACCCAGAAAACCTGTTTTTGTAGTGTCATGTCTCCTGGTTTACTTGAAAGTTTTGGCATCAATACCACCCAGGCTTTACGACTTATCGACTCCTGTGGTGTTGACTTCGATGTCAGCATCTGCAAAGGTACTACTATTACGAGCTCGGATCCTCTATTGCTTCTGCACGGTGTAGTAGGCAACAAAACTGTTAGATTTAAAGAGTACGTTCTTTCTAAATCTAACGGTTTTGCTGTCTGCTGCACTGTGCATAGGCGGCACATGATCTAGATCCTACTACTACTATGTATTGCCGTTGTTGCTTTTTACTACTTTGCTTGGTTGAAATGAAGCAACCATGTTTTGAATTTCTTCACGCTGTAGACCTATCTATGCCTTCTGCAACCTACTTAATTAAGAATACCATTACACAACATTTTCAAAAAATCTTTGAAGGAACTTTAAAATGGGTGCTTTGTAGCGTGGTGGATGGATGAACTAAGTCTCTCAGTTATGTACTAATTGGCTATAAAATATAATATAAAATATTAAGACTGATTAAGATTTTATACGGTCAACTTTGACTGGTATACCGGTGAGAGATTAGTTGATCTCTCATTCTAAAATTCACCTTTAAAATAAGTTGTTTTAATTCCAGACTTAAAAAAATACTTTTATTTTGATTTATAGCTAAAAATATGAAAAATCATTAATTAATTCTCTCAATTTTTAATTTTTGAAAAGGAAAATCTCTCAAATACATAAGTTAAAAACAAGCATGCATTATTATAGAGTTTTTTTTTTTTTGACAACCATGCATTATTATAGAGTTGGTGGTCGTTTTCAATATATTGATATATTGATTGGAATCCTTTATCACTGTATTCCAAGCTCTTGTCCCCTTTTCAATGCTTATAAATGGAGCTGAAAGGTTATCATGTATCTCAAAATCCTATTTTTTATTTTGTCTTGCTTCTAAATGCTCTTCTGATTATGCTACGAACGGTTGCTGTAAACTTTTTTACACCCGCAACTAATAATAGTTTATGGTATCACTGACATATTATAAAGTAGTTTTCTAGTTGACTCAATTTTTATACAGTAAAGTAAAAAAATTGATTTGTGGTGGTTGTCGGGCTTTATTCATCAATCAACTATAAGTTTATTTATGTGTATTTTCCTATTAATGCATTGATATCCCAGAAATTTATTTTATTGTTTTGAAAATTTCAGTGTCCTCTTCAGCTCCACCTCCTTCGGTGCAAGTGCAACCCCCAGGTAAGAAGCTGCCCAACTTAATTTTTTCGTTTAACGATCATAAAAATATTCATACATGATGTACGGATACTTTTATGATCGTTCTTATCGTTAAAAATACTAGTTACATTCGAATCTTCACTAAGAACTAATGAAGACTTCTCTTAGCTAGTTTACTTTTTACTTAGCCTCCTAAAGTATCACATGAATTTTTCTGAATTTTTAAAATATTATCTTTTTTTCCTACTGAAAGTATTATTCTTTGAGTTTAAATTTTAAAAAAATAACGCGAATGTATTATATATTTGTCAATAATACTATGTTTTTACTCATTTGTAGCAACACCTGGAGACGACGCAGGAGGAGCGGGTAATATCACTTTCACTGGGCTAGGTCTTGTGATGTTCATTTGGGCCTATGAGTTTTTTCATTAGGAAGGTGGTGTTTATTCTTCATAAACACCTACATATATTGCACTTAAAAATCCTTTCCATTATTGAATGTATTTTCATTGCATTAGCTAGTCTGTCATGTCATATAGTTGTATTTTATCCCCCGCATTGTCAATGTTGTTAATTTTTTTTCATCAAAATGAGGAGTTTAACTCCATTCTAGTAGTATTTGTTGTATGAAGTAAGAGAAAAAAAACATCACAATAAATGAGATAACAATTATTTAATTTACAATTTTCTTATTTAATTACAATTATTTATCTATTTTAATGACAAGTCAATTTTCATCGAGAAGATGCTTATATTTCCTTTTTGTTGTGGAATTTCCACACGAGGTTTGATGTATGGCGTCGTGATAGTAACAAATTGAGGCATATTGAATTCAGAGCTATTGTCAATTTAGATGGTTTTAGTTTTGGTTACAAATTCGATAGAAATTTGTGAATCCATGGTTCAACTTGGAATTTTAACACAAACAACCAGGTATTCTAAAGAAGTTATCTAGTTTTAAATATGTTTTCCGTCTCTAGCAAATATAACAATTTTTTGAACAATTAGATGCATTTAATGGTTCAGATTTTCTGACTGTATTAAATGCACCCAAAAATGATTGCACACAAACTTGATCCCTTACATCATCAACCTCCATTCCCATATTAGAATGGATCAACACTTGTTTGTTATTGGCAAAGATCTATAAATCATCTTGAGAACTTTTTTATTAGTGGCTAAAACATAATCCAAAACATCACATTGTGAACATCAAGGAGAATTTGCAGTGTTCTGTTTGTTTGGATGATTGCAAAGTTGGTTCTGAAGCTAAAGAGATGGCAGGTATGTCTGGCCTTAATAGCCCTCCTGATGACATGATCAGCCTGCTAGACGCTTATCAATCAGCGGAAGTGGGATGTCCTGGACGTAGTCAGACTGCCATAAGCACCTATGACCTATCTTGCATGTAAGGTACATCAATGTCATCCCATGAAAAATATCCTCTATAAAGAACAATCTTTTCAAACTCTCTGGGTCTGTTTGATTTGCAACCGACGATCTTTGAGACAGTAGAGTCATCAATTTTGGCCCAAATTTAACGGGCCGCCCACGGGCCCAATTTTTGGTTGGTAGGGCTCAAAAATGGAGGCCCAAAACCAGCGGTAAGTTTTTGGCCCACCCATTGGCCCAATCAAATTTATGGTGGTAGGTAAAGCTAGCCACTGTGGTAGTGGGCTAGCCCATGGGCGATTTGTTTTTAATATTTTCAATCTAACAAAAAAACTAAATTTCACTTGAGTGTTAATAACAAAAAAATATATTCCACTAAAAAAATACATTCCCATTTTTCTTTATTTTCTATCCTTTTATTTAACTAAATATTAATTCCCTCCCAAAACCAAAAAGTTCCTCCCAAAACCAAAAAGCCACTCTATCTTCAAGTTCCAAGTTGTTATAACACAAGTTGTTATAACATGATAATATATGTATCTCAAGTTGTTATACGGTTATAACATGATAATATATTTTATTGGCTTAAGTTATTTTTATTCTCTCTTGAGTTGTTATACTCGGTTATCTCAAGTTGTGATTGCTCTCTGCTAAGTTCTAACTCTTCATTGTTTTGCATGTCTAACTCTAGGAATACCGTAAAGAAAAGAGACAAAAGACTTCTAATGATGGTAAGTCTCAATTGGAAATATATTTAAATGAGCCATGTCTTGATGGGAATGAGATTGACATCCTCCAATATTGGAAGATAAACAAGTGTCGATTCCTCAACTTGCAACTATGGCTTGTGACTTTCTTAGCATTCCAATCACAACAAAGAGCTTCCACGAATCTTCATTTAGCATCGGGGGTCGTATCTTGCATAAATATAGAAATTGCTTACTTCCTGAAACTGTGCAAGCCCTCATTTGCACGCGTAATTGGTTGCACGGCTATAAAGAAGTTGGACCATCTGGCCAAAATTCTAAAAATTCAATGATTTGTGGCCCATTGGGCTGGCCCATTGGGCCACAGGCTTTGGTCGGGCCGGGCCGGGCCGTAAAATATGTAGCCCATTCAAATATTGGGCGGTGCCGCCCACCCACCAATGTTGTTTGGCCCAACGGAACGGGCGGCGGCCGGCGGGCGCTTGGCCCATTGACAACTCTATGGGCGGAGACGACCTTTGGACAAACTTTTGTCCAGCACATTGTTTGGTGAACAATGGACATCACAAGCAACAAAAAGGAAATTTTACTATAATTCTCTTTCTAACGTTTATAATGATTTTATATAATATATATTATAATGTAATTAACAAGTTATAAAAAATGTACGATGGAGAGATGGAAGAGAGAGAGAGAGAGATGAGGAAGAGATCGAGGTTGTAACGCCCCAAATTTTATTAGAAATTATTTGGAGTTGATTTGATAGGGTAGTGGACCAAATTGGAGAGTTTTGACATAGGGACCATGTTGAGAAGGACTAAAATTGATGTTATAAATACTTAATATAAGATGATGATGATTATTATTATTATTATTATTATTAATATTATTATTGTTATTATTAAAAGCAAGTTTCTAGGGAAAACCAAAGTGGTTATAGGAGGGAGGAAAAGTAGTATCTGGTTGGGAATTAAAAATCAAATTAAAAAGGGTTAGTTATTAGAAACTTGGAGAGAAAGAAAAGAAAAGAAGAAAGGAAGAGAGGGAGCGTGAGAGAGAGAGAGAGAGAAGGAGGAGAAGGAGTTAGCGCAAAGGGAAGGGAGAGAAAGAGAAGAGGAGATCGTCGTGTTGCTGTAGTTACTCGTCGGTGCTCTCATACGTCTTCTACGGAGCTTACGTATTCGAGGTAAGGGGAGTCTCGCATTATAAGGGTTTATATAATGGTTAGTATGTAGGAGGGTAGTTCTATGATGCTTAGGTGATGTTTGTTGATACGTTTGAATGAGGCATGCAAATATATGTGTTATTGATTGATTTGTTGTATTGATAATTGACTTGTTGTGTTGTTAATTAAATTGAGATGTTGTTGTTATTGATCGATTTGTTGTATTGATAATTGATTTGCTGTGTGTTGATTAAATTGAGATGTGTTGTTATGATAAACCACTTGTTGAATTCAAATTGGTGACTTCTATGTTAATCGGTGTTAAGGGGAATATGAGGATAAATGTGCATATAAGGTATGTGTTGTAATGGTTCAACAAGAATTGAGAGAGAAAATGTAATGATTGTCGGGTGTTTGGGGATTTGTGCGAATAGATCGAAAAATTGGTGATTTAAGGTGGATCGAAATTGATGTTGTTGTCTTTCTAAAATTAAGAGTTGCTGTCACTGTTTTATTGTTGCTGTTTTACAAAAAATGGGCTGCTGTTTTTATGTTGTAAGTGTGTTGTTACTGTTTTTATAAAGTGGATATTTTTCAACCAGAATCCGATTGAGGTGTTCTAAAATGCGTTGGAAAGCTTATTCAGAGGCCTAACTGAATATTCTATTTTTAAGGCAAAATAAACTGTCTTATTGTTGCTGTTTTTACTGTCATCTTTCTGTTGTTCTAGCGCACCAAAAGTTGCTGTTTTTGCTGTTATCTTTAGACCTGAGCTGTCGTTTTTATGAAGAAAAATACTTGCTTTGTTTGAGAACCGAACTTTCTGCGTTATGTAAATGAAAAGGGCGCGTTAATGTGGCTGTCTTTATAAGTAAAAAGGACTGATGTTTACTACTTTGAAAATATGTGGTTTTCTAAATTTAAATGTGACGTTTTTCTAAATTTAAATTCGTGGTTACTCAGAATTTTAAATGTGTTGTTACCCGACTTTTAAATGTGATGTCTTCTTGATTTTAAATGTGATGTCTCCTTATTTTTAAAGGTGTCATTCTATTATTTTTAAAGGTGTTGTTCTCCTATTTTAAAGTGTGTTGTTCCTTAAATTTAAAGTCATTGTTTTCCCACAAATAAAGTGTTGTTTTCTCAAATTCAAGAAATTTTTTTGCTTAATATAAAAGTGATGTTTTCCTAAATTGAAGTGTCTTTGTCCTTCTTAAATTAAGTCTTGCTGTTTCTTAAATGTAAAGGTGCTATTTCGCCATATTTTAAAGTGTTGTTTCCCTATCTTTCAAGTTCTTTGTTTCTACAATAATTGTTGTTGTTTAGCGCTTAATTGTCGATGCTTCTATGTTGCGATGTCCAATGTATAAAACTAATGATAAATATAACGACGTGTCAATTATGCCAAGTTACCTATGATGATGTGAGTGTGTTGTGTGTTGACTAAATGATGATGTGAAGTTGATGTGAGTGTGTTGTGTGTTGACTAGATGATGATGTGAAGTTGATGTGAGTGTGTTGTGTGTTGACTAAATGATGATGTGAAGTTGATGTGTGGGTCATTATGACCAGAGTGATGATAATAATATTGTTGGGTCGGTTATGGCCAAAAGCGACGTTGATGAAGTTGTATCATGATGAATTAGTTGTTGATGTTGTTGAGTGATTAGATGAGTGATGCATAGGGTCTCATACATGTCATACTGCATTCAGCACGATATGGGTGCGCGGCGGAGCTATGCTCAAAGCGGCGATAGCGGCGATTGTATTTTGAGTGCGGTAGGAGCTATGCTCAAAGCGACGATAAGCGACGATTGTATTTTGGGCTGCGGCCGGAGCTATGCTCAAAGCGACGATAAGCGACGATTGTATTTTTGCGACGATGGTACCTCATGCATATGCCCGGCGACGTGGGTTGCATTTTCATATATGTGCATTTAAATGATGTAGTTGCTTGTGATGTGTTTTTGATGTTGGTTGCCGATGTTGTTCTGTGATGGTTGTAATGTGACGTTAAGTGTGCTGTGGTAGTTAGATATTGTCCTCTAATATATTGATTATTATCTATGCTCTTATGCTGTTTGAAGACTCACCCTTTCTGCTTGGAATGTTGCTCTATTGTGGCAACGCTGCAGGTAACCGCGAGTGAAGGTTCTGCTGCCTTCTTTATTAGCTGTTGGGAGGTTGTCGAGTCGCTCTCTGATACTGTAGCACCTAGGGGGCGTAGTCGGATTGTTAATGAACTAATTAACTGTATGAATTATTTATTTTGATGATTATGAGACGTGTTTGAGTGGACTAGTGAGTCATTGTTATTTCCGCTGTGATAAGATTATTTTGAAATTTAAGTTTTGTGACGATTGCGTTGCTGCACAAACTTTGATGGTGCAGACGATGAGTTTTTGCTTATGACGATGTGGCATTTCCTTTCTATCAAATAAATTTATATTTTTGAAAATGAAATTACTCTGATAATGACGTGTAAATTAAGGGGTAGAAAGGGGGTGTTACAGAGGTCATGAGATGAGAAGATACAAGAGAGGTAGAGAGGAGGGATAGAAAGAGAGATGAAGGAGATGGGTCATGAGATGAGAAAGTACTAGAGAGGTAGAGAAAATGATAGAGAATAATGAGATAGGAGGGAGAGGAAGCAGGAAAGGGAGAGGGAGAGAGAGAAAGAAGAATAGATAAGAGAGAGAGAGAGAGAGGGGAGAGAAAAAAATTATTGAATAGGAAATAAAAATAATATTTTGGTATTTTTTTTGAGTGATCGGAAAATTGTATTGCGGGACAGAAAGTTGTACCGTGGTTTTGTACGTGAGGTACAGGAATTTGGGTATTTGTCTAGTCCCTTGCCCTCATTTGTGTCCAGTACTGTGAACAGTTTTCAAATCAAACAGGGTACAACTAGAGTTGTTCAGTCCAGTCCCTTACTGCATAGCGAATCAAACGCACCCTCTGAATTGCATGTGGTCGTCCCAAGGGTCAGTCTCAGCCTAAACCTCCTCCCCCATAAGCTGCTCAGGATTAGGAGCCTCATAAAACACTCTCTGATCCTGCTCGGCCTCCTGCTCCTACTCAGCGCGACCTCATCCTTGGACACGTCTTTGTCGTTCAGAAGCGTGACCGACTATCCTATTCTGAGTGTGAACACTAACATGTATATCTTCAAGTTCACCACCGCCAATTGTCAGCTGACTGTGATGACTGCCATCTCAAAAATATAAATATAATAATTAATAAAACAAATATAATAATTAAAAAAATGCCTTATGGATTTACCATAAAGACATAAATCTGGAAGGAACTTTTCCAACTTCCTATAAACACCCAAAGTAAGACAAATCCAGAAGTATTTTTGTGTTCCGGATTTGTCACGTAGGGATAAATCCGGATCAAAAATAATTTCTGGATTTGTCTTACTCACATGTTTTTGGGGGAATTTAACTACGAAAATATAAGAAGATGACAATTTCAGATCAATCATACTTTCGAATTTGTCTTCTTTAATTTTTCCATAAATTTTATAACTACAAAAATATAGGACAACAATAGTTCCGGAAAAAACTAAGATTTTCACTTACTTAATCTTCAATCCGGAATTCTGGCAATGAGGTGATTCTGAGAAGGTTTTTAAAAATGTGAGGGGTAAAATTGCGTTTTTGGGTAAAAAAGGAGAGTAGAGTGTCTAATAGGGGGTATGAAAATCATGACGCTTATTATGTTGATATAGACATGGACGGATTAAGATTCTCTCCTTCCACTCTCCCAACATCTCCCTCATTCCTTGCTATCTCTCTCTTACTTTACTTCTCTCTCATCATTTATTTATTAATGAGAGAGAGTTAAAGTAAGAGAGAGATAGAGATGTTGGGAGAGTGGAAGGAGATGATCCAACCTCGACTTGGACCGTTGATGAAATATTCAGTTGAATTTTATTTTATTTTTAAAACTTTTTAAAATTTTATATGCATTTATATTTATTTATTTATATTTATTTATTTATATGCGTATTATCCGGAATATCTGTATTTTGTTACTAACAGCAAAAAATTGTAAAAAAATGATGAGGTAAATCCGTATTAAATGATTCAAACGCGTCAATGATATTGATATATAGGAGTACTACACATTACCTTACGGCCGTACGTAGCGGTGAAATCAAGCAAGCAGAAAAGAAAAAGAGTACTCCCTACTAGTCCTAGTCCTAAAAGTCAAAACCCTCGCGCCTCCCTCCCTCTCTTCTCTCTCTCTCTCTCTGAAAGTGAAATGGAGAACAAATCCTCCTCCTTATTGCCATCCACACCTGGTAAACTGAAACAAGAAAAATACTACCCACACCCCCCTTTCAACAATTACCACCGCATCAGATTTTCTAAACTCACTCTTTGGTCCACCATTTTCCTCGTTTTCATCTTTTTCTACTTTATCTTCTCTCATCCTAACCCTCCTACTTCTTCTTCTTCCACTTCCACTCATAATTCCTGGGGTGGACCCGAATGGGAAAAACGGGTCACTAAATCCGCCCGTCGTAACTCTCCTTCCGCCCTCACCGTCCTCGTTACCGGCGCCTCTGGCTTTGTCGGGACACATGTTTCCCTCGCTCTCAAACGCCGCGGCGACGGTGTTCTCGGCCTTGATAATTTCAACCGCTATTATGACCCTAACCTCAAACGTGCTCGTCAGAAATTACTCTCACGCGCTGGCGTCTTCGTCGTTGAAGGTGATATCAATGACTCTGTTCTCCTTCATAAACTCTTCGATGTTGTTCCTTTCACTCACGTTATGCACCTCGCGGCTCAAGCCGGTGTTCGTTACGCTATGCAAAACCCTAATTCTTATGTTCATAGCAACATCGCTGGTTTCGTTAGTCTTCTAGAAGCTTCCAAAATGGCAAACCCTCAACCAGCAATCGTCTACGCTTCTTCAAGTTCCGTATACGGTTTGAATACGAAAGTTCCTTTTTCGGAGAAAGACCGAACCGATCAACCGGCGAGTCTCTATGCAGCAACTAAAAAGCTGGTGAAGCAATCGCACATACTTATAATCATATCTATGGTCTTTCCATTACAGGTTTGCGTTTCTTCACTGTTTATGGTCCTTATGGTCGTCCTGACATGGCGTATTTCTCTTTCACAAAGGATATTTTAAAAGGGAAACAAATTACAATTTTTGAATCTCCTGATGGTGGAAGTGTTGCTAGGATTTTACCTATGTTGATGATATTGTGAAGGGTTGTTTAGGGGCTTTGGATACTGCTAAGAAAAGTACTGGTAGTGGTGGAAAGAAGAAGGGGCCTGCACAGTATAGGATTTTCAATTTGGGTAATACTTCCCCTGTGCGTGTTACTCAGCTTGTTGATATATTAGAGAAGCTTCTGAAGGTGAAGGCAAAGAGGAAGGTTGTGCCTATGCCTAGAAATGGAGATGTTAGGTTTACTCATGCAAATGTTAGCAGGGCGGAAATGGAGCTTGGTTACTTGCCAACTACTGATTTGGAAGCTGGACTCAAAAAGTTTGTGAGATGGTACATTGATTTTTACTTTCCCTCTAAGAACAATATTTCCCTCTAAGAACAAGAGTAATAGGTGATTTCTTTCATCTTCTTATGCTGCTGCTTAACATTCTCTCATGATGTATCTACCACTACTAAAATAGCGCCTATTTCTCTCCCTTGTATTGGACAAGGGGAGTGAAGAACAATTACTACGATCGTCTCTTTATCTTTAATTTATATCATCATAGTTTAATTTAGTCTTCTTACCTATAGGGAAGAACAATTAGTACAATGGTCGCTTTATATCAAAGTTTATTTTAATCTTCCTACCTATATGGAAGAAGACTTAGTACAATGGCCGTTTTATCTTTAATTTTATATCCTAGTTTATTTTAATCTTCCTACCTATGTATGCCTTACTTTTAGTCTTTGTTCAGTTTTTGATTGAGACCAATTTGATATTCCTCTCTTTTCTTTTCTAGTTTTCAATTGAAATCATTGGCATTTAATGGGAACTATTAGCTGCTTTGTTTTGTTAGATTAGTAGTCTTATGAGTCTTCCTTCACTTGGATAGAGTATAGAACTAGGGCACCAACTCTAAACTTAAGCCAGGATTACATTAGTTACTTAGCATATATCATTCGCAATGCTCTTATGTGCTAGACCTAGACTATCACTTTGTATATACATATTGAGAAATGATATGATGTGAGAGAAATTCCACTCTTGAACTTCCTCTTCTATCCTCCCTTTATTGTATTGTGAACGGTAAACACACATTCTTTTTCTTGTTTGATAGATTGTGATTAAGATTTAAATAGATTGTAATGTGATATAAGAGAATCCATTACCATAAGTATGTAGCCTTTCTTGCTTTTGTGTATTCATGTTGTTTGGTGCTAGCAATAGCTTGTTGATGAATCATCAAGGAAAAATACTTTTGTTGTGAAATGGGATTGGAATAGTTCAACATGTTTCCTAGAAACTAATCTTTTCATAGGTGGGACGGACTAAGCGGCAGAGTTTGGCATGTTGGCTAAGAGTCGAGTTGATTTAGTTGGGTGAAGAGTATGTTATCAACACAATGTCTTTATTGTTGAAAAAAACACAATGTCTTTAAAGTTCGCTTCCCTTTTGGTATTCTATATACTGTTAAATATTTATCAACTCGCCAAATTTGTGTGGCCATTGAAAGTATATGGTTCTATGCGCTTCTGTAGTCATATAAATTTTAAATGAAGCACTGGCAATTCTCAGTGTTCTTAACTAGTCCTAGACAAAGAGCGTCATTGAGAATTGCAACAGCTTGTTGATGAACACTGAGAATTGAGAACACTGAGAACACTTAGGTTAATTGTAATGAGTGGCTAATGATTGTAGCCTTCATTTGCTTATTTAAGTCACATTCAACAAATTGAGTCATGTTGATACTAATGAAGATTTCTGGAAGAAGATTTGGAAGTGTAATGCTCCTGAAAGGGTGCGGTCCTTTCTTTGGCGTATGGCCCATGAGAGGCTTCTTACAAAGGTTAGAAAGCACCGTATGGGTCTTGGGGATGATCTTTGTAATCACTGCTACAATGAGTCTGAAACGGTGGTACACGCCGTTCGTGAGTGTCCTCTTGCTATGAATTTGTGGATGGGTTTGGTTAGACCGAATAGAAGTGATTTCTTCTTGGGTGATATCAAATATTGTTATCCTCCTGCCTCTCAACCATCAAGGACAAACGTTGAAATAATCCAACGATTCAAAGGTTAAAAAGAAAAATAACAATAAATTGATTGTATAGAATCCTTTTTTTTTTGACCGGAAGAATCCATTTAAAAAAAAGAATCCATTTTTTTCTCACCAACTGAACCCGTTTTGTCCCTAACGCACGAGAACACTACGATGACGATGAGACTGTGGCGCCATTGTGATCTGCGGCGACGGCGACATTATTTTTGACCCGCGCTATCTATAATTAAATTTTTTTTCTCAATTTCATATATTTTTTTTAACAAACAGACAGATTGTCCGAATTTATTTAAAAAAATGAAAAAAGAATAGAGAAAAGTGAAGGGGGGACTAGATCAAAACTCTTGCCAACAGAAAAGATCAAACCATAACAAAAATAGATAGCCCTTTACAGAGCCCCTAAAACATCGCCGCCTACAGGCTAGACTATAAACCAAGCTAACATGCAAAAATTTAGATAAACGGTTGAGACCAACCGGTCGCTGGCTAGAGGAGAAAAGCAGAAGATTTAATAACCTTCAATTTCATACTTCTTTTGTGATGCATCATCAAAATGAGAAGAAGACAGATTTGTTGTGTGTTTAATTAGCCAAAATTTAGACAAATTTCTAAATCGTGCAAATATAGAAATTTAGGACTTAGCAAATTCTTCACTAGAAAGCAATGTTTTGAAAACCAAACCGGACAATGAATCGGTGAGAATTTCGAGTCATGGTTCAACCGTTTTAAAACCAAATAAAACTACGTTTAACCGGTGAAATAACCAAACAATGTAAGGTGTCGGGTCATGGTTCAACCGGATCAACCGCTTTGGTTCGGGTTTTAAAACACTGCTACAAAGATAAAATTTTGCACTACAAATACGAAATTTTGCAAGAAGAAACTCTGCACTAAAAAAATATATTAAAAACACTTCATTCAATAATTAGTTTTTTCTCTATTATATAATATATTCAATGTTTAATTTAAGAATTTCTTCAGCACTACACAGATGAAATTCAATTCAGCTTGCGGAACCACTTTCCAATAGAGAATGCGATAGAACTGTAGTGTGTCTTGGTCGAACTGGTATAATTGTCTCGGGTTGTTTTTTCTGTTGTAATTTCTCTCATGTATCATATTGTTATTGAATGACTATTTTTATCTAGTAGGGGAGAAGCGTTGAAATTTGGGATGTTTTTCCCACTTTGTTGGTGTAACTTTTACACGGTGACTTTTTTTCCTTCCCAGTCTTTTTCCCAAAAGTTTTTGGCTCGGAGGAGGTTTTGAGATGCCTCCCCTTCTTATCAGATCGGTTGGACACCATCAGACTGTTTCAATGAATCATTTGCTTATTAAAAAAAAATGCAATAGAAAGTGATGGTGTAAACGGACAATGCTCTAGCGAGGCAGGCAACCGTTTTCAAGTTTGATTATTTTATTATTTTTTCTTTTGATTCATTGCACCCTTTGATTAATCAAACGGCTGTCCTTGATGGTGTAGGGACTGAAGGAGAGAAGTAGAAGGAGAGGATCTGGTTCCTGCTTATCCTATGTTCGGCCTATATTTGGATTCATTTTTAGCTTTGGTAGAAGAGAGTTGCCAAGCCTAAAACTAATTTAAATGTGCTAAATTAATGTTTGGCTTTGTTGAAGTCAAAGAGCAAAGTCAAATTGACCCTGCCACATCAGATAATGCACCACATCAGCACGTGACTTAAGCACTTAGTGGATATAACTTGTATTGCATTTTCCTTGTTCGCTTCACTTTTATTTCTTCCCTTTTCTTTGCTTTTTTGAGGTCTTTCTAGATGAGAATCATACAAGAGCAGTTCTTGTTATTAGTGTTATTAAACCCGGATCGGACCGGCCGGTCCGGGAACCGAACCATTGAACGGGCCGAGCTGCATGTTGGATCAGAGATGTAATTGGCCCGTTGAAAACCGAGTTGACTCGGTGTTTTTTCGGTTTCGGTTGACCCGGCGACCCATGCTTGTTAGACCGAACCGAAATGACCAACTCTTTTATTTTTTTAATTAATTATGCAAAAGTGATATACATGGGATTCGAACCCATGACAATGAACTTGCGCTGCCTACTGCCTAACCACTGAGGCATGCGCTGATTTGTGATATAATCTAGCAAGTATTATATATATATTTATCGTTCCTGTATATTATAATTGCAAGCATTAACGTGTAATGCATACAATGTAATTTCTCAACAAAAAAATGCATACAATGTAATCAAAGCTTTATTATTATAATACATACAATTTAATTTTATATAATAATAATTGGTTTATTTATTTAACTTTTAAATATATTGGTAAAAAATATAGGTATAGGTATATGTAACAATATAAAAAAAATACATATATAGTAACTTTTATTTTTTTAAATTTATTTAGTAAGTCTAACTTTTATTACTAATTATTTTTTATTAGAGACCGGGCCATGCGGTTCAATAACTGACCCTTCGGTCCGACTCTTGACCCATTGACCCAGTGTTGTGACCGAGTCGACTACCGGTTCGAGTTTAATAACATTGGTATATATAGCTTGTGCTTGTACACTCTTTTGAATAATGAATGAATGAAGTATTTTTGTTTCTTTCTTCTTCGTTTCCCTCTCTCAAATCACCTTTGAGTTTTTCTGTTTGATCAACAATGGAATCAAGCTTTCGTTTTCCACATGGTACCAGAGCACCTTTATAGGAGCTCTACCACCGATCGCTGCCGTCTTCTTCGTATTTCTCCCTTTTCCTTCTATTCTTTGGTTTTGTCCAAATCGTTCCCAATTTTTTTTTCCAGATCTTAGTCCAAATTCATAATCTTGGCCTAATTTCTTCTCTTAATTGTTGAAGCTCACGATTCAACAATTCGTTTACTTCATTGTTTCTTTTTCCCCTTTCGTCTTGCCCTAATTTTCGTTTTTCCCCTTTCTTCTTGACCTAATTTTTTTTCATCATAATGGCTGATATCATTCCCGATGTTTAGAATCCTTCAATTGAAAACAACAAATGGTGATAATGGCAAGACGAACAAGGATAAAGCATATCAAACCGATATGCTGAGTCCTTATTTCATGCATCCAAGCGACAACCCCGGTGCTGCCATCGTTACACCGCATCTGAACGGGAACAATTACCATACATGGTCGAGGTCAATGACCATGGCTCTGAGGTCCAAGAATAAACTACATTTTGTCGATGGTTCGCTTCCAAGACCCGCTGATGACGAATGGAACTCCATGGCGTGGGACAGGTGCAACACAATGGTGATGTCCTGGATAAATAACTCCATCATTCTTGAGATCACTCAAAGTGTGCTGTGGATGGATACCGCTGCTGAGATTTGGAGCGATTTGAAAGATCGGTTCTATCAAGGGGACATATTCAGAATTCAGACCTACAAGAGGAAATCTACACAACAAAACAAGGTGATGGTTCCATTTCTACCTACTATACGAAATTAAAGAAATTGTGGCAAGAACTTGAAAATTTCTTGTCTGCACCTAGTTGCAATTGTGATACAAATAACTGCAAGTGTAATGTTGTTGCCAAGTTTAAACAATACAGAGAAACAGAAAATGTTCTGAGATTCTTAAAGGGATTGAATGAGCAATACTCCTCAGTGAGATCCCAAATCATGTTGATGGAACCGCTTCCCAACATTGGAAAGGTGTACTCTTTATTGATTCAACAAGAAAGGCAAAATGCCTTAGAAGAGCCCAAGATTCTTGCTGCAACAAATTATGGAGGAAGAGGTCTTGCTGCCAGAGGCAAGATTGAACGTGGTGGAAGGACTTCAGCTGGTAGAGGAAGAGGTAAAGTAGTCTGCTCTCATTGTGGCAAGACTGGGCACATGGTCGATAGCTGTTACAAAAAATAAGGATACCCTCCAAATGCTGGTACTGTCAACAACTGCACCAATGAACAAGAGGAAGATGACAATACCACCAATGACTATGAAGAGGAGCAAGATGGAGGAAAGAACAATGCTGGGATGCTAAGCTTCACACCTGAACAACATAAGGCCCTACTGGCTTTGTTGCAGAATCCAGGAACCTCTGGAAGCATCAATCATTTCACTACCAACAAATCAGGTATCATCCTTCTTATTCCTAACTCAAATAGATCAAGAATCTGGATAATAGATACTGGAGCCACTGATCATGTCTGCTTTATTATAGAATACTTTCAATGCATAAAAAGAATTAAGCCTATTACTTTAAGACTTCCTAATGGAACTTTGGTAACAACTGAATATGCTGGCACAATATGTTTTGATAATGGATTATGCATAAATGATGTTTTGTATATACCAAACTTTTCTTTTAACCTCATTTCCATACCCAAACTTGTTATTGATGTTGACTGTGATGTGCACTTTAATAGAAGGGGATGTTTGATACAGATTTGACCCCCGCCGTAAGATGATCGGGAAAATTTGAACTAAGAAATGGTCTTTTTAGGCTTGTCAATCCTTCTGTTAGAATAAATAGAAAATTGTCTTTTGCAAGTATTAATCATGTTAAATCCTTGTCTATTGTGAATAATTGTAATCTATGGCCCTTGAGATTTGGTCACCCATCTCATGACAAGTCGATTGAAATAAATAAAATCTTTCCTTTTATAAAATGTGTTAAATCTGATTTACCTTGTGATGTATGTCAATATGCTAAACAAAGAAGGCTCCCATTCCCTCATAGTACCAACATAGCTGAAAAATGCTTTGATTTGGTACATATGGACATTTGGGGGCCCCTCTCTATTTGTTCTATGTTTGGACACAAATATTTCCTAACTGTGATGGATGATAAGAGTAGATACACATGAATTTTTCTCATGAAAGCAAAATCAGAGGCATCACAGTTAGTAAAATCATTTGTGAATCTTGTTCATACTCAATTTGAGGCAAAAATCAAAAGTATTCGTACTGATAATGGGCCAGAATTCCATCTAAAGGACTTTTTTAGTGAAAAAGGAATATTACACCAAACTTCATGTGTTGCTACTCCCCAACAAAATGGCATTGTTGAGAGGAAGCACCAACACATTTTAAATGTTACAAGAGCTTCACTCTTTCAAGCCAATTTACCCAAACATTTTTGGGGACATGCTGTTAATCATGCTGTTCACATAATAAATAGATTGCCTTCTAAATTTCTTTCTCAGAAATCTCCCCATGAATGCCTGCATAACAATTTGCCTGACATGCATCCTTTAAAGGTTTTTGGTTCACTTTGTTTTGCATCCACTTTGAAAGGAAATAGGAAGAAATTAGACTCTCGTTCTAGAAAATGCATGTATCTAGGTTTTAAGACTGGGGTGAATGGTCATGTTCTATTTGACTTACATACTAGGGAAGTTTTTATTTCTAGAGATGTTGAATTTTTTGAACATATTTTCCCATATAAATCTGTGTCTCATGAAGGAACTACATCTACTTGCACACCACAACCACTGCCTGAAACTCCCCTACCTCAATTTGATGAACTATTTGAGGAAAGTAAGAATTGTGACAATGACCCAAATAAGACAACAAGGCAGCCTCTTGAAACTGGTGAGAGATCTACACCTACTGAGCATACAAATACAACTGATGAGACTCCTATCTCTAAAGAAACCGTGAGCACAGCTGGTGAGATACTTACTATCAACACAGAGGCTAGCACAGATATAGACACAACAAACGTCAGAAATGAGCCCAACACCCAAATCATTAGTGAGAATCACAATACCAGACCCACCAGGACCAGAAAAGCTCCGGTCTATTTGGAGGATTATCACTGTTTCCTTCTAGCTGAATCTAATCCTACATCATCAGGTAACCAAACAGAATACCCTATTTCAAACTACATCTCTTATGAGATAAGCTATCCCCTTCATACAAACACTATATCCTCAACATCTCCACAAATGTTGAACCTAGAACCTATGAAGAGGCCATAAGAGATGATAATTGGAAGAATGCTATAGAAGATGAGCTATCAGCTCTAACCAAAACAAATACTTGGGAATTAGTTCCATTACCAAAGGATAAGAAGGCAGTGGGGTGCAAATGGGTATTCAAGGTTAAACTTCATGCTAACAGGTCTATAGAGAGATATAAAGCTAGGTTAGTGGCAAATGGGTTCACACAAACTGCAAGAATTGATTATACAGAGACCTTTAGCCCTGTGGTAAAAATGACCACTGTGAGACTCCTCATTGCCATTGCTGCTACTCAAGGGTGGCATCTTTGTCAGTTGGATGTCAACACAGCCTTCCTACATGGAGACTTACTTGAGGAAGTGTACATGAAACCTCCTCAAGGTCTTAAGTTAGCTGAGCCTCATCTTGTTTGCAAGTTGCAAAGGTCCCTATATGGACTAAAGCAAGCTAGCAGACAATGGAATGCTAAATTAACTGATACTTTGATATCCATAAATTATACTTAGTCAAAATCTGATTACTCTTTATTTACAAAAAATACTACTGATGGTTTTACTGTTGTTTTAGTATATGTTGATGATTTGGTTTTAGCAGGAACTGACATTTCTGAGATCAATAGAGTCAAAACTCTATTAGACCAGAAATTCAGTATAAAAGATCTTGGTATTTTGAAGTATTTTCTAGGTTTTGAAGTTGCAAGGAGCAAAGATGGCATTGCCCTGTGTCAAAGAAAGTATGCCTTGGACCTTCTACAAGAAGCAGGAATGCTTGCAGCAAAGCCTTGCTCCACTCCCATGGAGCCCCAGCTTGATTAAGCGTAAAATGCAGAACCGCCATAGAGGAATCCACCATCTTCAGAAGACTTATTGGAAAGCTTCTCTATTTGACTCACTCCAGACCTGAAATTAGCTTTGCAGTTAGCAAGCTAAGTCAATTTCTTGAAAAACCTACTGATCTTCACCTCCAAGCAGCTATGTGAGTACTGAGATTCATTAAACTCAACCCTGGAAAAGGATTGTTCTTCAGTGCATCTTCACCAGTGATACTAAAGGGCTTCTCTGATTCGGATTGGGGATCATGCCCTGACACAAGAAGATCTACAACTGGTTTTTGCTTCTTCTTAGGGACATCCTTAGTCTCATGGAAGAGCAAAAAGCAAAGCATTGCTTCAAGATCCTCTAGTGAGGCAGAATATAGAGCTCTAGCTCAATCGCCTCAGTGAAGCACAATGGCTTCATTTACGCTCAAAGATTTCAACATTGAACATCCCAAACCCGTTGTATTATATTGTGATAACAAGGCTGCTCTGCATATAGCAGCAATCCCAGTCTTCCACGAGTGAACAAAGCATATAGAGTTGGACTGCCATGTTGTTAGAGACAAAGTGCAAGCAGGAATTCTGCATCTTCTGCCAATCAGTTCTAAAGAGCAAATTGCTGACTTGCTTACTAAATCGCTACAACCATGTCTTTTCTCTTATCTCCAATGCAAGCTTGGAATGATTGATATACATTCCATTTGAGAGGGCTGTTGAAGTCAAAGAGCAAAGTCAAAGTCAAATTGACCTCGCCACGCCGAGATAATGCACCACATCAAGATGTGACTTAAGCACTTACCGGATATAACTTGTATTGCATTTTCCTTGTTCGCTTTCACTTTTATTTCTTCCCTTTTCTTTGCTTTTTTGAGGTCTTTCTAGATGAGAATCATACAAGAGCAGTTCTTGTTATTAGTTTAAATTAGTTGAAGTTGGTTTCAAGCTTCAACAGATTCGATTAAAATCTTTCCTCTGTATATATAGCTTGTGCTTGTACACTCTTTTGAATAATGAATGAATGAAGTATTTTTGTTTCTTTCTTCTTCGTTTCCCTCTCTCAAATCACCTTTGAGTTTTTCTGTTTGATCAACAATGGAATCAAGCTTTCGTTTTCCACAGGCTTTGTACCTAAAATCAATTTAATTGGTCTAAAACTGATTCTATTAGTAACTAAAACTTGTAGTTTCGACAGTAATACAGTTGATTTTACCATTGCATATTTGCATCGTCCATAATTTCCCTTTATCCTCGTTACATTTATAAAATTTATTATGATTCATATTTTTAAATTTTACACTCAAACAATTTGATCCAAACACCATAAATTGATATCACTTTTTCTTGAAACTATACAAACATAAATCATGTTATATTTAACTCATTTTTTGTTGGCAAAATCATCAATTTTACAAAATCAATTCTCATCGGCACATAACCAAATACGCATCAAGAACCTTAGTTTGAACCTTAGTTTGAACGTATCAAAAATATTTGTGCTCATCATGTCGCCTTGTAATGCTATACATAAGGTTTTTCTAACACCACCTTGCTTTACATACGTTGGCATTATTGTTAGTATTAAACAAAAGGGTGATGAATCAAATGTTACCTTTTAGGACAAGAGACATGGAATAAGTCTTCCAACCTTGTTTTCGGTCGTAAGAAAAAAAAAAGGTTGCTCTTCATGTCCCAAAAAAACAAAAAACAAAAAGGTTACTCTTGCACTGCAGCGAGTATTTGCACTAAGCATATTTATGTTTCACTTTTTCGACAACTTGCTATGTTTCATTTTATACATAATCATATTTACATTATACACAGTGAATATGAAACGGATCCAAGTCTTCGACATTTTTATTCAAGATGGAAGGCATTGCTAGCATGTGACCCATGTTGAGCTAAACCCAACCTCATTCCGTTTAACCAATAGGGTGTAATAAGGTGGTTTTAAATCTTTCCCACTAACATTTCTGACAACTAACAACTGACATTTGCCATTAAAAAATATCAGCTTAACCAACTTAATCCCTACTACTTTCCTGCCAGGCTTAAACTAACTTCATGTTTTGACCAAAAACAAATTAACTCCATGTCTGTTGTCCAAAATAATAGTTAGATATGACTTTGGTAAGGAAAAAAAACTTCCCTACAACATGTGGGTGGGTCGACTCGACAGTTACTTTTCATGATGTTTCTAGCATTATTTCGCAGATGCTGCTAGCTGATTCTGCTGCTATTGAGGCTCTATATCGGGGCTTAGACCCCTTTACATACCAAAACCTTGAGTGGGTAGGTCTAATTAATTAATTAATAGACATATATAAGGGGCTGAAGCAATGGCTTGGCAACACATAACTAGTCTGAAAAAAAGACAGAGACTCTAACAGAATCCTATTTTCAAACAAATATTATTCAGTGCCAGTAAAATATGTTGAAAGTTCCAACAAATTCAATTGAGATCAGCATAACAATCACGGGCCCTCTGCTAGAGCCAGTTTGAGCGACAGACAAGAAACAAGCCACATAACATGACACAGCAACCAGACATGCATCACTATGTCACTATAAAACACTTAAGGAGAAGCTGAAACATAGATAAACACGCGAGCAAACAGACATACACTTACATGCAAGGAAAAATAATCAATAAGTCATCGTTCATCTTCATTCCTGTTCAGTGAACAATAGAGCCATTAACAAATGCTTCGGAAGTGTCCATGTTAGAAAACTACTTGACCAGATAGTGACACTCTGGCACTAGCCATAAGTGCTGAAGTATCATGTTATACTTTATATTGACATGGACAACAGTTCAATACTACCACTAGGGGTGGACAGATTATCATAACCCGCCCGAAATTTGATAAACCCAACATTGGGAATAGGCAAACAGTCGGTTGTGGGCAGGTAGACTACCCCTAGTCTACCACTAGGGGTAGACTATCACCGTCTTTACTTTTATCTTCTTCTAAACTTCCATTCCAGAAACTCATCCTCCATCTATCTCATTCACATTCCACTTCCAAGCTCACTGTTAAAAATGTCACACTCAAGTTGCTGCCTTGAGTTCAATAAAGATGAAAATATAGTTCTCACATGTCAGATCTTTCCAATTTTCTACGTTTTCTTTCCAGATCTTTACATTAGATTTTTTCACCCTTAAACCGTTTAAACCCATCCGACCACCCGCTAATCCGTTGAACCCGCCACCCGAAAAACCGATGGCTGAAATGGTCGGAGACGGATGAGATTCCAGTTGCTTCAGTTTTGGTTGGATGGGTGTTTTCTGGACCGGAACCGGCCGAAACCGACCGGTGTCCAGCCCTAACTACCACTATCTTGAAGTTCAATGTTTCAGAGGTTTTAACGAAATTATCACTCTCAAACAAAGGATTTAAATACCGATAAGTAACAAATAAGGCATCAACCTAGTGTATTCCTATCTACCAAATAATGACAGAGTAATCCAGGTCTCGCATTTGTTACGCATGATTGCATGAGATACAAAGCTCCCAATTTCAGTAGAGGTTCTAACTCATAATGGGTTCTCTTATGCATCATCCGATATTCCTTTCCATAAAACTGATGGCAGCTGGCATTGAAATCACACACACACACACACAAAATTCCACAGCCAAACATATTTCTTGAACATATCAAACCTCATTGCCAGACATATGCAACAATTGTCCTATATACTGCCAGAGATGGAACCAGAGATTTGGTGGCAGCGGGACCAAACATATGAAACAAATATATTTTGGAAAAAAAGTTATTATGAGAAAACATATCTTACACTAAGTATAGATTTCGGAAAACTGTCTTGACATTTGACCAAGCATTCACAGATAGGAATGGCTTCTTCCTCCCTGACCTGAACTTAAAGAATCTTTTCAAAGCAGTACTTTGAAAGGTACATGACAAGATAACCGAACAAAGACACGATTTGTTATATGTGTAAGGAATCGATGGCTAAACTTCATATTTAGAATCAATAGCGGCCCTATAGTGGTGAAGCAGAGCCGCAGCTGGTCGCCACCAAATAGTAGCACTATTGCACACACTAGAAGAGGGAATGGAGTATTTTGGGGATGTCAGGGCTAAATTGCTTGTTTTCTCACTTCTGTTACTTTTTACTTGTATGTTTTGCTACAGTATTATCACATTTTATTATTAACTATGATTAGTTTTGAATTTTGAGTAACTTTCAAAATTTTCATATATATAAATTTATAGTAGCTGTCATCCTGCTATCAACTATCCTACTAAAGTGTTTTTTGGGGTCGGCCATTTTGCGCCGCGCCGCTATTCGGGATTGATAACTATATTATGAACCTAAATAAAACTGTTAAAAGTATAAAAAAAGATGACAAAATTCAAGCAAAACAAGTAGGCAAATTGAATAACCAAACATTCCCTAAAACCACACCAAAGGTTAGCTACATAACATTAAAATGTTGAAGGTAAATATAAAAGCATAGACAAGCATAACTCGGTTAATTGATTGATCCACTTGAAGAAAACAAAATGCAATAAAAGCACGCATCAGAAATTAAACAGAAGCAATACCAAAACACTAGAGAAAAAAATAAAAATAAATAACATTAAAACCGATTCAAAGAGCAGGATCTAGCCTCACTTAGCGACCATTCTGGCGATGAAATCTTCGTAACGGATCTTGCCATCGGAACCAACATCAACTTCCCTGATCCACTCATCAAATTCAGCAGGCTCAAGCTTCTCACCGATGCTGGTAAGAATATGACGAAGCTCAGAGACGGAAACAAAGCCGGTAGAATCCTTATCGAGAACCTTGAAGGCATCACGAAGCTGACGATCGAACGGCTCAGGTTTCATGTGTTTCGCCATGAGATCTAAAAATCGAGGGAAATCGAAAGGAGCGGTTAGGTTTTCTTCGGCAACGATGGCTTTCAGTTGAGCTTGGGTTGGGTTTCCTCCGAGAGAACGCATAAGGATTCCAAGCTCTGACGGAGCGATCTTACCGTCACCGTCTGTGTCGAAGAGAGTGAAAGCTTCCTTCATCGAAGAAACTTGATCATCGCTCAGATCTTTACCCATTTTTTTGTTTGTTTGTTTTCTGTTTTGGGCGTTTCTCTTCTCTCGCTTAGAAATAGAAATTGAAAATGCTTTTCTCCCTCTTTTTCACTCTCTCCTCAAAATAATGATAATCGTCGCATCAGTTTCCCCTGCTACTTCTTTTTTTTGTTTTATTTTTCTTTGGAGATTTACGACGTCGTTCTGGTGATGTTCTACACTTTTTATTTGGGTGTTTTTTTATACCCCACCATATTCCCTTATACCCCACATTAGGCAATTAATTTCGGTACCCCCCTCATTCCCTCCCACACCCCCATAATGTCCTAAATGGACGAAAATACCCCTGGAAATTTACAAAATCACATTTCACATTTCACAAAACATAATTTCAAATAAGTAAGTAAATTGAAAAGGGATTTTGAGATTGGAGGTAATTAGAAAAGAATTTGAAAATCCTGCTCATAAGGAACCTAATTACCTCCTAAATCTGAGCAGATTTCCTCAATTCTTTTATTCAATTACCTAGTAAATTCTAAAATCCCAATTTTATTTTTTTTTTTTTTTTTGTTTTTTTTTCAATTTTTAATATTTTCTAATTACATTTATTTTTTTAACGATGGCGAGTAGACGATCGAGACAACGTAGAAGCGGCGAGAGTCTTCCGAGCGAAGACCACGCAAATTAGCGGCGACCACGCAGATTCTCGGGGGAGGCGAGTAGTAGCGATACTCCTTTCTCCGGACACTTTACGAGGCTCGAGAGCTGCTGGGCATGCTTCGAGCGTCGAGCGCGAGAGAGCGCGCGCTGCAGTGGTAGAGATGGTTGAGCTCGAGCCTCCGGCCTCGCAGCGTCGGCCAGTATGGCGGCGGATAGAAGACCACCACGATTATGAGTACCATATGCGGCACCAGCAGAGCACCCAGAGATGTATCATGACGGTTGGGAGGCTTGGGAGGAGCGGGAGGATGAGGTCGACGATCGGGAGGAGGAGGAGGAGGAGGAGGAGGAGGTTCGGAGGAGGTTGAGGAGGAGGAGGAGGTTCACCTGCCCCACTGTGGATCACCCACCATTGATTATACATCGATACGCATCACTGCGCGTCCCGGATAGATAACGTATGGTTTAATTTTAATTTTTTTTTTTTTTTAATTTTACTTAACAACAATTAATTACTTATTTTTAATAACGTATGGTTTAATTTTAATTTTTTCACCTCGAAATCAAGGTTGTATCTCACGGCGTAAGTTTTCTAGATTAGACCCACTGAGCACCACCCACGGTGAGCAGCGGTTGCGTGTGGCTAAGCTTTCTCGAGTTGGACATCACACTCTCGGGAATCAACCATGAGTTGATATCTCTTTTGTGGAGAGGTGGCATCCCGAGACCTGCTCATTCCACATGCCCTTTGGGGAGATGACGATCACCTTGGATGATGTGGCCGTCTTTGCTCCACTTGCCACCGGATGGCACCCCATTGGACCACGGGCGATTTTAATTCTGCTGAGGCTCTTCACATGGCCGTGGATCGTTTGGGCATGGATCGTGCCATCTTCATCCGAGAGCTTAGGGATAACGAGGCGATGATCGAGGATCTCCTGGTAGAGGGCGCCTACAAGGCGAACATGGCACGGGTGCTTATGAAAGCGGTACACGCAGTGCTACATGCTCTTCTCGATAGGCACCACCATCCCGGTGACAAGAGTCACACATTAGTGCCAGGTGAGGTGGATGTATCTCGCCAGATCTTCAAAGATGTGGCGATGGTCTTGGGGTATAGCCGCTCTTACCTCTACACCTACACCGACGGTGGCGGTCTTTTATACGACCAAGCGGTTCGGCGGATACTCGACACTCCTCCGTAATCATTTATTTATTTTTTAATTTAAAACTTTTAATTAAATTTAACATATATTAATAACCGATTATTTTTAATTTAAATATTTCATCTTTGGATCTACGAGCACTTTCCCACGATCGTTGGTCGGAAAGTGTTACCTAGGACGCATCGACCACGTGCCACCAAATTGGGAACAAGAAGTCGGATAATGTCAAGTTGGTGGACTTTAGGCGCGCGGATAGATGCTCTGCAAACTGGGGATGTCATCCTCACCCTTATGATGACCACAGCGGTATGTTCCTTTGTCGAACATATCCGCGCCGCCGCAGGTCGGTTGCTTTTTGGGCGATGACGGTGTTCCCTACATGCCGCATGCAGTGCGTTGGCGCGCGGCAAACTACAGAGGATCCCTAGAGCACCCATTTTCGTAATAATGCTCCTCTGCGGACGAGATCATACTGAGGTTACCGATGTATCGATTCGGCGCGACATTTTGGCGGGCTAGTAGATTGGCGGGCTACCACGGCGAAGTGCGATCCTGATTACCTTCCTTGGTACGATCGGGTAACGGTGCGTCTTTACTCGGTGCGGCACCCACGAGCGAGCGAGCCACAGCCACTCGGGATCCACCATATCATCGAGAGCTCGTTGTCCCGAGACATATATGAGAGAGGTGCGCAGAGAGCAACATTGACCGGATGCCTTAGATGTCGCCACGCTTCACCCACTTCACGTGCTTATTTTCAGTCATTGTTAAACATTTTGGACCCATAGTAGTTGTATTTGTACATTATATTATTTTTTTATGTTGCTCATTTTATATATTTTGACGTATTGTTATTTAAATCGTAAACCGTTCGTATCATAGTTCCAAAATATAACGCGTTTAAATATTAATTCAATATACAAAGTTTAAAAAAATTAATAAAAAACTAAAAATTTCTAATTACCTTTTTAGAGGTAATTCAAATTTTTATATGTTTATGAACCTAAATACTGCTTTAAAGGTAATTCAAATTATCAATTATTTTTGAACCTAATTACCTTATTTTGAGGTAATTCCGAAAAATTTGAATTTTTTTTTTTTTTTTTAAAAAGGCAGGGGTATTATTGGAATTTTTTGGATTATGGGGGTGTGGGAGGGAATGAGGGGGGTACCGAAATTAATTGCCCCCACATTAAAGTTAAACCCAAAAATACCCTTGACAAAATATTTTTTTTTTAAATTTGCACCAATCGTATATTTGTTTTTTTAACATATATATACGACCTTAAATTATTGGTCATCATATATACACCCCCAAGACGTATATACGATTGATGTGGGGGTTGGCAAATCGTATATACGCCTGGGGTGTATATACGATGACCAATAATTTAGGGTCGTATATATGTTCATTTGAACATATATACGATCCCTATGGTATTTTTATTATTTTTTTAGTCAAATGAAAATTAATTAAGGCTACACACTATATAAAAATTAATATAGTGTGTAGTTCGTTAACACGTGACGATGTTAGACGTCGAACGAGTAATTTAGGCTAAAAAATCGGTTCGGGCAACCTACTCCGATCATAATGAAACTACAGTCATTAAATCCGAAAAAATCACCGAGCATGATTCAAGTAAAAGGGACTTCTTATGGGACTTCTTACAGGACTACGGCCTCAAAATCCCAAATTTCATCGTTTACTATTTTTTATTAATTTTTTTAATTTTTCATAGTCTCCAAAAAATCTAAAAAAAATTTCATAGACTTATTTTGGTTTTGTTAGATTTTTAGTGGTGTTTTTATAATTTTTTTTATTAGTTTCGACTCTTTAACGAATTTTTAGTAGGCTTTTTATAACATTTTTTTAAAAAAATTAAAACAAATTATTTAAAATAAAAGCCATCGTATATACATTTTGAGTACGTATATACGATTGGACATAAAATAGCCATCGCAAATACGTACTCAAAACGTATATGCGATTTGTTTTTTTTAGAAAAAAAATTAGTTTTCAAGGGGGTATTTTGGGGTTTCACTTTATTGTGGGGGTATAAGGGGATAGGGTGGGGGTATAAAAAAACACCCTTTTTATTTTTGTGGAATGTCAAAAAAATAAGAGGGTCGATTATTTGGGCCAAAGCCCATGAAAAAGAAGGCCTATGATTTTCCCACACTCCCTCCTACTCACTATACACCCCAAACATTTAATATTGGCTAAATTGCTGTTTTGGTCCTTTATCTTTAGCCTTAATTTCATTTTGGTCCTTTATCTTTTTTTTTTCTCGTTTTGGTCCCTCATGTTTCATTTTTGTGTCAATTTGTGTCAATTTGGTCCTTTTTTGTAATTTTCCATCCATCTTATTTGACACAAAAATTACAAAAAAGGACCAAATTGACACAAAAATAAAACATGAGGGACCAAAACGAGAGAAAAAAAAGATAAAGGACCAAAATGAAATTAAGACCAAAGATAAAGGACCAAAACAGTAATTTAGCCTTTAATATTTCAAAAATACTCTCACGTGAAACGCTCATTCAGTGCGTGTGTTTCAAAGGTTCGGTTAGGCCTCACCGAACAGGTACGGTTGTGTGATGTCGTGTTAAGGATTTATGGTGTTCAGTTACGCACCACCGAACCAGTTCGGATATAGTCGATCATACGTGGTTAAAGTTTAAAAGGGGGTGTGCTTTTTCAATTTTCTTCGTCCGGTGATTGGGGACCGAAAAGTTTGGCAGGTGTTGGCCGAACCTACGTTATACTGCAACAAACTGAATCAGAAATAGAGTTCCACGTTATACAACTTTGAATACAAAAAATATAAACCTATCAAGAAATGACTATTGTCACTGTCTTTACTTAAATCTACATAAGTTGGGTGTTGTGTCTGTATAATCATCTACTTCCACTTTTGCATGCAACCCATAAAAAGCGTGTCCCAACACTTTGTTATGGGTGCCCTATTAGCATTTCATATCACATCAGACAGGGGCATTGGACTTCCATTCTTCATAAATACCTTCCATATCATACTCATCCGTAGACTTCGCATGGACAACTCTAAGAAACACTCTCATCATATCCTCACCAATAGTCATCTCTTTCACGTATATCCTAACTTTGGCCCTCACTTTTTTTTAATGTGAAATTGGGACAGCAAGTTTGCAGATGTTGGAGATACAATTGCAGAGCAGTCATCAGACCAGTGTCTCTGTCAGTAACTATGACATGTGGCCATTCATCCTGTCTCCTAAATAAACTCCTCAATTTATCAAGAACTCTTGCAAAGTTATCCAACTTCTCCCAATTGACATAAGCAGATGCAACAGAGAAAGTCCTCTCCATTGAGGTTACACCAATGATCTCAATCAACGGATACCTATACTTGTTGGTCTTATATGTCGAATCAATCAACAAAACAATCGGTAAGGTGTTTAGAAGCTCAATGGATTATGGATGTGCCCAAAATATGTCCTTGACAACACTAGTGCCCTCTGCAACTTGAGTGCAGTAAACATATTGATCACATTCCAAATAATGCATAAATTGTTGGAGCTCAGTCCTACCCTCACGCATACTCAACTGTTGCCTTGAACGACAATTGTTTATTAGCTTGAGAGTGGTGGGGCTATCGTTAGGCTTCATGGATTTGATTTCAATAAGGATGAGATTAGGCGCAGTATAATTCTTAGTCATTCTAGCCACTACTTCCTTCTCTTCTGCAGTTAACCTACCATTGTACGGATGACCTTCATCATAAGTAATTAATGTGTGGTTATGTGTGAAACACATAACCCTCAAAAGTCTATCCTCCGAGCTTCTTAATAAATTTTCATTGGATCTGTACGTTCTAGCTTTTTCACAACTAAACATAAAGTATTCTTTACCTGATCGTTGTCTGGTGTCAGATCTAGATACAACAATCACCATCCTAAAAGACTTGCCAACCGTACACACCCATTCCAACAACTCATCCCGTTTAGCAAATAACTGAAAATAAATGTGAGTGAGTTGCTTACTTAGACAAATTAGCTAAAAAATCAAGACTTAGTCCGTACCTTATTCGTTGTGAACGAACTAGTAAAGTTTTCAACTACTACGACGTCATTTGACATTTCAGCTACTCCAGAAGTTGCACCATTTTCTTCCATTTTATAGTCTTGTTAATCTGCAAAAACTGCAAATACATATCTTACTATTATTAGATTTTGGTACTATACACATCTTTCTCAACATGAGTCTTGTCATCTATGTGGTGCTGATAGAGAGGATATTATTTACATGTTGCGGGATTGCTCTAGATGTTGGAGAGGCTAATGATGACGCTCAACTTTGGTTTAAACATCATGCTATTAATAACCAAAGTATTATCTTTATTTGTTGTTGTTGTTGTATCCTCTGGATGACTCGAAATGATGAAATTTTCAATGATCAAAATGGACAACTTTGAAGATTCTTAATCGAGCTAAACAACTTTCTAATGATGTTGTTCAATTTTTGTCTGTTGGAGTGTCTATTCGTCCTCCTAGAATTGGTTCGTTGGTTTTCTCCTGCTAGCAACTGTATTAAACACAATATTGAGGAAAGCTCTGGGGTTTACTTCGGGATAAAACTGGAGGTTGGCTTCTTGATGTCTTGGAAAATTGTGGCATTGCTACTAACTTGAATGTAGAGCTCCACGAAATTGCCGATGGATTGAACTTAGCTCGGTCCAATAGTTATAGTTCTATTATTTGTGAATCAGACTCCAAAAGCGCTCTATTGATTGCTCGTGAGCTTGAAGATACCCACCCTTATACTTCCATTATTTCCTACATTAAATCATTTTCTCTCAAGACTTGAAATTTGAACTTTGTTCACACGCTTCGTGAAGACAACTCGTGTGCTGATTAGTTAGCAAATTTTAGAGCTAATATAAACTATGAATATTATGTGTGCCTCTGTAGAGCTTAGAGTTTAGTTCATGTTTTTCTTTTATTTGCTTTCCTTTTTTTTGATAAAAAAAGAAACTTTTGCATTATACCTTTGTTGAAAAGTGAAAGGCAAATAGTCAAAAAGTGGTGGGTACTAATATGACACATCATAACTCAAGCTTTTAATTCCACTATAGAAAATGTTTTGGCAAGGAGTGGCACCTAGCTAGATATCCCTGCCTAACATCATTGTCATGATATTTCCCCCCCAAAACCAACTCATTCAATTCAGAACAGAGAGTCAATATGATAGATATGCAAATTCAATGCAAACCAACCTCCCTCTGTCTGTCAGCAACTCACCGTAAAGTTTGAAAAATACACTTCTCTTTCTACTTACTAACAAAACCTCACACTATTAAGTCCACAAAGAAAATTCAAACCCAAATTTAGATTATTCAATGTAACATAAAAACATAACTCACACAGTCTCTCCCTTTTTAGCTTATGTTCCAAAATTCTCTCTCCAAAATCAGAAATGAATTCCTTCCATCTTCATTTCTCTCTGTTTCTAATATTATTGATCACACTTTCTACTCCACAAAAGGTTAGTGGAAATGCAGAGCTAAGGGCTCTAATGGACTTAAAATCTTCTCTGGATCCAGAAGGGAAGATCCTTATATCATGGAACAGTGATGGTGATCCATGCAGTGGATCGTTTGAGGGAATTGGGTGCAACGAGCATCGAAAAGTGGCGAATATTTCATTACAAGGAAAGGGACTTTCGGGGTGGCTCTCTCCTTCTGTGGCTGAACTTAAATGCTTAACAGGTTTATATTTGCATTACAACAACATTTCTGGTGAGATACCTCCACAAATTTCAAATCTCACTGATCTTGTTGATCTTTATCTTGACGTTAATAGTCTTTCCGGAACAATTCCTTCTCAGCTTGGCAACATGCCTAGTCTCCAAGGTAACTAAACTATACGATTTACTCTTTTCAATTTCAATGTATGACATCGACACTTCAGGTTGAAGGCGTATACGAGGTGACCATGGGAGACTTCACTGACACGTGCGGTTATAATATGCAATCAATTTCACTTTCGCAAATTATTATCCGTGTTTACGTGTCAGTGTTGAACTTCGTGTGTCGGGTGTCTGTGTTGATGCTTCATAGGTTTCAACTTTCAAGTTATTCATTGTTGTTTAATTTTTATAAGACAAAGCTGTTATGTGTTTAAAATTATGTAGATGAAGAAAATACCTCACTGACTATGGAAATAGTACACATGCTTGATGTTTCTGTAAAGTGAAAAAATTCACTTCTGCATTCAATGATAGGTCACATGTGGAAATGTTACTTTTACAACTGTTAGGTGTTTGTTTGGTAAACGACAATGCGTGAGAGTCTTTGATACTGTGTTGAATCTTGTTGGATTTGAATTTGAGTATATTTTGAAGCATCATTATTCAAGTGTTAGTTAACCCTAGTTTAATTTTTTTTTTTTTTTTCAGTACTTCAGTTGGGAGATAATCAATTGGTGGGAAATTTACCTACAGAGATGGGTTCCTTGAAGCAGCTTAGTACTCTTGCTTTGCAATATAACAAGTTATCTGGTCAAATACCTCTTAGTTTCGGGAACTTGGAGAACCTAAGCAGGCTTAATTTGAGCTTCAACAATTTCAGTGGTGCAATTCCTGCAACACTAGCCAATATTGCACATTTAGAAGTTCTTGATATTCAAAACAATTCTTTATCAGGAATTGTTCCTTCTGGTATACCTTTTAGTTCCCTTATCTTCGTAGTAAAGTACTTGAATTTTAACCTTCAAGCACCGACACAGACACGCTCACACCAGTTTTAATTTAAAAAATGCAAGTAATTGAAATGTCGGTGTTAGTGTCTGACACGATACGTGTCGAGATCGAGACATGTAACTGTAAGTGTCGGTGCTACAGAGGTTTTCCCCACCTCCATTTTTTCTTGGCATTTATCTTTTTGCATTTTAGTGCAAATCCTAACTAACTTTTTAAAAATGATAATGAAGCATTGAAGAGACTAGGGGAAGGGTTCCAAGGGGAAAACAATCCAGGTTTATGTGGAAATGGGATTTCAACTTTGAGAGCTTGCAACAATGATCCAAGTTTAAAAGTTAACCATGTTGATACCTCAAATCAAGACCAAACCAAAAATAATAATCCTATAAAGCCTCGCCCGGAGTCTGCGAATTTCAAGTTGCATTGTAACCAGACCCGTTGCTCAAAACCAAGAAGGTTTCCTCTAGGTGTCATCACAGCAGGTGTTATAATCCTCTCTCTCACATTCATAGGTGCTGGATTGTTTTCATTTGTCAGATGCCGCCGTCAAAAGCAGAGGATCGCATCGAATTCTTCGGAAGGAAAACTTAGTCCTGATCAGCCTAAAGAGTTCTGCAGAAAAAGTCCATCTGCACTTGTTAATGTTGAGTATTATAACAGATGGTATCCATTGCCTGATGATCAAAATGCTGGTGGTGTATCCAATGAATATCTAAACCAATTCAGGTTTAATGTAGAAGAGGTTGAATCTGCAACACAGTATCTTTCAGAAGCCAATTTATTGGGTAAGAGCAAATTCTCAGCAGTTTACAAAGGAGTTCTCAGAGATGGTTCTCTTGTGGCTATTAGAAGTATTAATGTGACATGCTGCAAAAGTGAGGAAGATGAATTTGTAAAGGGGTTGAGCTTATTAACTTCACTGAAACAAGAAAATATTGTCAGGTTGAGAGGTTTCTGTTGCTCAAGCGGTAGAGGTGAATGTTTTCTTATCTATGATTTTGCTACAATGGGTAACTTGTCTCAATATCTTGACATAGAAGATGGAAATGCTCTTGTTCTTGACTGGTCCAACAGAGTTTCTATCATCAAGGGCATTGCAAAGGGTACATTTTTTCTAATTACATACTCCCTCTGTTACAAAATATAAGCAAAAACTGGTCAACAAATTTTGAACCAGATACATCAACTTTTGTTGACCAGTTTTTGCTTATATTTTGTAACGGAGGGAGTACATTCTCTAAACAACATAGGATCTAAGTTTGCATATGCGGAAGGCCGTACTGGCGCAACAGCTACAAAGCCACTGGATCTAAATTGTTAAAATCCAGGATCCAATGGCTCTGCAACTGCTGGGTCACCACAGAGGATCCAAGCATACGCCTCGGTTTTTGCCTAGCGCTTTTTTTCCGACCGCTGCTTTTGCTTAGACTTTCACTACTAGTTACTAATCCGTAACAAAATATAAACAAAACTAAACTTAACTTCATTACCTACTTTTGTAAGTTCAGGAAAACTGAATGACTGTCAATGTCATGGTGTATCAGATGCTACTTCTGATAATATCTATTTGTTCTATCTGTTTGATTCTTGCTATTCCTTTATGATGATCAGGTATTGGATATCTGCACAGCAATAAAGAAACCAAAGCTACAATAGTACACCAAAATATTTCAGTGGAAAAAGTTCTTTTTGACAGTGAATTCAACCCATTGATTATGGATGCTGGACTTCCAAAGCTTCTTGCAGATGATGTTGTTTTCTCAGCTTTAAAAGTAAGTGCTGCCATGGGATATCTAGCTCCAGAATACATAACTACTGGACGTTTTACTGAAAAGAGTGACATATACGCATTCGGGATTATTGTACTTCAAGTTTTATCTGGCAAAAAGGCGATAGGTGGTTCGATACGAATGGCATTTGAGTCATTCAGATTTGATGATTGCATTGACACAAATCTTAAGGGAAGTTATTCTAAATCTGAAGCAGAAATGCTTACAAAGCTTGCAATGCAATGTATCCATGAGTGCCCTGACCAAAGACCAACAATGGTTGATGTGATTCAGGAGCTGAGCCTGTTTCCTGCTCAGAGGCCTTGAAACACTTTGTGAGGTCCGGTTCAAACCCAGGTGATGATGATATTCAGCCTAACAATTTCGATATTAGTCAATTGAGCTAGATTTTACAGATAAGATATGCACTTATCATATAAGTTAAGGACATAAATTTATGATGCACAATCTTTTGATCGGATTTGAGTGTTATATTAAAATAAAAAGTGTTAAATGTCTAGTTCTGTTTGTTACTATTTTAGTCAACTTTTTTGATAAATTTGTAGTTTTGTTTGGTCAAAGTAAAAGTTGTTACTGTTTAGTAACAGAATTCAGAAACAGTGAATATCCGGGGATGATGGAAGAGAATAGTTGAGTGGAGTCAAGGATGGGTAAACAACTACTGGAACTTGAGGAAATGGGGTAGGCCCAATATTCCCGTGCATCATGGCTTAAGTTTGAAGATAAGAAGACATATCTCTTTCATCAAAAGACTCCCTAACAGAAGAAGAGAAAGTGGGTAGATTTCACTCAATTCGAATGAAAAATAAGACACAACAAAAGTCACGTAAAAAACAAAAGGATGTGGAAAGCTAGTCTATTTTATATAGATGGGAAGTTTCATGCACATTCACCACAAAGCTTGTCTAAGCCCACCTCCACTAACAAGAAGGGTCTCTCTAAGCCACTAACATTAGCCTAGGAGCTGACCATGATTACATAAACATCGTTGGATCGGCTAAAAAGCAACGTACAAAGAAGCTCACTCTCCCTAAAATCTAGGAAAGTCGTTCCATAACATCCACTAGCATGGAAAGTGGGTAGAAACGTCTGCTTCATATCTTTTAGGCGCCTTATCCAAATTCTCCTCAATCGTTCCATGTCTCAACTTGTGATATTCAACGCATTTGCACTTGCTTTACTTGTTTGCTCCTAATGCAACTCCTCTGCATCAGCAATGGTATCCTCGACTGCAAAATCCTCAGCAAATAAAAGCCCCAGCTCAGTCAATCCAGTCCTCAACCTAGATCTCTAACTTCAGCAAGTAGAGCTATCCTCTTAGCAATTTTAGCAAATAAAAGTTGCTTGATGCACAAGAAATATTTTCCATCGATGAAACTTCGTAGGTAACATCTTGAAGGGTTCCGATTCTAATGGTAATGCGCATGTCTCATGTAGTTGTGGCGGAGACAGTGTTCTGATGGCTGCTATAGACCAGACCAAAAACAGAGAGAATAAAATTAGGGCAGCATTGCTCTAGATACCAACTTGAATTTGAATAATTGTCACTTGACTAATAAGGTGATCGTTCAAGTGTTTATATACATGAGAGATATAATCTAAATAGAACACTAATCCTATCACGATCCTATAATTATGAAATTAAATCAAATATCCCTAATAATAAGGAAATGATAATATCCATTATCACAATAATATCTCAACAGGGCATAATGAGCATATGTGAGAAATGGTTATGGATAGAGATGACAAATTTTATGGATGAGAGCGGGCTGGGGTAGTAAAGTAGTGCAAAAGATAGTAAGTGGCTGAAGGATGACGCGCGACAACCAGGAAAACCCTAGCATGCGTCAAGGCAGGATATTTTATTCAAATTAGTTTGAAGTGGGACACAATTTTAGCTATCCAATGTTGTTGAGTCAACAAGTTGTCCAAATAACTTGTTTGCGTATCATGTGAATGAGTTTCGCCACTTATAAGCACCAACTACACAAAAAGAAAGAGGGATAAGGAAGGATGACTATGCAAAAGCGAAAGAAGTAAGTGTTGATATGAATACTCATATTCTTGCTTTTATTCCAATGAATGCAAATATGGGAAACTGTGAGAGTTACTCTTGTAGTGATAGAGACAAGGTCCTCTCACATGACACCAATCTCATGTGGATTGAATTCTCATTTGCATGCCGCATGTGTCCAATGAGACCAATTATCATAAGTGATTATTAATGAGGTAGACGACTGTAACACCCCCTTTTTCTAACCTTAAAAGGTGATGCTACACACTTAATTAATAATCCCATTTCTAAATTTTCCAAAACACATTGTTTCACTTTTGATAAGAATTTTCTAAATGTAAACAAAATAGAAAATAAATAATATCATACACACATCATAGTATATATATATATATATATATATATATATATATATATATATATATATATATATATATATATATATATATATATATAAGTCATCATCCATCACTGATGACCATGCCCATAGGCTTACAATCGTCAACAAACAAAGTGTACGTAAATATCTTGCAAGAGCTCCTAGGACTATTACGTACTACTAAGATTAAATGTATCTTAAATCAGATGAAATTCTAAGCTAGGAGTCAGATTAAATCCTAGACAACTTCACATTCCTCTTCCAGAAATCAATCTTGTTGTGTCCAGAGTGGCTCAGCAGTCCTCCCGACGTGATCTGTAATGTAAGGGGTGAAATACTCGTACACAAGTTTGCAACACGATGGTTACACAAGTTACAAATAATATTATACAATCACAAATATTAATATATAAAATACATGACACACAATTCAATAACGACCAAGAAAATTGACCACTCTTAATCCCAAATCTGCAAAATATAACCAACATTCTAGTGAAGTCAATAATTGATTGTTAATCAAATGAACTAAGTGTCACACTTATTCTATAATCTGTCAATGAAGTTAATCCACTATCTAGAATATTATACTCAACCTACTCCATGGAGATTTCTACCATCATGAGCGTAAGGCCGTTTCAACTGCGATAACATGATTGTTTTGCAATGAGCAGATATACAATCCATACTCCAATCATTTTGGCTCGAGCGCTGCACCTTATTATAGATAGTCCTGCACAGTCAGACTCACCGTGTTGGGTAATACGATTTCCTCCGGCGAGAGATGCTACCATTGGTAGGAGTTCAAACACAAGTGTCCCTGGAAGTCCTGTGAGTCGACCCAACCGAACCTATCCTCGCCTTATATACTCATATACTTGATAGTACTATAAGAACCATCCTCAGAAAGATCTTTAGTAAAAACATTAGTCTTATCAATCTAATCCATAATCAACTTGACAAATCACCCTTAGGATTCATAACAACAACTAGTGAGATACACCTCAACTTATCACCCTTATAAGTCATATCCCTAAGTAGCATAGACAACTCCTATTCCAACCAAATCCAAAATATACTTAATTTGACTCAATTACATAGAACTCAAACAAATCACAATCACACAAATCACCTAAGAATAGCTAAATAATATATATACAAGCAACACATAATTTGTGCCCATCAACTTATTATTAGTATTTCCCCTTACCTTGAAATTTCTCTAAACTTGTTTGTCGGTCAACACTTGCTTCAAATTCTACGACACCTATTACTCATCAAAACAGCTATGTCTTAACTCACTATAATGATAACTAAAAGTATTTTACTAAAGTTCTAATTAATACTTGTGTGTTTCAAAATGCAAAGAAACAATTGTGTTTTAAAGAAAAATCCATTTGATAGGCATACTTTCCATTCACAAAATTTAGTGCAATGAGAATATATACTTAATAAACTAGTTAACAAAATTTTGAATCAATGTCTATGTATATATAAAGACATTTACATTTTAGCTCAAAAAAAAAGTAATCCTAGATATTAAATCTAATTTACCACCTAATAAAATCAAGTTTTTGAATAGTCAGCTAAGATGAGAGTCCATACCAATCTTATTTATTGGCAGTGTCTGTGGTTCCTAGGCCAGCTAAGATGATTGAGTGTCATGATTTGTCATTGTTAAGACCTAGGTAACTTGTGTGTACTCCATCCGTTCCTTATTACTTGTCGCTTTTGGAAAAAAATTTGTTTCTATTTACTTTGCGTTTCAAAAGTCCAACGCAACATTTATCATTGTTTTATCAATAATGCCTGCTTAAGTATTTATTGTAGAAAAACATAGAAGAAATGAGATAATAAATTATTAAGAGTATTATAGGTGAGAGAGAATTAATCAGATCAAATGTAAATAAAATTTATCAACTCATTAAGATGTGTAAAATATCCAAAAACAACAAGATATATGAATCGGAGGAGTAGAAATTCACACCCGCAATCACCTCATTTTGTAAAAACTAGAACGATGTGCTTTGTTGTTGTTTTTTTTTTTTTTCTCTTCGAAGTTAGTTTATGCAAATGAAGCAGAAGAAATCTATAGAGACGGTGCATCGAGTCTTTTGTTGTTCACCCAAAGCTTCAGTGAATTAGAAATTGATGCCAGCCTCATTTTAAATGAAGAATGGGGACTTTTCTTTAAAACTAAACTTACAGTAAACTTGATTTGTCTTTTCCATAATCTAAACATTTAGTTGCACTTAATTAAATTTTTCAATCATCATGAAGTAGTTGTTTTTTGCTTATAATTAGAGATGAGAGAGAGTATTGAATAAAATTGATGATAAACTCATTATCTAATAATTTATAAACATGAAATCACATAGATAACATTTATTAGGTGTACATTTTTTTAATTAAATATATTAAGTTTTTATTTTTTTGACATTTTTATGATATACGTGTTTAATTTTTTTTGCACCTGACCTAAGGTCCTTGATCCTCTACTGGTCAGCCCAATTCTCAACATAAATTAGTCACCAATGTAAATAATAAGTAGTTTATTAATTTATTTTGTTTGATTAAAAAAACTTTTAAAAGATAAATAAATTGACAAAAATGGGAGGAGTAGTATTACGAACGCGGTGACCTTTTTTGTTTTGACCAACCTAGAAGAACCCAAAGAAAGATAAATTTCTTCCCAAAACTAATATTAGATTTAGACCTTCATATTTGACTATTTTCCTTCTGGATTTTTCCTAATTGTGTATGTCCATTTGCCCATGTATTACTATTACTTTTCATATCCTACATCCTCCACTCCTTGACCTGTGTATTATCTTTTTCTTTTATTTGACAAATAATAACTTTTTGTAAAGAAGAACAAACCGGCCCAGTTGATTACTGTCAAGACTCGAGAGCCACTAATCCTCTGAGTTAATTAGCTCCTATTTTTTATATACAAATTAATGACTCCTTTTGTTTTTTTTTTGAAACAAAAAAGTTTAGGTGAATTAGCCCAGCCACTGCGCACAAGTCGAGCGGCACCGCTTTGAACGCTTAAAAGAGGTATTTACAGATCACCCACCAAAGAGATCCTCACATCACTAATGAGTTGAACCCACGACTCATGTGGTAAACAACTACTTTACTAACTCAAAAACATCACATTATTCATATGTTACTACCATTAAATATAAACATGTAACCGAAAAAATATGTATAAACATATTGAAACTACTTTTAGTTATATTATCAAATCTTCTTACATTTACCCTGCGCGGTACTTAAGTAAATAAGTTCATAAAATTGGATGAAACTACTACCCAAAAGAACAATGGATGAAAAATGTTACTAAAAATTGAATGAAAACACAATAATTTAAGAGATTTAAATTTCATTTTGTAAAAAAGATGAATTATTGTACTCAAAGGATATTATTGAAATGACATAAATATTACTTTAGTCCCTGTATACAAATAAAAATATCCATTTTAGTTTTGCAATTTTTTTTAAATAGCAGTTGTAAAATTTAAAATTATTTATTTTAGTCACTACAAAATGATTTTTCCAAAAGTATTCATTGTAAAATTTAAAATTATTCATTTTTGTTCCTGTAAAAAGTTATTTTCAAAAAAAAATAGTCATTGTAAAATTTAAAATTATTCATCTTGGTCTCTGTAGTCATCTCATCTAAAATGCGACACATCAACTTTAAAATAACATTAGATTAATTTAAAAATTTAAAAATGTTATTTTAAAGAAAAAACTTTTTGCAAAGACTAGTTTTAAATTTTGCAAATATTAATTGCAAGGACTAGAATTTTAAATGAAAATACTACAGTATATTTTTAAAAAGTATTTTCAGTGTATATTTATTACAGGATCATTAATGCAAAGATTAATTTTATTAAACTATTTTAATTGTACTATATTTAAAAAGCTAGTCAGATTTTAATGCAAGTTATCAGATAACCATATCATAAATAAAAAAGTTCAGACAAAACAAAATAAAATTAAAAATAAAAAGCAGTCATAATCACAAAACAAAAGCATAAATGCAACAAGTAGTATGATATTTTGTTGCACTTGGATATTTTGTGATATTTTCTGTCAGTAAAGCATCAGCAAACGACCACAACAGTCAACCGCCTTGGTCCACAAAGCATAAATTGCAACTAGAAAAAAGAAAATAACCAGCAACAAAGGAAAATAGTGGTTTGCCATTCTGGTAAATAACCACAACTTAGAGGGTTTAATTTATAATTAGGTGTGTACCTCTGATAGCACCGATCAAATCAAATGTCAAAAAGCAAAGAACGCTGTGTTACTTAAAACCCACCGCTATCGTAATCCAATACGTTTAAATTGGCAAAGACAAATTGTCAACGGTCTTCCCCTTCCCTTCATTTCAACCCCCATAAATGTAACCCACAACCCCCATTTCCCATTCCACACTCCAACCAACATAACAAAGCAACATTTTCTCTTTCACAACAAGCAAAAACACAAACACACAAAGAAAGAAAATGAAACTCGTTTGGTCCCCCGACAGAGCAACTCATGCATACATCGACACAGTTCAAGCGGTAAGAACACAAACCAACCAACCATTCAATCAACCATCTTAATTTTCTATTTCTTATATGTCGATGTTCTAACGTTTTTTTTTTCGTTTTGGTTTTTGCAGTGTAAGATTTTGCGGGAATCTGGTGTGGCGGAGCTGATTTCCGCTATGGCGGCGGGGTGGAACGCGCAGCTGATAGTGGAAACATGGTCACGTGGCGGACTTATTCCGACGAGTGTGGGTTTAGCGATAGCGAGTAGACACACGGGTGGAAGGCACGTGTGTATAGTTCCTGATGAACGGTCAAGATCAGAGTATGCTAAAAGCATGGGAGAAGCAGGTATATCGCCGGAGATTTTGGTGGGAGAACCGGAGGAGGTGATGGAAGGTTTGGTGGGAATAGATTTCTTGGTGGTGGATTCTAGACGGAGGGATTTTCCTAGAGTTTTGAGGCTGGCTAAGTTGAGTAGTCAAGGTGCTGTGTTGATTTGTAAGAACGCGAATTTTATCTCTAAGGTGGGTTGTTCTGGTTTTACGTGGAGGAGTTTACTGGCACGTGGATCGCGACGCCTTGTTCGTTCGGTGTTTCTTCCGGTGGGGAAGGGAATTCATATGGTTCACTTATCTGCCACCGGTGGTGGTGATAATTCTGTTAAGGGACATGTTAACCGTTGGATTAAGCATGTTGATCAACGATCAGGGGACGTTCACTTTATTCGAAGATGAAATATCTTAACTTCACTGTTAAGCTTAATTTTTTTTCCGTTTTGTAAATGCGGTAAGATGAATGTTAGGATGTAATAGAGTAGTAAACTGTAGTAAACTGATCAACAACATGTTTTCATGTTATTATTGAGAAAGAACCAGATACCAGACTCGTGTATCTCAAATTAATCATCCAGTTTGATTTATTTAATTTTTTGAAACATTTTTTGAAAGATAAATTATTATACTTTAATTGTTGAAAGGTTAATACTTACAACAATGCTATTTTGACAAAAAAAATTTTGACAAATCGACAAATCACCAACCTACAACACCAATTAACCAAGTTTTTTAGACAATTAGTCAAGCGGTCAATTAACCAAGTTTTTAATCCACGCCAAAATCGCGAAAAAGCGCGGGTTAATTAATCGCCTAAAAAATTTGGTTAATTGATGTTGTAGGTTGGTGATTTGTCGATTTGTCAAATTTTTTTTTGTCAAAATAGCATTTTTGTAATACTTAATACTGCCATCAACCATAGAGAAGAGAGGGAGAGAGAGGGAACTCCTTTTTCAACAGTGATTGAACTGATCCAAATGAATCTGGACATATACACGATATATATACAGCTGATTCGAGCTACAAACTACTCCTGTTAGCATTTAATAAGGTAATTAATAGAGTAATAACTAACTTCACTTTGGATGTTCTCTTTCACACTCTTCAACGTCTTGCTCCATCCTCTCTATCTCTCTATTAATTTTATTCTCTCATTATTATTTATAATTTTTTAATGATGAGAGAGTGAAATTTAGAGAGAAATAGAGAGGATGGAGGGAGATGTATGGAGGGTTGGAAGGAGATGATCTTTATCTACTTTACTTTGAGTCTGAATAAATATGTCAGACACTAATTCAAAGTCTTAGGTGTGAGGTGTGGTTTTGTGAAGACATGCTAGTTGTTTTGAGTACATAAAAATAGGTTAGGTCGAGCTCAGCTTTGTATGACCTAAATCTGACCTATATTGAAGACGTTAGGCCGACTTGGGTTAAAAACGTTAAGCTTGAATCTAGTCTTTGGCCTATGATAGGTTGATTTTTAAGATCTAACCTTTTTGAAAACATTATAAGACTTGAAAGCTTGTTTGAAAGTCTATTTCATCAAATTTTCACGATAGCTTACAACCTTTGAGGGGTGTAGACTTCTTAAATAATCTAACAAGCAAATAGATCAATAGGATTAAATTCTAATCTGATATTCAACAAAACTTTTAAGAGAATTGTCTTTATAGTTTATACGACACCCTATTTAAATTTAAATTCTGTTTTATAATAATACTTTTAAATACATCAAAAATTGATGTATAATATTTTAAATAAACAGAACATGCCGGCCTAATAGGCCAACCAACACCAAGATGGAAAAGAATGAAATTACCCGATTAATCAAGTGCGCAGTAGTCAATACTACTTCTGCTCAATATGAGTTGGGAACTGTCATTTGGAAAAAATTGGCTCGAGCAACTTGAAGTAAATGACAATCCTTTCTTTCTGCAACATCATTTTGTTTTGGGCGTGTCGACGCATGTAAATTCATGAAGAATTCATTGTTGACTGGTAAAATTTGAAAGACTATGATTGACATTCTTTTTGTTACAATCTATGTCAATGTGTTTGGACTTGGCATGAGTGATCAGATTGATTGCTAAATGGATAGCAGATTGACTGTCACAAAAACTTTAGAGTTGATACGTACGAGTAACCTCAAAAGTCAACAAGATTTGCTTCAACCAAACAGACACATAAAGTGGATTGAAGGTATAAATAAATTTTGGAAACTTCTTTAATTACTTTCATTGAGAAAACTTTTTTTGTTCCAATTGGGGAAAACTTTTTGAATTATTCTTTACTTGTTGGAGCCTACAAGTAGAGTGGAAATAGGTTAGGCTGAAATTGTCTTTTTCATAGTGCAGGTCCACCCACATTGAAAGAAGTTAGCTGGCTGGCGCACTCGCGCTACTGTCGTCAGAGCCATTTTTCGCGCCCAGTGCAGCGTTTTTGAAAGTCTATTTCACAAATTTTTTACGAAAGCCCCAACTTTTGAGTGACGTATGCTTTTGCAAATAGACTAAGAAGGTAATAGGTCTATGAAATTAAGTTCTATTTCATATGTCATTCAATTTAAAATTTATTTTATAATAATAACTTTAAACATGTCGATTATCTAAAAAAAACTTTAAACATGTCAATACAATGTACAAAATAATATAATAAAGATAATATTAATAAAATTATTATTTATATTTACTTAAATAGACCGATTTGATAGGCTTAAAAGTCATGTATTAAAAACCTTAGCCTAAATTATTTAAAAAAAAAAAAAGACTGACTTAACCTGAACCTAATATAAACTGAGTTGTAGACCCCTATCGAACGTACTCGCTATTCCCACCCCTACCTACAAGTACAAGTGTACAACATACTCACCAAGAGCATAAAGCAGAAACGCATTGTGGTGTGGGGCCCAGTTAGCATTTCTCAGGCTTGGAGGTTGTAGCCTTTACCCGTCGACGTCGTCGTCCAGCGGTTCACTCCGATTCTAAAGAGGAACCTCTACCGCTCCGACCCGACCGCTTCCATATCTGAAGCTGCTTCAAATTGAATCCTATCTTTGGAGCGTATGACAATTCAACACGTCATTAATCTTGATCCACGCGTTTCCGTTTAAAATTTAATTCAATAAAGAATAATTACCACCATTGTCAAAATTCTCACTTTTCAAATTATTATTAAAATATTTCAATTAAACTTGGAAGAAACAATTTCGTTTTGTTAAGTCCTTTTCTTTCCTACTTTCTGGTTCTTGCATTCGCTTAGACGATCAACCAAGCGCGAAAGGGAAGATTAGCATAGCACAGCATGTCTATGTCGGATTCCTCTTCCTCTTCCTCTTATGGAGGTGACTACAAAAATCTCAAGCAAGTTAGCCGCGAGCGTAAGCCCTCTTTCTCTTTTCTTTATTCGTCATCTTTTTTAATTTTCCTCTGAATAATTCTTGTTAATTCAATCCCTAATTCATTTCGCTTAAAGCTTTAAACTCACTCAACCGCTCTTGTACTTATAAGTTATATAACTTCGCCTTTTTATTATGGATTCTGCTTTTGGAGACTAAACTAACTTTCATTTTTGTTAGTTAATAGTAATTGCTCCGACTTATGATTTCTTCACTTTGCTTTATATCAATCTCAGTGTCAAAGTTTAATTTGCCGCGTGATTTTCAGTTTGGACTTTTAGTTTGCTGCATGACAAGCACGTCAAGGCAATCCAGCTTCTGCATTTAAAATCTGCGCTTGCTTGCTTGATTTCATTGATTTTCAGTGTTTTTTTTTGTGCTGTGCTACATTTTATGCCTTTATTTGGAAATTATGGTTGGAGAAGAATGATATTGATGGAGTTTTACTTTTAAGGATGATTTATTTTTCCTCCCACATGGGATCAAATAGTTTTCCCAGGCTCATTATGTTTTCTGTACAGTGGATAGATTAATTTAAACACGTTTTGAATCATTGAAGTGTTTACTTTTGGAAATATGTTATTATTTCAAGTTCGAACCTTTTACCTGCATTGCAGGGGCTGCATCATTTTGTGATTCTGTGTTTCTTTTAACATTTTTAATAGTTTCTGATCGAGTAAGCTTATTTGATCTCTGTGTGCTGATATTGTCTTCAGGATTATTACATGAAATGCTCAGGTCAACAAAAACAGGGGATTCCAAATCGACTTGGAAGGTATGTGGTGCCATTAGTTAAATCATAAATGAATTCTGTGTTGATTATTTAGCTTTACTGTGGATATAGAAAACTAGGAGTTACCCTTCTGACTGACTTTTTCATAATTCATATAAGTTCATAGCTCATTGTCAATAATACAATTCACATGTCTACACTCTACATTGCCTGTTTTATTCATTGGATTATGCCTATCTATATCTCACAGGCTTCAGTTACATAAGGGATCATCCTTAGCATTTTGTCTGTTTAGTCTATATATTTACTATGCACTATGGACTAGTTTATGTACTGTAAATGCATGTAGATATGCATGCATATTGTCATACAAGCAGCTTGAGTCTAAACACATTTTACATGTGATCGAAGTGTTGAAGGTGAATCAAAGAAACAAAAAAATATAAAGTAAAAATTTATTAGTTACCATCTCATATTGGTTCATGGGTTACTTGCCTTCAGGTACTAATAATGGACAAACTTACTGTAAAGATAATGTCTCACTCGTGCAAGATGGCTGATATCACTGACGAAGGTGTTTCATGTAAGGATTACTTAAAGTAAATGACAAGTTTTAGTGACTTTCCTTAATCGCATGTCCTTGTCAAAGAGTCTGTTTTAACTTTTATACTTGTTCCATCAAAAGAAATACTTTCTCAGATATCAATAGTGGATTCAATTAATGAAGAGTGCTAGCAACACACTCTCTAACACTCGTTACTCTCCCCTATTGGTTGAAGTTCAAATGGATCCCACTAAACAATGCGAGTCCCTTGTATACTTAGAGGGACCCATATGAATTTCAACCAATAAGAAAGAGTGTGTTGGAAAATGAGTGGTAGAGAATGTATTGCTAGCAATTCTCTTCAATTAATATGATTGTGGCCTGCTGCTATATAGCTCTTACTGGAATGGAATCCAGAGAAGAATTAGACCTATTCTGGATCTATTATAAGTGGTCTTACCCCACATTTATAGGAGTCTGGTTCCACGATTTGAACTCATGACTTCTAATCACATGATAGGAACTCCAACCATTGTGTCAAGGCTCCCATTTTATTCAATTAATATTTATAAAACATTTTTTATGAGTTTTGTACAATTAGTATTTTAATTTCTTGTATAGGGTGAGCCAATGCACAAATCACAATGCAAGATTTCTGCCTTGTTTGGTTGTCATGGATTCTAGTTGCAGAAAAGACTGCTCAACTAAGTGAGGGTGTTTGTTTGCAAATTAAATTGGGTTAGTTTTGAAAGAAAAAGGTCATCTAATCCAATCCTATCAGTTTCCTTATTTTCCATCCAACTTGTTTTGGGTTGGTCTTCTATTTAAAGTAGTTCAAGTTTTTATTTTGTTGGGTTGTTTTTGTTTTTGAAGTGGTAATATAGTGTGTTTTACATTTAAATAACTGAAATAATTAGTCAAAAAATAACTGAAATAAATTAACTTGTCTGCTTTTATTGTGTTTTATCAGTCTGCTTTCCTAATGGTATTTTATCCTTTTTTATCATCTTTTTTGCCTGCTCTATATCAAACTCATTTTTCAATACTATACAAAAGTTATATGAAAAATGAGAACAGAAGACAGAAGAAATATTTCAAGCTAATGCAAAACTAATAAATTCATAAACAACATTGGAAATAAGACATTACTTAGAGAGAAGAAAACAAACTGTAAAAACTTATTTACATAGCAACAAACTAGAAAAATCATCCAAAACTAGAATGATATATTTGAATTTTGAAAAGAAAAAAGGAGGAAATTCAACAAAAACCATAAAGTGAAATTCGCATTGCGAAGATGCTTCAACATAAACAAGCATAAGAAATATCACCATTTTCTCGAATATTCGTGGCTAACAATCAACTACCATTGATAATAATAATAATAATAATAATAATAATAATAATAATAATGATGATGATGATAATAATAATAATAATAATAATAATAATAATAATAATAAGAGAAAAGCCTAGGCCAAACTGCAACTTAGGCAAAAACAGGGGACAAATTACTATTGGGATGGGACAAAACTGGGGTCAAAATGCGACTGGGGCTGCAAGGCCAGACTACTTCTCTGGGATCGTTAGAGCTTGACTGCTTCTCTAGGACTGCTGTGACCAGACTGCTTCTATTGGATTGTCTGGGTTAAACTTAATCAGGAATAACCGAAAGGAGGACACAGTAACAGGATGAATTGATTCATTGGTTATAAAACAAAGATAAAAAAACTCATTTTCAAGAGAGAATTTGAGGGGGGAAAAAGGTGGCCAAAGTTTGTGTACGACCAACAAGAACAAATGATTCATGAAAATAAAGATATTGTTATGACAGGGTTCTAGAGTTCAAGGCTCTTGGCAGCAAAATAGTGATGGGATAGGTCACAGTAGATGATACCAGTCTACTATGTCACCATGTTGAAGTTAGAGTTAATATTTTTGGTGTGGTGAAAGAAAAAGAAAAATACTCATAATGATAAAATTGTATCGATTTTACTGGGATTGATATGTTTGCTCTCATTACGAAGGACAAAACTCTAATCCGTACTTATACTATTACAAGACTCTCAATCCTAATTAAATACGGAAACAAACTATGATTTTTAAAGAATATGAAAACTAACTGTTAATATAATCTAAGATCTGCTGACATATATTTTATGTTAAAAAAAATCATAAAGTAAATCTGTGATAAGATATTTTCAGATTTTCTAACAATTTGGATATGAGTTTGGTTCAATTAGTAATAGATCTGTTTCCAGAATGGAAACTGAAAATAGATTTTACTCAACAAAATATTTAGAATTATTTGATTTTGGCTTTCCTTTTTGTCTTTTGCAGTTCGTATCAGTTAATTAACACCTCGTAGTAAATTTATTTGCATTGAAGTCTCTGACCTTTTCCAAACATAAAAATGGTGGAACCCTCATCCGTTGGGCATCCCTTAGTTATATTTTATTGCTCTTTTTGTAGTGGTTGAAGACATATACAAACGGAGGCAGCCGTTGCCAACCATGGATGCTATATATTTCATTCAGCCAACTAGGGAAAAGTAATGCACCTACTCTTCTTATATGTTCCTATTGTTATGCACTTGGCTGTGAAATATTCAACTATCTTGATATGCCTTAAGTATGCAATATACAGCTTGAGCAGCCCTCTACTTACAAGCTGGTTTTGAGGGGTTACTCGAATTCTAAGATGGTATCAGACTCATATTCTAAATCTTCTATTAGGCCAAAATCTCTATTATTCCACCCATAATCCACACTCCAAATGTCTATTATTGGACTTGGGAGGTGTGTTGAGATCTTTATTATTCCACGCTCAGAAGTCCAATTCTAAGCGTGAGAGGGTGTCTTGAGAGTCTCATATGTCATATCTACTCGAGATATGGCCTAAATAATGAAATATAAGACTTGGGCAGTTCTCACTTAACAAGTCGTTTTGGAGGTTGAGTTAGGTCCTACTAAGCTAAAATTCTAAACCATTAGAGCATACCTACTTTGCTTTTTATATGAAGCTATTTATTGGGTTTTGAATTTAAAAAGGTATAATTTTTTTTAACTTTTCACTTTATAGTTTTCCTTTTATTTCTCACCTTATCGTTACTTCCAAATATGTCATGAGTTAATTCTTACTTTAAATTTTATTGTTTTTGTTTTGAAATTTATTTTCTATTCTCTACAAATTACATGATAATGCACTACTTTGTCTCCACATTTCTCTTCTTTCTAATTATTCATTTGCACTGTAAATTCCCAAATGATAATCATGCCACTTCCTTTTGGGTGGAAGACATTTTCATTTAACTTTGATGTAAAACTTAGTCAACCTATTTGAGTTTTTTCAGATTCATCCATATTTAGTTATTTTCTCCATTTCTGTTTGCAGTGTAATTATGTTTCTGTCAGACATGGCTGGAAGGGCGCCCTTATACAGGAAGTATGTGATGACCATTATAATATATTCTGTTTCCATTCATGCTGGCTTCAACTTATTTGTTTTGAAACCTATTTTATTGTGTTCTTGTAGGGCATTTGTTTTCTTCAGTTCACCTGTTTCTACAGAATTATTTATGGACATTAAGAAAGCTAAGAAAACGGGGGTGTTGTCTCGATTACGTGCATTGATAGAGGTGAATTTATTTTATAAATTGAAAACAAGGTTGTGCTTATATTTATATTTTTACTCAAACAATTTCATGGCTGATTGTGATCCCCCCGCCCTATTTGCATGACATCCCGCAGATGAATTTGGAGTATTTTGCCATAGACAGCCAGGTACATGGTTGCACACTTTTCATCTGTCATATATTACATTTGTTCAATATGAATATAATCATTTCGTTTCCTTTTTGGTTAATGAACTTTAAAACTTACGACCAATAGAAGCATCCCTCCATATGTTGGTCCAATTTCACATTGCTGTGAATGTGTTTCAAGAGATGAATCAGGATTTTTTCCATTTAAAATAATTATAATCTATTAGCCGTTGAAGAAAACCTTCTCTATATAAAAACTAAAGGAGGGCTTGAATCATGCCTTGGACTGGGGCGCCCCTCACCCTAAAGTTTTTGTAACAAAAAAAAAAAGGAGGGCTTGAATACACTGATAAACAGCACAAACAAACTATACTTAATTGCATATGGCTGAATCTGCTGAGTTAGATGCTTGATTGGAATTGAAGCACTTTTGAAGAAGTAAAAGTGAACAACCAGGAAATATGTGGATTAGAAAGTCCATCTATATGGTCATTCGTGTGCAGCTTTGATTGAACGTCATGAAACTGCTTGTTGAGATTCTTCCCCTGAGAAATATCAAACATGTATCAACTTCTAATTGCACTAGTTGAAAATGAGACTAAAGATGATGTGAATATTTGAGAGACCAACCCTCATTGTGTTTATTTATTGTGTTTATTTATGCCGACTAATATGTACAACCAAATACCTTGATTAGGGATAAGATCAATATCAGATCAGATCTGTATCGGTTCCATCCATTTCCAACAGAATATATACATAATAGCATGACATAATTTCAAATATCTCAGCAGCACTCGTTAGAAATTGTTAGTTTCTAATCTCATCACCATTCCATTATTCTGTGCCTTCAACTTAGAGGTTTATTTTTGGTCATATTAATGCAGGGTTTCATCACAAACAATGAGAGAGCATTAGAGGAGCTATTTGGGGATGAAGAGAATAATTATAAAGGTGCTGCATCTTTGAATGTGATGGCCACGCGAATTGCTACAGTTTTTGCTTCATTAAGAGTATGTAGACAATGCTCTTTGCCATAAAAATACTATGACGTTGTAGTCAATGCATTATAATAATTAAAACAGATGATTGAGAAATGAGAAGTCTTCTGAAGCATATAAATACTTTTTAGGAGTTTCCTTCTGTTAAGCTTTAAGACACCAAGTCCCTAGATGCAACCACAATGACTACTTTCATGATCTGATTCCTACAAAGCTTGCTGCTGGAGTCTGGGACTGTCTAATGAAATATAAAAGCATACCTAATTTTCCTCAGACTGAGACCTGCGAGTTGCTCATAATTGACAGATCTATTGATCAGGTTCTTTAATGGTCATTGACCCGTAATATCCTGTTGACAGACTGTCATGTTGCTTACAATTTGGATATTATTTTGATTTTGTAGATTGCTCCTGTGATACATGAATGGACATATGATGCCATGTGTCATGATTTGCTGAATATGGAGGGAAATAAATATGTTCATGAAGTAACTTCAACAATTTCCCTTTCCGTCTATGAATTTTTTGGTTCACCCTCTTGTATATAAACATAAATCTACTGTATTTTCAAGGTTCCTGGCAAGGCTGGTGGTCCACCTGAGAGAAAAGAGGTTCTTTTGGAGGATCATGATCCTGTATGGCTTGAGCTTCGCCATGCACATATTGCAGATGTAGGTCTTTAAACATGCTTTTACTATCTCAGAATCAATTTGAATACCGTGTGATATTGATGACCATGCCAGGCTAATGAACGGCTGCATGAGAAGATGACTAACTTCATTTCAAAGAACAAAGCAGCCAAAATCCAACATGGTTCCAGGTGAGTAATAATTTTCTGGGGAATTCAATTGATGGTAAACGAACTGATTTTAATGGTTTAGTCATTATCGTAGATTAAATGTTTGCCTAATTTTGTAGTTAAAATTTTTATTTTTGATAAATGGTATGGTTTGTGATACAAACCAGAAATTATAACAACAATAATAGAAAGACAGAATTATGAAGAAGGGAATTTGAGAGGGAAACTTGTGAATTAATATAGATAATTAGAGTAGAGATTACAACCCAAAGGGTCCAAGAGCAATGCTCTTCTCAGAAGTAGTTACTTCTGGCCATAACTTCTCCAACATAACTTCCTAAAAGACAAACAACCTATTTATAATTAAATCCACACCCAAACCAAAACCAAATAACTAACAATTCAAATTCAAACTAACACACCAATAACTACCAATAACTACTTCCTAAATATTATATTATATTATTTATTCTTCTTATTTCTCCTTTCATAAATCCTCCAAATGACGGGTTTACCCTTTGGTTTGTCAACAACATGCTCGATCCTATCAGTTTGACTTGAATTCATTCACCACGATGTATAAGTAGACTCTATACCGCCCCGTGGTTTGCTACGTATCTGATAATTGCCGAGCTTTTCCATCCATTTGCAGCTGCCAGCTGCTAGTTTTCTGTGAGATTTTGAATATATTCCCTTCTAGTCCACGGGGATATGATGAAGGAGCAAACTACAGATGGAAAATTTCAATATCATGGTAGTTAAATCGGGATACGTATCATGTATTGTTTTGCCAATTTTTTGTATCGTGTATCGTATCGTGTATCGTACGATACATGAACAATAAAAAAAATGAAAAATTTAGTAAAAAACAAATAGCATAAGCAAAACAATATGATATAATATATCATATATAAACTCCAAAATACTTCAAAACACAAGTCATCAACAAAAAAACCAATGTTTTCAATCCTAAATAGAGATATAGTCTCAAAACCATATGAATATATCATGTATAAACTAAAAACCGCAATTAGAGGGAGATGAAACAATGGAACAGTTCAGAAGGAGAGTGAAAAGTCTACTGTGTATCCAGTGGAACGATTGAGGAATAGAGAGAAACTTTTCAACCTCTCTGAAAAAAACTGAAACGTCACTTACTGTAAAACCTAAAGTTACAGTACCAATTAAGTATAAAATCCCAATCGGCCCAATTGAAACTGTATTTAAGAAAAAAAAGGTGAAAAAAACCCTAAAATAGCCTCTGTTTGTATCAGGTTTGCGTGACCCAACCCAGTTTCTGGTGTATCCAGCAGCTGCGCCATTATCGTGCGATACAGCTTCGTATCGCGATACTTACGATACGGCGCGATACGGCTGCGATACAGTGCCATTTTCGATACGCCCTGCGATTCGTATCGTTGGAGGGTGTTTTCTTATCGTATCGCGATACGTATCGTCCGTATCGTACGATACTTACTACACTGTTCAATATTTATTCCATTGGACAAACTGAATTAAATCTCAAACCATATATTTTATAAACATTTGGCATTTTCTTAATTTAACTAAAGCGTGATGATGTGGTTTGAGCATTGTCTATGTTTATTCATCTAGTTATCTAGTTCATGATAAACTCCACTTAAAATTATCATTTTGTATTGTATTTACAGAAATAATGGTGAAATGTCAACAAGGGACATACAGAAGATGGTTCAAGCACTTCCAAAATACAGTGAACAAATTGACAAGCTCTCCCTCCATGTTGACGTAAGTTTTGTTGTAATGCTATCTAGATACAACTGTTTTTTCTTTTCTTATGATGATTACATGATATAGTTTGCACAAATATATGTGCTATCTACACTCTGAAGGCCTTTTCTGCAGAATGTTCGTCCTCAAGGAAATATTTTATTTTATAATGGTAATGCCACCATTTGGTTTTATAACACAGGGTGGGCAGTTGTTTTAGCTTTGTTTTTCGTTTCGAACCACCTTGTGGTTTATTTAACACAACTTATAGATGTAATCTGTTATCCCATGTGTTTGCTGCTGTCATGATTGTCGCTGATGGATGACTGAGTACATGAATTTTTGCAGTCAAGTGTTTTAGATATTTCTCACAAACTAGATGGCATTTGGTACTGTTTAGAAGAAGACAAAAACAAAACATATGTGTTTGTTTGATGTTTTGGTGTTATGTTTAATGCAGAAAGGAGAAACAAACCAGAAATAAGTAAAGTAAAACAATTTGGATTTTTGGTCCACCTATTTGGAACTGAAAAGAACAATAAAACACTGTTCTGTTCCGTTTTCTCCTCATTTCAAACCTTAGTTCTTTTTACAATCAGAATTAGAGTATAGTTGTCTGTTAATGAATTTGACAAGGTTATATTAATTTACGAGTCCCTACAGTTTATAAAACTTCAAATGGGTCCCATGGTTTAAAAAAAAACAAAAATAATTCAATGGGGTCTCAAATTCCAGTCGTATTATTTGATCTTTATGGCTTACAGGACCCAATTGTAAATTCTTTTGCAACTATAATAGGGGCTATAGTTTTAAACGAGGAGGCCTATTTGAAATCCTAAATATTAAAGAGACTTGGAGATTTATTTATTTAATAGTGATAGTGCATCTGATTATGGTCATGTGTGCAAACTGCCACAGCTGTATAAGTGATGGGTTTCTTCCTCTAGATTGCAGAAAAAATCAACAACATCATTAGGGAGTCGAGGATTATGGAACTAGGCCAAGCTGGAGCAAGATCTTGTTTTTGGAGATGCGAGAATGAAAGATGTGATCAATTTTTGACTATGAAAGAAGTAAGATATTAACACCTAATCAATGCACATGTTAAAATGTTTGAGTGCAAGATACGAAATGTGAAACTCGATATTCAATTTTTGCAATGTTTCATATGTTAAATGTTAAATTTCATACAAGTACCAATTTTACGCAGACACAACCCGTGAAAATAAATTGCGCTCATTAATGATTCTTGCATTGTTTATCCCGAGAAATTTGAGGACAAAAGGGTTCGAGTTTGATGAAGGTATGGTGACTTGCTTACTGGGGTGCCAATCGCATTTACGCATCTTGCTCATTTTATATTTTAAAAAGAATAGATATGGTGCAATCGATTTGATATCTAACACTTGTGATTAGGGGTGACAAAACAATCCATTTATCCCAGGCATTCATCCATAACAAAGTCCATTCGATCCAACAACAACAAAATATTAATGGATTGGATTCAGTTCATTCATTAAATTTTATGGATGATTAAAGATCCATCATCCATCATCCAAAAAGTTTATTGGATAAAAAAAATCTCTCTCTCTATGAAAGATTCAACTGATTCCAATAGGTATGAACTGGTATATTGAATCAACTGAATCTACAAGGTGCAATCTCACCGGTTTAGAGTTCCAGTGAGAACTTCCATTTCTATTACAAATTGTATAACTGTCTAACTGAAAGCTGATTAACAACCAGCTAGCTATTTATAGTACCGATTAGCTAGCTGTAATTACAATAATACCCTCCCTTAGCTATTATTATTATTCTTATTCTTCATATAATACACTTGTTTCACATAAGGCCTGCTATCAATACCCCCCACAAGGCTTTCACCTTGTCCTCGAGGTGAAAATCGAGAAAAATACGCTTCACTTTCTCTCTGGCTCCCATGAATTCTCACAACCGTAGGTCTTTCCACTTGCACTGTAACTTCACCTCCCACTTGTTTGTTGTAGCGAAGCTGTAGAACATCATCAATGTCTGGTTGGAGGGCTCCTTCTTCAGTCAAAGCAGCAGGAATTTGTTGTGGTTGATAACTCCCAGGGACTGTCTTCTTCAGTTTGCTGATGTGAAAAACAGGGTGGATCTTGCAATGAGCTGGTAAAGCCAATTTATAAGCCACAGCTCCTATTTTCTCAGTCACTTGGTATGGGCCATAGTATCTAGGACTTAATTTTTCATTTCTTCTAGCTGCCAAAGATTTCCACTTATAAGGACATGCCTTTAAGTACACCCAGTCCCCTACTTCCAGTGACACCTCTCTTCGGTGTTTATCAGCTTGTCTTTTCATTCTTTGTTGTCTTTATTGCGGTTGTCTGCAATTTGGTCTAGAACTGTGTCTCTTTGCTCATATAGTTCATTCACAGCCTCCACATTGGAAGGAATAGTTGGACTCTTGATAATCGGATTAGGATCCCTACCATACAAAGCCTTATAAGGGGTCATTCCAATGGATACATTATAATTGGTATTGAACCATAATTCTGCCCAAGGTAACCATTTCACCCAAGACTTAGGATGATCACTCACAAAACACCTCAAATAAATCTCCAAACACCGGTTTGTCACCTTTGTTTGTCCATCTGACTGTGGATGGAATGCGATCTTTGTATTTCAACTTAGTCCCGGCCTGTTTAAGCAAATTTCTTTCCAAAATTGACTAAGGAAGATTTTGTCTCTATCGAGAGACTATGGCTTGGGAAAGCCATGTAATCTGACCACCCCTGAGATAAAGCTGCTTGCTACATCAGAAGCTGTGTAAGGATGCCCTAGAGTGATAAAATGAGCCGATTTGGTGAGCCTATCCACCACTACCAAGATAGTATCTACCTTGCCCACCCGAGGAAGTCCACTAATAAAGTCCATGGATAGCTCGGACAAAGCGGATTTGGTGCCGGGTAGGGGCTGCAACAGACCAAAGAGGGCCAAAGTTTGCACACTACTCTGGCGGCGAGTTGACACTTCATGATAAACCGCTTATATCCTCCTTCATTCCTCGCCAAGAAAAAGCGCACTAATACGTTTAAATGTCCCGAGAAACACGAGTGGCCTCCTTTGCGGTGAGGTATGAAATTCATGTAAAATAGTAGGGATCTGGAAAATGTTTAAGCGCGATACTAAGGCATTTTCTCATATAGCGCACCACTTTTCACTGAGAATTTGGTAGTTTCTGCATTCTGCAAGACCACTTTCTGCATCAGTGTCTGTAGATCAGGGCACTTGTGGATTTCATCCTCCCATTCACACCATTCAGGCAGTGTAACCCTTGAAATAGAAGCAAAGAGCATCTATCTGTCTAGACAACGCATCAGCCACTCTATTAGAGCAACCTGCCTTGTAATGAATTTCAAAGTCAAACCCCAATAGTTTAGAGGTCCACTTGACTTGCTCACCACCTAAAAAACTCTGTTCCATTAGAAACTGGAGGCTTTGCTGATCAATTCTTACTATGAAGTGCTGACCCATCAAGTAATGGCGCCATTTTTGAACTGCAAGTACCACTGCCATCAGCTCCCTTTCATAAGCCGACTTCTGTTGTGCCCGTACTGATAGCTTCTGGCTGAAATAAGCTACCGGTTTTTCCTCTTGCATAAGCACTGCACCTACCCCTTGACTTGATGCATCAGTTTCTATTACAAATTGTTTAGAAAAATTTGGCATAGTCAATACGGGTAGAGAGGACATGATGTGTTTCAGCTGTGTGAAAGCTTGCTCTGCTGCCTCATTCCATGTGAATTTATCAAGCTTCAATAACTCTGTCAGTGGTCTCGCCACTACTCCATAGTCTCGGACAAACCTCCTATAATACCCTGTCAGTCCTAGGAAACCACGTAGGCCCTTGAAGTCTCTGGGAGCCGGCCAATCTGTCATTGCCCTGATCTTATTTGGATCTGCAGCCACCCCTTGTCCAGTGACAACATGTCCCAAGTATTCCACCTTGTTCACAGCAAAATCACACTTTTTCCTGTTTACAATTAAACTGTTTTGACTGAGGGCAGTGAAGATAGTTCTCAAGTGTGAGGCATGCTCCATCATATCTCTGCTATAGATGAGTATATCATCAAAAAATACCAATGCAAACTTCCTTAAGAAGGGTCTAAGTACCTCATTCATGAGTGCTTGAAACGTTGATGGAGCATTCATTAATCCAAGTGGCATTACTAGGTATTCGACTATTCGTAGTGTCCTCAAATGCGTTAAAAGTCATTTTAGGGATATCCTCGGCTTTCATCTTGATCTGGTGGTAACCAGATTTTAAATCCAACTTGGAAAAAATGGTGGAACCCGCAAGTTCATCGAGTAACTCGTCAATAAGTGGAATTGGAAATTTGTTAGGGACTGTGAGTTTGTTCAGGGCTCTATAATCCACACAAAACCTCCAACTATTATCTTTCTTCTTTACCAAGATGATTGGGCTTGAGTAAGGGGGGGGTACTAGGTCTTATTATCCCAGTCTTGAGCATGTCCGCTACTAGTCGTTCAATTTCATTTTTTTGATAATGAGGATATCTATAGAGTCTGATATTGGGTATACTGGCTCCTTCTCTAAGGACTATAGCATGGTCAATCGGTCTACTAGGGGGGAATTGGGGTGTCTCATGAAACAATTGCTCAAACTCAGTAAGAACAAGCTGAATTACCTCGGGCAGAACGGGTTGCTCTGCCACAGTTAGCTCCATGCAGCTGCAGTCAACGATGTACCCCTCCTCTGTGTCCTGCATTTCAACCAGTAGCTGATTAGCAGTGATTTCCTTCCTTGACAGTGCAGGATCCCCTTTCAAGCATATAGTGTCCTCTCCTAGTCTCAGTTTCAATGTCATGTCTTTGAAATTGACTTTTATATCACCCGACTTCTCGAAGCCAATCAATACCCAATACTACATCTTCTCCTTCTGTAGGAACACATAATGATCCACTTCTGATTGTGACCACATATTGTAAGGTGAATGCCCCTGCAGACTCCTTGGATCCTTACTCTTTCTCCATTTCCAATCTTTACCCAACATGGTGCAATATTCTCTATCCTCAGTCCCTGCTTTGCAACCAGTTTGGTGGAGATGAAGTTGTGTGTGGCACCACAATCTACTAGCACCAAAATCTCAATCAATTTCAACAATCCTCTCAGCATGAAGGAACATTTAGAGGATAAGCCAGCCATGCTATACAGATGCAGGCTTTTCACTGCTGCTTCCCACACAATATCTTCTTCCTCTTCCTCTTTTGTCTGCTCTGTAGCTTCTGCCTCTGTTTCTACATAGAGTAACTTCAGCACTTTGTTTTTGCAGACATGGCCTGGAACGTAGTTCTCTTCGCAGGTGAAACAGAGTCCTTTCTTTCGTCGTTCCTCAATCTCCTTGCTACCTACGTACTTCGTCGTTGTAGGTGCAGTAACTTTCCCGGCCTCAACTGCCTTCGTTGTTCCACCGTTATCAGTGGTGGGTTTGCCACCGAAACCACCACTCTTGAAGCTACGTCCACCGTATCTCCCACTTGCACCGATTTTTTCTTCTGCTAACAGGGCCACGTCCATCATATCAGCAAGATTCTTTGGTCGTTGCAGGCGTACCTCTGCCCTGATGTCATCGTTGCAGGCATTAAGATCGTGTATCACCAACCAATTAAGTTACCTGCTTCCAAATTGAATCCAAAATGACGTGCACATTCATTCTTCCGATAAATCGTGAATTAATTGAAAATAATAGTGAGACCCAAGCTCAATTTTGATTGGACCGTGAATAACTTACAATTGCTACTGCCATAAACCAATCACAGGCGCCCAAACACACAATTGCCCAGCCTGAATGAAAGTAAGCAAGTGCCAGCCAATCACTTGAGCCACATCTAAGGTTGGTGTGTAATAAATCTGTGAGCGGACTTCACTGGGGCCAGGAGAGAGACAGAAATGGAAGAGAGAGTGAGGGGCGGGTGGAAGGAGAGGGATAATACAAATTATTTAACTTTTAACACCAAAAGCAATTATTTAGTTTCTTAAACCAGAAAATTATTTAATTTTGATTAAAAAAGCTTTTTTTTTGAATGGGATATCCATCCATCAAAATATTGTTAACAGTTGGATTTAATTTTTTTAGTGGATGGTAAATGGACTGTTTTTAATCCATCTTCATGAAACTAAAAATTTATCCAATACATCTATTTGTCACCCATGCAGGCCATACCTATGAACCACCAAAAATTACACCTAAAAGTGGATTTTTAAGCAGGAGGTTTAAAACTGGTTTCAGACCGGTCGCTTTAAATAACCGGATTGAGAATGCAGTGCGGTTTTGGATCAGTTCAAAACCAGAAAAAAGTGTGGTTTATTTGCAGGCTGTTGATTATGTTATCCAATTTAATCTTTTAATAAATACTTTTCAGCTATCACGATTGACAGATGAGGATATGAATGCTGTGAATAATTTGAGAATGCTTGGTGGACAACCAGAAACCAAAAAAGGTTTGACCACTAAAAAAGTTTTGACCAGTGCTCTTAGTCTGAAGTTTGATATCCAAAAGGTAAAGGAACATTCTAGTTTAAATTTGTGAACTTTCGATTTTACATTACTTCTGAACTTTGAAAACTGAAAAGTATTCTTTTAAGTTGTCAGAAGAAGCGTGCTGCACGGAAAGAACGCCCTGGTGAAGAAGAGAAATGGCAGCTATCTCGATTTTATCCCATAATAGAGGTACCAATAACGTATAATTTGATATGATTTTTCTACAGTTTTTTTTTGGGTGGAAATTTTTCTACAGCTAATATACATTAACTTGCCGAATTTCACCGAGATGACTGCTTTGGAATAAAATTTCACCAACTACATTTATTGCAGCAAATATATGTTATAAAAGAAAAAATATATTTACTATTCTATCTTTTGATATCATTGTAATATAAAGAGAAGACTTAAATATGTTTTAGATCCCCTTCAAAATTGACCCTTTCTGGTTTTAGTCCCTCCAAAAAAAATGTTTAAATCCGAGGCATTTTGAGAGCTTCTGAATTCAGTCCCAGTTAGTTTATCGCTTATGTGGCTAGCAAACTGGCAACTCAAGTGTCACGTCAGTTTAACAATTCCAACTTCCAAGTGTGCAAATGCAATGATATGGACACACACCTATCCCTCCTCTCCCCTACCTCACCTCACCTCTCTCTCTCTCTCTAAATGCAATGAGAGAGAGGGAGAGAGAGTGGCGGGCATAGCTAGCCTTGGCTATTGGTGGCAGAGTGGGTTGTGGGACGGGGGTTAGATGGTGGCCGCTGCGAGGGAGAGAATGGAAGCGGAGAGAGCGGAAGATAAAGGAGGAGGAAGAAGAATAGGTAGCCTCTTGGCCATACCCAATGGAAGGCAGGGTGCGGTCATTCCAGCGGTGACCGTTTGCTGTAGCAGAGTTGCATGCACAGCATTGTCAACAGTGTGACAGCTCAAGCTAGTTGCCATCGCAGGAGGTCACCGGAGATGGCATCACGCAGGGGCGAGATGCCACAGACTTTGGGTGGCTGGCAATGGAAGGGGATCTCACCTTCTTTCTCTTCCCTTCTCTCTCAGGCGTCAATTTTCCTTTTATCCATTCGTTTTCTTCCCTTGCCGAGTCTGTGGACAGTGAGAGTAAAATGGGGGATGAGAAGAATAAGTGCTTGAATGGCTATAAATAGGTTCAAGGCAGGGGAAGGTTTGCATGGAGAGAGGGAAGAAGTGAGGTTGAGAATGTCATTGAACACTTGAAATTATTAAACTGACATGACACGTGTAAGCCGACAATCAGTTAGTTGTGTATCCAGAAGCCCTTTAAATGTCCTGAAGAAAAAATTGGATGGCCTAAAACCAGAAAGGATCAAAAATTTTTTTGGGTCAAAAGCATATTTAAGGCTAAAGGCAAACACCTTCCATATGATGAACAATTTTTAATAATAATAGATTGCACTTTTAGCTTCAAAAGTCGTGATGAGTGGATGATTATTCAGGAACTGATTGAAAAACTCGCGAAAAATGAATTGTCTAAGGAAGATTATCCATGTTTGAATGATCCAAGTACACCTTTCCATGGCTCACCTTATGCTGGGTCTGTAAACCAAAATTCTCATTCAATGAGATCAAGACGCACACCGACTTGGGCACGACCACGAGGCTCTGATGATGGATATTCCAGGTTTAATTTTCTTAACTCCTCAATGCTAATCAGTAATCAAATAATTGCTTCTAATGAGATTGGGTTTTTTGTTTCTTTATCCATTCATGGTGTTCTTCACTATACTTTCTCACTTTGTATTCCTCGTAACTTCTGAACTGGGTAAACTAGCACAAGCTCGTAATTATATAGATAATTCTGCATAGCCAAGCAAGAGAAGTCTTTGTTTTAAGCCAAACGATATTTCTAGTGAACTTCCAAAATTTGTTTTAATCATAATTTTGTAGTGAACTACCATCATGTATATGTTGGATCTCTCACATAGACTTTTTATATTTTTCTGCTGGTGCACACAGTGATTCGGTGCTAAGACATGCCTCGAGTGATTTCAAGAGGATGGGGCAACGAATTTTTGTATTCATTGTTGGTGGAGCAACCCGATCAGAGGTTTGAATTTTTTTTTTTTTGATAAAGATAAGAGTGTGATATTTAATCTTTAAATTTTCTTATCTTTTGGTCTAATATGATATGATGTTTTTATCCTCAGCTAAGGGTTTGCCACAAGCTTACTGGAAAGCTTAATAGGGAAATTATTTTGGGTTCATCCAGTCTTGATGATCCTGCACAATTTATCACGGTATTGAATTTTCTATTTTTTTTTCAATGCCAAAATACATGGCTCAACCTGGAATTCCATTTACCTAACTATCATTAGTTGCGTGCTATTTTCTTTTGCAGAAATTGAAGATGCTAACGACACATGAACTTTCATTAGATGATATCCAAATATGATGTAACGGACTCTAGGGAAGTCGAAGATTAGCTTGTAAAATATTTGTTGTAACCATATAGTTTAATGATCTAATCTAATTATTGTTGTTGATTTGGACATCCAACTCCTTGTGGCTTAGCTGAGTCATGTAATGATAGACTCTGCATGCGTTAGAAAGTCTATTGGTAACTAACAAACAATTTTCAGTGATATAAAAGACTTGGTTGGGTCCCAAAATTGAATATGAGTGAAGCGAAAGCTGTGTTTTAGGCATTGCACATAAAAAAATAGGCACTATTTGTACTGCAGAAAGAAAAACCGAGAGCGATAGAGTAGGGAAAAAATATCCATAGCTCAATAGCAAATGTCGAAATTATTAAGTTGAATATCATTACCTGAGTTTGAATCTAGGATTTCATAGTTGTATGAGTTTCAAGTGGCACTTGTTACTCCGTCTAAAAAAATAACCAACGACAATAAATGTGAGCCAATTTTCCTTAGTAGAACAGAAGAAGCTGTTGGATTAGCTGGTGGGTTGGTATGTTGAGATCGCTCATCGCTCAATCAAAGATGACAAACTACTAACAGAGAACACCCAAAGCAAAACAAAATAGAAAAAATGAAAAATGAATCCAACACAAACAGACAGACAACATAGACCGACATTCATCATCAGATTTATCTGGGTAAAAAAAACGAAAACAACCTGGAACCTAACAGATTCTCTCTCTTTCATCTACTATTTTTCAATTTCTTTCTTATCTCTATTATCTCCAAGGTGTCTAAACCGCGAGGGAGCTAAAATAGTCAGTTTTACCTAGTCTAGGACTAGCACTAACCAGTGAAGAGAGAAGAGATTATTAAGGACAACTGAATTTTGTGACTTCTCTCGTGTTAAAAAAAATACAAGAGAATATTACATTATTACTCCAGATTACCATCTCAACGAAGGAACCTGATGATTATACAGTGAAAACTTTCATAGTTAGATTGTTTTTCTGTATTGAACAAGCACCCAACAGTTCTTGTCCTTTTTAATGTCAATGTGAGTATGTGACCAACTTGTTCGAGATGGAGCACAAGCAATCTCAGTTTCATCAACCACAAGGGTTGTGTATCTAATGAAAAACATCGTATTCAAAACTAAAGGCACCAAGAACTATTCCTACTTGAAATACCATTTATACAAATGATGCCTAGAAACCATGAACTGCACATAGTATACTTCTTTAATCCTCGGCGGGATCACAACAGCGGGGCACTTTCTCCTTTTGAGACAGCAAATTTTCTGCCTTTCTCTTCCTAAGCTCAC